>OX336390.1:24839807-25439807 GCA_946902985.2 Meconema thalassinum
GAAGACATAGCGCCCACGGGAGTGGAGGGTGATACTATACACAGGTCTAATGCTGTGCAAGACATAGCGCCCATGGGAGTGGAGGGTGATACTATGCACAGGTCTAATGATGTGGAAGACATAGCGCCCACGGGAGTGGAGGGTGATACTATGCACAGGTGTAATGCTGTGCAAGACATAGCGCCCACAGAAGTGGAGGGTGATACTATGCACAGGTCTAATGCTGTGGAAGACATAGCGCCCACAGAAGTGTAGGTTGATACTATGCACAGGTCTAATGCTGTGCAAGATATAGCGCCCACAGAAGTGTAGGGTGATACTATGCACAGGTCTAATGCTGTGGAAGACATAGCGCCCACTGGAGTGGAGGGTAATACTATGCACAGGTGTAATGCTGTGGAAGACATAGCGCCCACGGGAGTGGAGGGTGATAATATGCACAGGTCTAATGCTGTGGAAGATATAGCGCCCACAGAAGTGGAGGGTGATACTATGCACAGATCTAATGCTGTGCAAGATATAGCGCCCACAGGAGTGGAGGGTGATACTATGCACAGGTCTAATGCTGTGGAAGACATATCGCCCACAGAAGTGGAGGGTGATAATATGCACAGGTGTTATGCTGTGGAAGATATACCGCCCACAGAAGTGGAGGGTGATACTATGCACAGATCTAATGCTGTGCAAGACATAGCGCCCACAGGAGTGGAGGGTGATACTATGCACAGGTGTAATGCTGTGGAAGACATAGCGCCCACAGAAGTGGAGGGTGATACTATGCACAGGTCTAATGCTGTGCAAGATATAGCGCCCACAGAAGTGGAGGGTGATACTATGCACAGGTCTAATGCTGTGCAAGATATAGCGCCCACGGGAGTGGAGGGTGATACTATGCACAGGTCTAATGCTGTGGAAGACATAGCGCCCACAGAAGTGGAGGGTGAAAATATGCACAGGTGTAATGCTGTGGAAGACATAGCGCCCACAGAAGTGGAGGGTGATAATATGCACAGGTGTAATGCTGTGGAAGATATAGCGCCCACAGAAGTGGAGGGTGATACTATGCACAGATCTAATGCTGTGCAAGACATAGCGCCCACAGGAGTGGAGGGTGATACTATGCACAGGTGTAATGCTGTGGAAGAGATAGCACCCACGGGAGTGGAGAGTGATACTATGCACAGGTCTAATGCTGTGCAAGATATAAGTCCCACCGGAGTGGAGGGTGATACTAAGCACAGGTCTAATGCTTTGGAAGACATAGCGCCCACGGGAGTGGAGGGTGATACTATGCACAGGTCTAATGCTGTGCAAGACATAGCGCCCACGGGAGTGGAGGGTGATACTATGCACAGGTATAATGCTGTGCAAGACATAGCGCCCACGGGAGTGGAGGGTGATACTATGCACAGGTCTAATGCTGTGCAAGACATAGCGCCCACAGAAGTGGAGGGTGATAATATGCACAGGTGTAATGCTGTGGAAGACATAGCGCCCACGGGAGTGGAAAGTGATATTAAGCACAGGTCTAATGCAGTGCAAGACATAGCGCCCACAGAAGTGGAGGGTGATACTATGCACAGGTCTAATGCTGTGGAAGACATAGCGCCCACGGGAGTGGAGGGTGATACTATGCACAGGTCTAATGCTGTGGAAGATATAGCGCCCACGGGAGTGGAGGGTGATACTATGCACAGGTCTAATGCTGTGGAAGACATAGCGCCCACGGGAGTGGAGGGTGATACTATGCACAGGTCTAATGCTGTGTAAGATATAGCGCCCACAGAAGTGGAGGGTGATACTATGCACAGGTCAAATGCTGTGCAAGACATAGCGCCCACAGAAGTGGAGGGTGATACTATGCACAGGTCTAATGCTGTGGAAGATATAGCGCCCACAGAAGTGGAGGGAGATACTATGCACAGGTCTAATGCTGTGCAAGACATAGCGCCCACAGAAGTGGAGAGTGATACTATGCACAGGTCTAATGCTGTGCAAGACATAGCGCCCACGGGAGTGGAGGGTGATACTATGCACAGGTCTAATGCAGTGCAAGACATAGCGCCCACAGAAGTGGAGGGTGATACTATGGACAGGTCTAAAGCTGTGGAAGACATAGCGCCCACAGAAGTGGAGGGTGATACTATGCATAGGTCTAATGCTGTGCAAGACATAGCGATCACAGAAGTGGAGGGTGATAATATGCACAGGTCTAATGCTGTGCAAGATATAGCGCCCACCGAAGTGGAGGGTGATACTAAGCACAGGTCTAATGCTGTGGAAGACATAGCGCCCACGGGAGTGGAGGGTGATACTATGCACAGGTCTAATGCTGTGGAAGACATAGCGCCCACAGAAGTGGAGGGTGATACTATGCACAGGTCTAATGCTGTGCAAGATATAGCGCCCACAGAAGTGGAGGGTGATACTATGCACAGGTCTAATGCTGTGCAAGATATAGTGCCCACGGGAGTGGAGGGTGATACTATGCACAGGTCTAATGCTGTGCAAGACATAGCACCCACGGGAGTGGAGGGTGATACTATGCACAGGTCTGATGCTGTGCAAGATATAGCGCCCACAGAAGTGGAGGGCGATACTATGCACAGGTCTAATGCTGTGGAAGATATAGCGCCCACAGAAGTGGAGGGTGATACTATGCACAGATCTAATGCTGTGGAAGACATAGCGCCCACAGAAGTGGAGGGTGATACTATGCACAGGTCTAATGCTGTGCAAGATATAGCGCCCACGGGAGTGGAGGGTGATACTATGCACAGGTCTAATGCTGTGCAAGATATAGCGCCCACAGAAGTGGAGGGTGATACTATGCACAGGTCTAATTCTGTGCAAGATATAGCGCCCACAGAAGTGGAGGGTGATACTATGCACAGGTCTAATGCTGTGCAAGATATAGCGCCCACGGGAGTGGAGGGTGATACTATTTACAGGTCTAATGCTGTGCAAGATATAGCGCCCACGGGAGTGGAGGGTGATACTATGCACAGGTCTAATGCTGTGCAAGATATAGCGCCCACAGAAGTGGAGAGTGATACTATGCACATATCTAATGCTGTGGAAGACATAGCGCCCACAGAAGTGGAGGGTGATACTATGCACAGGTCTAAAGCTGTGGAAGACATAGCGCCCTCAGAAGTGGAGGGTGATACTATGCACAGATCTAATGCTGTGGAAGACATAGCGCCCACAGAAGTGGAGGGTGATACTATGCACAGGTCTAAAGCTGTGCAAGATATAGCGCCCACGGGAGTGGAGGGTGATACTATGCACAGGTCTAATGCTGTGGAAGACATAGCGCCCACAGAAGTGGAGGGTGATACTATGCACAGGTCTAAAGCTGTGCAAGATATAGCGCCCACGGGAGTGGAGGGTGATACTATGCACAGGTCTAATGCTGTGCAAGACATAGCGCCCACGGGAGTGGAGGGTGATACTATGCACAGGTCTAATGATGTGGAAGACATAGCGCCCACAGAAGTGGAGGGTGATACTATGCACAGGTGTAATGCTGTGGAAGACATAGCGCCCACAGAAGTGTAGGGTGATACTATGCACAGGTCTAATGCTGTGGAAGATATAGCGCCCACGGGAGTGGAGGGTAATACTATGCACAGGTCTAATGCTGTGGAAGACATAGCGCCCACGGGAGTGGAGGGTGATACTATGCCCAGGTGTAATGCTGTGGAAGACATAGCGCCCACGGGAGTGGAGGGTGATAATATGCACAGGTGTAATGCCGTGGAAGACATAGCGCCCACGGGAGTGGAGGGTGATACTATGCACAGGTCTAATGCTGTGGAAGATATAGCGCCCACGGGAGTGGAGGGTGATAACATGCACAGGTCTAATGCTGTGGAAGACATAGCGCCCACGGGAGTGGAGGGTGATACTATACACAGGTCTAATGCTGTGCAAGACATAGCGCCCATGGGAGTGGAGGGTGATACTATGCACAGGTCTAATGATGTGGAAGACATAGCGCCCACGGGAGTGGAGGGTGATACTATGCACAGGTGTAATGCTGTGCAAGACATAGCGCCCACAGAAGTGGAGGGTGATACTATGCACAGGTCTAATGCTGTGGAAGACATAGCGCCCACAGAAGTGTAGGTTGATACTATGCACAGGTCTAATGCTGTGCAAGATATAGCGCCCACAGAAGTGTAGGGTGATACTATGCACAGGTCTAATGCTGTGGAAGACATAGCGCCCACTGGAGTGGAGGGTAATACTATGCACAGGTGTAATGCTGTGGAAGACATAGCGCCCACGGGAGTGGAGGGTGATAATATGCACAGGTCTAATGCTGTGGAAGATATAGCGCCCACAGAAGTGGAGGGTGATACTATGCACAGATCTAATGCTGTGCAAGATATAGCGCCCACAGGAGTGGAGGGTGATACTATGCACAGGTCTAATGCTGTGGAAGACATATCGCCCACAGAAGTGGAGGGTGATAATATGCACAGGTGTTATGCTGTGGAAGATATACCGCCCACAGAAGTGGAGGGTGATACTATGCACAGATCTAATGCTGTGCAAGACATAGCGCCCACAGGAGTGGAGGGTGATACTATGCACAGGTGTAATGCTGTGGAAGACATAGCGCCCACAGAAGTGGAGGGTGATACTATGCACAGGTCTAATGCTGTGCAAGATATAGCGCCCACAGAAGTGGAGGGTGATACTATGCACAGGTCTAATGCTGTGCAAGATATAGCGCCCACGGGAGTGGAGGGTGATACTATGCACAGGTCTAATGCTGTGGAAGACATAGCGCCCACAGAAGTGGAGGGTGAAAATATGCACAGGTGTAATGCTGTGGAAGACATAGCGCCCACAGAAGTGGAGGGTGATAATATGCACAGGTGTAATGCTGTGGAAGATATAGCGCCCACAGAAGTGGAGGGTGATACTATGCACAGATCTAATGCTGTGCAAGACATAGCGCCCACAGGAGTGGAGGGTGATACTATGCACAGGTGTAATGCTGTGGAAGAGATAGCACCCACGGGAGTGGAGGGTGATACTATGCACAGGTCTAATGCTGTGCAAGATATAAGTCCCACCGGAGTGGAGGGTGATACTAAGCACAGGTCTAATGCTTTGGAAGACATAGCGCCCACGGGAGTGGAGGGTGATACTATGCACAGGTCTAATGCTGTGCAAGACATAGCGCCCACGGGAGTGGAGGGTGATACTATGCACAGGTATAATGCTGTGCAAGACATAGCGCCCACGGGAGTGGAGGGTGATACTATGCACAGGTCTAATGCTGTGCAAGACATAGCGCCCACAGAAGTGGAGGGTGATAATATGCACAGGTGTAATGCTGTGGAAGACATAGCGCCCACGGGAGTGGAAAGTGATATTAAGCACAGGTCTAATGCTGTGCAAGACATAGCGCCCTCAGAAGTGGATGGTGATACTATGCAGAGGTCTAATGCTGTGCAAGATATAGCGCCCACGGGAGTGGAGGGTGATACTATGCACAGGTCTAATGCTGTGCAAGACATAGCACCCACGGGAGTGGAGGGTGATAATATGCACAGGTCTAATGCTGTGGCAAGATATAGCGCCCACAGAAGTGGAGGGTGATACTATGCACAGGTCTAATGCTGTGGAAGATATAGCGCCCACAGAAGTGGAGGGTGATACAATGCACAGATCTAATGCTGTGAAATACATAGCGCCCACAGAAGTGGAGGGTGATACTATGCACAGGTCTAACGCTGTGCAAGATATAGCGCCCACAGAAGTGGAGGATGATACTATGCACAGGTCTAATGCTGTGCAAGATATAGCGCCCACGGGAGTGGAGGGTGATACTATGCACAGGTCTAATGCTGTGCAAGATATAGCGCCCACAGAAGTGGAGGGTGATACTATGCACAGGTCTAATGCTGTGGAAGATATAGCGCCCACAGAAGTGGAGGGTGATACTATGCACAGATCTAATGCTGTGGAAGACATAGCGCCCACAGAAGTGGAGGGTGATACTATGCACAGGTCTAATGCTGTGCAAGACATAGCGCCCACGGGAGTGGAGGGTGATACTATGCACAGGTCTAATGCTGTGCAAGACATAGCGCCCACGGGAGTGGAGGGTGATACTATGCACAGGTCTAATGCTGTGCAAGATATAGCGCCCACAGAACTGGAGGGTGATACTATGCACAGGTCTAATGCTGTGGAAGACATAGCGCCCACAGAAGTGGAGGGTGATACTATGCACATATCTAATGCTGTGGAAGACATAGCGCCCACAGAAGTGGAGGGTGATACAATGCACAGGTCTAAAGCTGTGGAAGACATAGCGCCCACAGAAGTGGAGGGTGATACTATGCACAGATCTAATGCTGTGGAAGACATAGCGCCCACAGAAGTGGAGGGTGATACTATGCACAGGTCTAAAGCTGTGCAAGATATAGCGCCCACGGGAGTGGAGAGTGATACTATGCACAGGTCTAATGCTGTGGAAGACATAGCGCCCACAGAAGTGGAGGGTGATACTATGCACAGGTCTAAAGCTGTGCAAGATATAGCGCCCACGGGAGTGGAGGGTGATACTATGCACAGGTCTAATGCTGTGCAAGTCATAGCGCCCACGGGAGTGGAGGGTGATACTATGCACAGGTCTAATGCTGTGGAAGACATAGCGCCCACAGAAGTGGAGGGTGATACTATGCACAGGTCTAATGCTGTGCAAGACATAGCGCCCACGGGAGTGGAGGGTGATACTATGCACAGGTCTAATGCTGTGCAAGACATAGCGCCCACGGGAGTGGAGGGTGATACTATGCGCAGGTCTAATGCTGTGCAAATATAGCGCCCACAGAAGTGGAGGGTGATACTATGCACAGGTCTAATGATGTGGAAGACATAGCGCCCACAGAAGTGGAGGGTGATACTATGCACAGGTGTAATGCTGTGGAAGACATAGCGCCCACGGGAGTGGAGGGTGATACTATGCACAGTTCTAATGCTGTGGAAGACATAGCGCCCACGGGAGTGGAGGGTGATACTATGCACAGTTCTAATGCTGTGCAAGATATAGCGCCCACAGAAGTGGAGGGTGATACTATGCACAGGTCTAATGCTGTGCAAGACAAAGCGCCCACGGGAGTGGAGGGTAATACTATGCACAGGTCTAATGCTGTGGAAGACATAGCGCCCACGGGAGTGGAGGGTGATACTATGCCCAGGTGTAATGCTGTGGAAGACATAGCGCCCACGGGAGTGGAGGGTGATAATATGCACAGGTGTAATGCCGTGGAAGACATAGCGCCCACGGGAGTGGAGGGTGATACTATGCACAGGTCTAATGCTGTGGAAGATATAGCGCCCACGGGAGTGGAGGGTGATAACATGCACAGGTCTAATGCTGTGGAAGACATAGCGCCACGGGAGTGGAGGGTGATACTATACACAGGTCTAATGCTGTGCAAGACATAGCGCCCATGGGAGTGGAGGGTGATACTATGCACAGGTCTAATGCTGTGCAAGATATAGCGCCCACGGGAGTGGAGGGTGATACTATGCACAGGTCTAATGCTGTGCAAGATATAGCGCCCACAGAAGTGGAGGGTGATACTATGCACAGGTCTAATTCTGTGCAAGATATAGCGCCCACAGAAGTGGAGGGTGATACTATGCACAGGTCTAATGCTGTGCAAGATATAGCGCCCACGGGAGTGGAGGGTGATACTATTTACAGGTCTAATGCTGTGCAAGATATAGCGCCCACGGGAGTGGAGGGTGATACTATGCACAGGTCTAATGCTGTGCAAGATATAGCGCCCACAGAAGTGGAGAGTGATACTATGCACAGGTCTAATGCTGTGCAAGACATAGCGCCCACGGGAGTGGAGGGTGATACTATGCACAGGTCTAATGCTGTGCAAGACATAGCGCCCACGGGAGTTGAGGGTGATACTATGCACAGGTCTAATGCTGTGCAAGATATAGCGCCCACAGAAGTGGAGGGTGATACTATGCACAGGTCTAATGCTGCGGAAGACATAGCGCCCACAGAAGTGGAGGGTGATACTATGCACATATCTAATGCTGTGGAAGACATAGCGCCCACAGAAGTGGAGGGTGATACAATGCACAGGTCTAAAGCTGTGGAAGACATAGCGCCCACAGAAGTGAAGGGTGATACTATGCACAGATCTAATGCTGTGGAAGACATAGCGCCCACAGAAGTGGAGGGTGATACTATGCACAGGTCTAAAGCTGTGCAAGATATAGCGCCCACGGGAGTGGAGGGTGATACTATGCACAGGTCTAATGCTGTGGAAGACATAGCGCCCACAGAAGTGGAGGGTGATACTATGCACAGGTCTAAAGCTGTGCAAGATATAGCGCCCACGGGAGTGGAGGGTGATACTATGCACAGGTCTAATGCTGTGCAAGTCATAGCGCCCACGGGAGTGGAGGGTGATACTATGCACAGGTCTAATGCTGTGGAAGACATAGCGCCCACAGAAGTGGAGGGTGATACTATGCACAGGTCTAATGCTGTGCAAGACATAGCGCCCACGGGAGTGGAGGGTGATACTATGCACAGGTCTAATGCTGTGCAAGACATAGCGCCCACGGGAGTGGAGGGTGATACTATGCGCAGGTCTAATGCTGTGCAAATATAGCGCCCACAGAAGTGGAGGGTGATACTATGCACAGGTCTAATGATGTGGAAGACATAGCGCCCACAGAAGTGGAGGGTGATACTATGCACAGGTGTAATGCTGTGGAAGACATAGCGCCCACGGGAGTGGAGGGTGATACTTATGCACAGTTCTAATGCTGTGGAAGACATAGCGCCCACGGGAGTGGAGGGTGATACTATGCACAGTTCTAATGCTGTGCAAGATATAGCGCCCACAGAAGTGGAGGGTGATACTATGCACAGGTCTAATGCTGTGCAAGACAAAGCGCCCACGGGAGTGGAGGGTAATACTATGCACAGGTCTAATGCTGTGGAAGACATAGCGCCCACGGGAGAGGAGGGTGATACTATGCCCAGGTGTAATGCTGTGGAAGACATAGCGCCCACGGGAGTGGAGGGTGATAATATGCACAGGTGTAATGCCGTGGAAGACATAGCGCCCACGGGAGTGGAGGGTGATACTATGCACAGGTCTAATGCTGTGGAAGATATAGCGCCCACGGGAGTGGAGGGTGATAACATGCACAGGTCTAATGCTGTGGAAGACATAGCGCCCACGGGAGTGGAGGGTGATACTATACACAGGTCTAATGCTGTGCAAGACATAGCGCCCATGGGAGTGGAGGGTGATACTATGCACAGGTCTAATGCTGTGCAAGATATAGCGCCCACGGGAGTGGAGGGTGATACTATGCACAGTTCTAATGCTGTGCAAGATATAGCGCCCACAGAAGTGGAGGGTGATACTATGCACAGGTCTAATTCTGTGCAAGATATAGCGCCCACAGAAGTGGAGGGTGATACTATGCACAGGTCTAATGCTGTGCAAGATATAGCGCCCACGGGAGTGGAGGGTGATACTATTTACAGGTCTAATGCTGTGGCAAGATATAGCGCCCACGGGAGTGGAGGGTGATACTATGCACAGGTCTAATGCTGTGCAAGATATAGCGCCCACGGGAGTGGAGGGTGATACTATTTACAGGTCTAATGCTGTGCAAGACATAGCGCCCACGGGAGTGGAGAGTGATACTATGCACTGGTCTAATGCTGTGGAAGACATAGCGCCCACAGAAGTGGAGGGTGATACTATGCACAGGTCTAATGCTGTGGAAGACATAGCGCCCACAGAAGTGGAGGGTGATAATATGCACAGGTGTAATGCTGTGGAAGATATAGCGCCCACAGAAGTGGAGGGTGATACTATGCACAGATCTAATGCTGTGCAAGACATAGCGCCCACGGAAGTGGAGGGTGATACTATGCACAGGTCTAATGCTGTGGAAGACATAGCGCCCACGGGAGTGGAGGGTGATACTATGCACAGGTCTAATGCTGTGGAAGATATAGCGCCCACGGGAGTGGAGGGTGATACTATGCACAGGTCTAATGCTGTGGAAGACATAGCGCCCACGGGAGTGGAGGGTGATACTATGCACAGGTCTAATGCTGTGGAAGACATAGCGCCCACGGGATTGGAGGGTGATACTATGCACAGGTCTAATGCTGTGGAAGACATAGCGCCCACGGGAATGGAGGGTAATACTATGCACAGGTCTAATGCTGTGCAAGACATAGCGCCCACGGGAGTGGAGGGTGATACTATGCACAGGTCTAATGCTGTGGAAGACATAGCGCCCACGGGAGTGGAGGGTGATACTATGCACAGGTCTAATGCTGTGGAAGACATAGCGCCCACGGGAGTGGAGGGTGATACTATGCACAGGTCTAATGCTGTGGACGACATAGCGCCCACGGTAGTGGAGGGTGATAATATGCACAGGTGTAATGCTGTGGAAGATATAGCGCCCACAGAAGTGGAGGGTGATAATATGCGAAGGTCTAATGCTGTGGAAGATATAGCGCCCACGGGAGTGGAGGGTGATACTATGCACAGGTTATGCTGTGGAAGAAATAGCGCCCACAGAAGTGGAGGGTGATACTATGCACAGGTCTTATGCTGTGGAAGATATAGCGCCCACGGGAGTGGAGGGTGATACTATGCACAGGTCTAATGCTGTGCAAGATATAGCGCCCACGGGAGTGGAGGGTGATACTATGCACAGGTCTAATGCTGTGCAAGACATAGCGCCCACGGGAGTGGAGGGTAATACTATGCACAGGTCTAATGCTGTGGAAGACATAGCGCCCACGGGAGTGGAGGGTGATACTATGCCCAGGTGTAATGCTGTGGAAGACATAGCGCCCACGGGAGTGGAGGGTGATACTATGCACAGGTGTAATGCTATGGAAGACATAGCGCCCACAGAAGTGGAGGGTGATAATATGTCAGGTCTAATGCTGTGGAAGACATAGCGCCCACGGGAGTGGAGGGTGATACTATGCACTGGTCTAATGCTGTGGAAGACATAGCGCCCACAGAAGTGGAGGGTGATAATATGCACAGGTGTAATGCTGTGGAAGATATAGCGCCCACAGAAGTGGAGGGTGATACTATGCACAGATCTAATGCTGTGCAAGACATAGCGCCCACAGGAGTGGAGGGTGATACTATGCACAGGTGTAATGCTGTGGAAGACATAGCGCCCACAGAAGTGGAGGGTGATACTATGCACAGGTCTAATGCTGTGCAAGATATAGCGCCCACGGGAGTGGAGGGTGATACAATGCACAGGTCTAATGCTGTGGAAGATATAGCGCCCACAGAAGTGGAGGGTGATACTATGCACAGGTCTAATGCTGTGCAAGATATAGCGCCCATGGGAGTGGAGGGTGATACTATGCACAGGTCTAATGCTGTGCAAGACATAGCGCCCACGGGAGTGGAGGGTAATACTATGCACAGGTCTAATGCTGTGGAAGACATAGCGCCCACGGGAGTGGAGGGTGATACTATGCCCAGGTGTAAAGCTGTGGAAGACATAGCCCCCACGGGAGTGGAGGGTGATACTATGCCCAGGTGTAATGCTGTGGAAGATATAGCGCCCACAGAAGTGGAGGGTGATAATATGCACAGGTCTAATGCTGTGGAAGATATAGCGCCCACAGAAGTGGAGGGTAATACTATGCACAGGTCTAATGCTGTGCAAGATATAGCGCCCACAGGAGTGGAGGGTGATACTATGCACAGGTCTAATGCTGTGGAAGACATATCGCCCACAGAAGTGGAGGGTGATAATATGCACAGGTGTAATGCAGTGGAAGATATACCGCCCACAGAAGTGGAGGGTGATACTATGCACAGATCTAATGCTGTGCAAGACATAGCGCCCACAGGAGTGGAGGGTGATACTATGCACAGGTGTAATGCTGTGGAAGACATAGCGCCCACAGAAGTGGAGGGTGATACTATGCACAGGTCTAATGCTGTGCAAGATATAGCGCCCACAGAAGTGGAGGGTGATACTATGCACAGGTCTAATGCTGTGCAAGATATAGCGCCCACAGAAGTGGAGGGTGATACTATGCACAGGTCTAATGCTGTGGAAGACATAGCGCCCACAGAAGTGGAGGGTGAAAATATGCACAGGTGTAATGCTGTGGAAGACATAGCGCCCACAGAAGTGGAGGGTGATAATATGCACAGGTGTAATGCTGTGGAAGATATAGCGCCCACAGAAGTGGAGGGTGATACTATGCACAGATCTAATGCTGTGCAAGACATAGCGCCCACAGGAGTGGAGGGTGATACTATGCACAGGTGTAATGCTGTGGAAGAGATAGCACCCACGGGAGTGGAGGGTGATACTATGCACAGGTCTAATGCTGTGCAAGATATAAGTCCCACCGGAGTGGAGGGTGATACTAAGCACAGGTCTAATGCTTTGGAAGACATAGCGCCCACGGGAGTGGAGGGTGATACTATGCACAGGTCTAATGCTGTGCAAGACATAGCGCCCACGGGAGTGGAGGGTGATACTATGCACAGGTTTAATGCTGTGCAAGACATAGCGCCCACGGGAGTGGAGGGTGATACTATGCACAGGTCTAATGCTGTGCAAGACATAGCGCCCACAGAAGTGGAGGGTGATAATATGCACAGGTGTAATGCTGTGGAAGACATAGCGCCCACGGGAGTGGAAAGTGATATTAAGCACAGGTCTAATGCTGTGCAAGACATAGCGCCCTCAGAAGTGGATGGTGATACTATGCACAGGTCTAATGCTGTGCAAGATATAGCGCCCACGGGAGTGGAGGGTGATACTATGCACAGGTCTAATGCTGTGCAAGACATAGCACCCACGGGAGTGGAGGGTGATAATATGCACAGGTCTAATGCTGTGCAAGATATAGCGCCCACAGAAGTGGAGGGTGATACTATGCACAGGTCTAATGCTGTGGAAGATATAGCGCCCACAGAAGTGGAGGGTGATACAATGCACAGATCTAATGCTGTGAAATACATAGCGCCCACAGAAGTGGAGGGTGATACTATGCACAGGTCTAACGCTGTGCAAGATATAGCGCCCACAGAAGTGGAGGATGATACTATGCACAGGTCTAATGCTGTGCAAGATATAGCGCCCACGGGAGTGGAGGGTGATACTATGCACAGGTCTAATGCTGTGCAAGATATAGCGCCCACAGAAGTGGAGGGTGATACTATGCACAGGTCTAATGCTGTGGAAGATATAGCGCCCACAGAAGTGGAGGGTGATACTATGAACAGATCTAATGCTGTGGAAGACATAGCGCCCACAGAAGTGGAGGGTGATACTATGCACAGGTCTAATGCTGTGGAAGATATAGCGCCCACAGAAGTGGAGGGTGATACAATGCACAGATCTAATGCTGTGAAATACATAGCGCCCACAGAAGTGGAGGGTGATACTATGCACAGGTCTAACGCTGTGCAAGATATAGCGCCCACAGAAGTGGAGGATGATACTATGCACAGGTCTAATGCTGTGCAAGATATAGCGCCCACGGGAGTGGAGGGTGATACTATGCACAGGTCTAATGCTGTGGAAGATATAGCGCCCACGGGAGTGGAGGGTGATAACATGCACAGGTCTAATGCTGTGGAAGACATAGCGCCCACGGGAGTGGAGGGTGATACTATACACAGGTCTAATGCTGTGCAAGACATAGCGCCCATGGGAGTGGAGGGTGATACTATGCACAGGTCTAATGCTGTGCAAGATATAGCGCCCACGGGAGTGGAGGGTGATACTATGCACAGGTCTAATGCTGTGCAAGATATAGCGCCCACAGAAGTGGAGGGTGATACTATGCACAGGTCTAATTCTGTGCAAGATATAGCGCCCACAGAAGTGGAGGGTGATACTATGCACAGGTCTAATGCTGTGCAAGATATAGCGCCCACGGGAGTGGAGGGTGATACTATTTACAGGTCTAATGCTGTGCAAGATATAGCGCCCACGGGAGTGGAGGGTGATACTATGCACAGGTCTAATGCTGTGCAAGATATAGCGCCCACAGAAGTGGAGAGTGATACTATGCACAGGTCTAATGCTGTGCAAGACATAGCGCCCACGGGAGTGGAGGGTGATACTATGCACAGGTCTAATGCTGTGCAAGACATAGCGCCCACGGGAGTTGAGGGTGATACTATGCACAGGTCTAATGCTGTGCAAGATATAGCGCCCACAGAAGTGGAGGGTGATACTATGCACAGGTCTAATGCTGCGGAAGACATAGCGCCCACAGAAGTGGAGGGTGATACTATGCACATATCTAATGCTGTGGAAGACATAGCGCCCACAGAAGTGGAGGGTGATACAATGCACAGGTCTAAAGCTGTGGAAGACATAGCGCCCACAGAAGTGGAGGGTGATACTATGCACAGATCTAATGCTGTGGAAGACATAGCGCCCACAGAAGTGGAGGGTGATACTATGCACAGGTCTAAAGCTGTGCAAGATATAGCGCCCACGGGAGTGGAGGGTGATACTATGCACAGGTCTAATGCTGTGGAAGACATAGCGCCCACAGAAGTGGAGGGTGATACTATGCACAGGTCTAAAGCTGTGCAAGATATAGCGCCCACGGGAGTGGAGGGTGATACTATGCACAGGTCTAATGCTGTGCAAGTCATAGCGCCCACGGGAGTGGAGGGTGATACTATGCACAGGTCTAATGCTGTGGAAGACATAGCGCCCACAGAAGTGGAGGGTGATACTATGCACAGGTCTAATGCTGTGCAAGACATAGCGCCCACGGGAGTGGAGGGTGATACTATGCACAGGTCTAATGCTGTGCAAGACATAGCGCCCACGGGAGTGGAGGGTGATACTATGCGCAGGTCTAATGCTGTGCAAATATAGCGCCCACAGAAGTGGAGGGTGATACTATGCACAGGTCTAATGATGTGGAAGACATAGCGCCCACAGAAGTGGAGGGTGATACTATGCACAGGTGTAATGCTGTGGAAGACATAGCGCCCACGGGAGTGGAGGGTGATACTATGCACAGTTCTAATGCTGTGGAAGACATAGCGCCCACGGGAGTGGAGGGTGATACTATGCACAGTTCTAATGCTGTGCAAGATATAGCGCCCACAGAAGTGGAGGGTGATACTATGCACAGGTCTAATGCTGTGCAAGACAAAGCGCCCACGGGAGTGGAGGGTAATACTATGCACAGGTCTAATGCTGTGGAAGACATAGCGCCCACGGGAGAGGAGGGTGATACTATGCCCAGGTGTAATGCTGTGGAAGACATAGCGCCCACGGGAGTGGAGGGTGATAATATGCACAGGTGTAATGCCGTGGAAGACATAGCGCCCACGGGAGTGGAGGGTGATACTATGCACAGGTCTAATGCTGTGGAAGATATAGCGCCCACGGGAGTGGAGGGTGATAACATGCACAGGTCTAATGCTGTGGAAGACATAGCGCCCACGGGAGTGGAGGGTGATACTATACACAGGTCTAATGCTGTGCAAGACATAGCGCCCATGGGAGTGGAGGGTGATACTATGCACAGGTCTAATGCTGTGCAAGATATAGCGCCCACGGGAGTGGAGGGTGATACTATGCACAGGTCTAATGCTGTGCAAGATATAGCGCCCAAAGAAGTGGAGGGTGATACTATGCACAGGTCTAATTCTGTGCAAGATATAGCGCCCACAGAAGTGGAGGGTGATACTATGCACAGGTCTAATGCTGTGCAAGATATAGCGCCCACGGGAGTGGAGGGTGATACTATTTACAGGTCTAATGCTGTGCAAGATATAGCGCCCACGGGAGTGGAGGGTGATACTATGCACAGGTCTAATGCTGTGCAAGATATAGCGCCCACGGGAGTGGAGGGTGATACTATTTACAGGTCTAATGCTGTGCAAGACATAGCGCCCACGGGAGTGGAGGGTGATACTATGCACTGGTCTAATGCTGTGGAAGACATAGCGCCCACAGAAGTGGAGGGTGATACTATGCACAGGTCTAATGCTGTGGAAGACATAGCGCCCACAGAAGTGGAGGGTGATAATATGCACAGGTGTAATGCTGTGGAAGATATAGCGCCCACAGAAGTGGAGGGTGATACTATGCACAGATCTAATGCTGTGCAAGACATAGCGCCCACGGAAGTGGAGGGTGATACTATGCACAGGTCTAATGCTGTGGAAGACATAGCGCCCACGGGAGTGGAGGGTGATACTATGCACAGGTCTAATGCTGTGGAAGATATAGCGCCCACGGGAGTGGAGGGTGATACTATGCACAGGTCTAATGCTGTGGAAGACATAGCGCCCACGGGAGTGGAGGGTGATACTTTGCACAGGTCTAATGCTGTGGAAGACATAGCGCCCACAGGATTGGAGGGTGATACTATGCACAGGTCTAATGCTGTGGAAGACATAGCGCCCACGGGAATGGAGGGTAATACTATGCACAGGTCTAATGCTGTGCAAGACATAGCGCCCACGGGAGTGGAGGGTGATACTATGCACAGGTCTAATGCTGTGGAAGACATAGCGCCCACGGGAGTGGAGGGTGATACTATGCACAGGTCTAATGCTGTGGAAGACATAGCGCCCACGGGAGTGGAGGGTGATACTATGCACAGGTCTAATGCTGTGGACGACATAGCGCCCACGGTAGTGGAGGGTGATAATATGCACAGGTGTAATGCTGTGGAAGATATAGCGCCCACAGAAGTGGAGGGTGATAATATGCACAGGTCTAATGCTGTGGAAGATATAGCGCCCACGGGAGTGGAGGGTGATACTATGCACAGGTTATGCTGTGGAAGAAATAGCGCCCACAGAAGTGGAGGGTGATACTATGCACAGGTCTTATGCTGTGGAAGATATAGCGCCCACGGGAGTGGAGGGTGATACTATGCACAGGTCTAATGCTGTGCAAGATATAGCGCCCACGGGAGTGGAGGGTGATACTATGCACAGGTCTAATGCTGTGCAAGACATAGCGCCCACGGGAGTGGAGGGTAATACTATGCACAGGTCTAATGCTGTGGAAGACATAGCGCCCACGGGAGTGGAGGGTGATACTATGCCCAGGTGTAATGCTGTGGAAGATATAGCGCCCACGGGAGTGGAGGGTGATACTATGCACAGGTGTAATGCTATGGAAGACATAGCGCCCACAGAAGTGGAGGGTGATAATATGTCAGGTCTAATGCTGTGGAAGACATAGCGCCCACGGGAGTGGAGGGTGATACTATGCACTGGTCTAATGCTGTGGAAGACATAGCGCCCACAGAAGTGGAGGGTGATAATATGCACAGGTGTAATGCTGTGGAAGATATAGCGCCCACAGAAGTGGAGGGTGATACTATGCACAGATCTAATGCTGTGCAAGACATAGCGCCCACAGGAGTGGAGGGTGATACTATGCACAGGTGTAATGCTGTGGAAGACATAGCGCCCACAGAAGTGGAGGGTGATACTATGCACAGGTCTAATGCTGTGCAAGATATAGCGCCCACGGGAGTGGAGGGTGATACAATGCACAGGTCTAATGCTGTGGAAGATATAGCGCCCACAGAAGTGGAGGGTCATACTATGCACAGGTCTAATGCTGTGCAAGATATAGCGCCCATGGGAGTGGAGGGTGATACTATGCACAGGTCTAATGCTGTGCAAGACATAGCGCCCACGGGAGTGGAGGGTAATACTATGCACAGGTCTAATGCTGTGGAAGACATAGCGCCCACGGGAGTGGAGGGTGATACTATGCCCAGGTGTAATGCTGTGGAACACATAGCGCCCACGGGAGTGGAGGGTGATACTATGCCCAGGTGTAATGCTGTGGAAGATATAGCGCCCACAGAAGTGGAGGGTGATAATATGCACAGGTCTAATGCTGTGGAAGATATAGCGCCCACAGAAGTGGAGGGTAATACTATGCACAGGTCTAATGCTGTGCAAGATATAGCGCCCACAGGAGTGGAGGGTGATACTATGCACAGGTCTAATGCTGTGGAAGACATATCGCCCACAGAAGTGGAGGGTGATAATATGCACAGGTGTAATGCTGTGGAAGATATACCGCCCACAGAAGTGGAGGGTGATACTACGCACAGATCTAATGCTGTGCAAGACATAGCGCCCACAGGAGTGGAGGGTGATACTATGCACAGGTGTAATGCTGTGGAAGACATAGCGCCCACAGAAGTGGAGGGTGATACTATGCACAGGTCTAATGCTGTGCAAGATATAGCGCCCACAGAAGTGGAGGGTGATACTATGCACAGGTCTAATGCTGTGCAAGATATAGCGCCCACAGAAGTGGAGGGTGATACTATGCACAGGTCTAATGCTGTGGAAGACATAGCGCCCACAGAAGTGGAGGGTGAAAATATGCACAGGTGTAATGCTGTGGAAGACATAGCGCCCACAGAAGTGGAGGGTGATAATATGCACAGGTGTAATGCTGTGGAAGATATAGCGCCCACAGAAGTGGAGGGTGATACTATGCACAGATCTAATGCTGTGCAAGACATAGCGCCCACAGGAGTGGAGGGTGATACTATGCACAGGTGTAATGCTGTGGAAGAGATAGCACCCACGGGAGTGGAGGGTGATACTATGCACAGGTCTAATGCTGTGCAAGATATAAGTCCCACCGGAGTGGAGGGTGATACTAAGCACAGGTCTAATGCTTTGGAAGACATAGCGCCCACGGGAGTGGAGGGTGATACTATGCACAGGTCTAATGCTGTGCAAGACATAGCGCCCACGGGAGTGGAGGGTGATACTATGCACAGGTCTAATGCTGTGCAAGACATAGCGCCCACAGAAGTGGAGGGTGATAATATGCACAGGTGTAATGCTGTGGAAGACATAGCGCCCACGGGAGTGGAAAGTGATATTAAGCACAGGTCTAATGCTGTGCAAGACATAGCGCCCTCAGAAGTGGATGGTGATACTATGCACAGGTCTAATGCTGTGCAAGATATAGCGCCCACGGGAGTGGAGGGTGATACTATGCACAGGTCTAATGCTGTGCAAGACATAGCACCCACGGGAGTGGAGGGTGATAATATGCACAGGTCTAATGCTGTGCAAGATATAGCGCCCACAGAAGTGGAGGGTGATACTATGCACAGGTCTAATGCTGTGGAAGATATAGCGCCCACAGAAGTGGAGGGTGATACAATGCACAGATCTAATGCTGTGAAATACATAGCGCCCACAGAAGTGGAGGGTGATACTATGCACAGGTCTAACGCTGTGCAAGATATAGCGCCCACAGAAGTGGAGGATGATACTATGCACAGGTCTAATGCTGTGCAAGATATAGCGCCCACGGGAGTGGAGGGTGATACTATGCACAGGTCTAATGCTGTGCAAGATATAGCGCCCACAGAAGTGGAGGGTGATACTATGCACAGGTCTAATGCTGTGGAAGATATAGCGCCCACAGAAGTGGAGGGTGATACTATGCACAGATCTAATGCTGTGGAAGACATAGCGCCCACAGAAGTGGAGGGTGATTCTATGCACAGGTCTAATGCTGTGCAAGACATAGCGCCCACGGGAGTGGAGGGTGATACTATGCACAGGTCTAATGCTGTGCAAGACATAGCGCCCACGGGAGTGGAGGGTGATACTATGCACAGGTCTAATGCTGTGCAAGATATAGCGCCCACAGAACTGGAGGGTGATACTATGCACAGGTCTAATGCTGTGGAAGACATAGCGCCCACAGAAGTGGAGGGTGATACTATGCACATATCTAATGCTGTGGAAGACATAGCGCCCACAGAAGTGGAGGGTGATACAATGCACAGGTCTAAAGCTGTGGAAGACATAGCGCCCACAGAAGTGGAGGGTGATACTATGCACAGATCTAATGCTGTGGAAGACATAGCGCCCACAGAAGTGGAGGGTGATACTATGCACAGGTCTAAAGCTGTGCAAGATATAGCGCCCACGGGAGTGGAGGGTGATACTATGCACAGGTCTAATGCTGTGGAAGACATAGCGCCCACAGAAGTGGAGGGTGATACTATGCACGGGTCTAAAGCTGTGCAAGATATAGCGCCCACGGGAGTGGAGGGTGATACTATGCACAGGTCTAATGCTGTGCAAGTCATAGCGCCCACGGGAGTGGAGGGTGATACTATGCACAGGTCTAATGCTGTGGAAGACATAGCGCCCACAGAAGTGGAGGGTGATACTATGCACAGGTCTAATGCTGTGCAAGACATAGCGCCCACGGGAGTGGAGGGTGATACTATGCACAGGTCTAATGCTGTGCAAGACATAGCGCCCACGGGAGTGGAGGGTGATACTATGCGCAGGTCTAATGCTGTGCAAATATAGCGCCCACAGAAGTGGAGGGTGATACTATGCACAGGTCTAATGATGTGGAAGACATAGCTCCCACAGAAGTGGAGGGTGATACTATGCACAGGTGTAATGCTGTGGAAGACATAGCGCCCACGGGAGTGGAGGGTGATACTATGCACAGTTCTAATGCTGTGGAAGACATAGCGCCCACGGGAGTGGAGGGTGATACTATGCACAGTTCTAATGCTGTGCAAGATATAGCGCCCACAGAAGTGGAGGGTGATACTATGCACAGGTCTAATGCTGTGCAAGACAAAGCGCCCACGGGAGTGGAGGGTAATACTATGCACAGGTCTAATGCTGTGGAAGACATAGCGCCCACGGGAGTGGAGGGTGATACTATGCCCAGGTGTAATGCTGTGGAAGACATAGCGCCCACGGGAGTGGAGGGTGATAATATGCACAGGTGTAATGCCGTGGAAGACATAGCGCCCACGGGAGTGGAGGGTGATACTATGCACAGGTCTAATGCTGTGGAAGATATAGCGCCCACGGGAGTGGAGGGTGATAACATGCACAGGTCTAATGCTGTGGAAGACATAGCGCCCACGGGAGTGGAGGGTGATACTATACACAGGTCTAATGCTGTGCAAGACATAGCGCCCATGGGAGTGGAGGGTGATACTATGCACAGGTCTAATGCTGTGCAAGATATAGCGCCCACGGGAGTGGAGGGTGATACTATGCACAGGTCTAATGCTGTGCAAGATATAGCGCCCAAAGAAGTGGAGGGTGATACTATGCACAGGTCTAATTCTGTGCAAGATATAGCGCCCACAGAAGTGGAGGGTGATACTATGCACAGGTCTAATGCTGTGCAAGATATAGCGCCCACGGGAGTGGAGGGTGATACTATTTACAGGTCTAATGCTGTGCAAGATATAGCGCCCACGGGAGTGGAGGGTGATACTATGCACAGGTCTAATGCTGTGCAAGATATAGCGCCCACGGGAGTGGAGGGTGATACTATTTACAGGTCTAATGCTGTGCAAGACATAGCGCCCACGGGAGTGGAGGGTGATACTATGCACTGGTCTAATGCTGTGGAAGACATAGCGCCCACAGAAGTGGAGGGTGATACTATGCACAGGTCTAATGCTGTGGAAGACATAGCGCCCACAGAAGTGGAGGGTGATAATATGCACAGGTGTAATGCTGTGGAAGATATAGCGCCCACAGAAGTGGAGGGTGATACTATGCACAGATCTAATGCTGTGCAAGACATAGCGCCCACGGAAGTGGAGGGTGATACTATGCACAGGTCTAATGCTGTGGAAGACATAGCGCCCACGGGAGTGGAGGGTGATACTATGCACAGGTCTAATGCTGTGGAAGATATAGCGCCCACGGGAGTGGAGGGTGATACTATGCACAGGTCTAATGCTGTGGAAGACATAGCGCCCACGGGAGTGGAGGGTGATACTATGCACAGGTCTAATGCTGTGGAAGACATAGCGCCCACGGGATTGGAGGGTGATACTATGCACAGGTCTAATGCTGTGGAAGACATAGCGCCCACGGGAATGGAGGGTAATACTATGCACAGGTCTAATGCTGTGCAAGACATAGCGCCCACGGGAGTGGAGGGTGATACTATGCACAGGTCTAATGCTGTGGAAGACATAGCGCCCACGGGAGTGGAGGGTGATACTATGCACAGGTCTAATGCTGTGGAAGACATAGCGCCCACGGGAGTGGAGGGTGATACTATGCACAGGTCTAATGCTGTGGACGACATAGCGCCCACGGTAGTGGAGGGTGATAATATGCACAGGTGTAATGCTGTGGAAGATATAGCGCCCACAGAAGTGGAGGGTGATAATATGCACAGGTCTAATGCTGTGGAAGATATAGCGCCCACGGGAGTGGAGGGTGATACTATGCACAGGTTATGCTGTGGAAGAAATAGCGCCCACAGAAGTGGAGGGTGATACTATGCACAGGTCTTATGCTGTGGAAGATATAGCGCCCACGGGAGTGGAGGGTGATACTATGCACAGGTCTAATGCTGTGCAAGATATAGCGCCCACGGGAGTGGAGGGTGATACTATGCACAGGTCTAATGCTGTGCAAGACATAGCGCCCACGGGAGTGGAGGGTAATACTATGCACAGGTCTAATGCTGTGGAAGACATAGCGCCCACGGGAGTGGAGGGTGATACTATGCCCAGGTGTAATGCTGTGGAAGATATAGCGCCCACGGGAGTGGAGGGTGATACTATGCACAGGTGTAATGCTATGGAAGACATAGCGCCCACAGAAGTGGAGGGTGATAATATGTCAGGTCTAATGCTGTGGAAGACATAGCGCCCACGGGAGTGGAGGGTGATACTATGCACTGGTCTAATGCTGTGGAAGACATAGCGCCCACAGAAGTGGAGGGTGATAATATGCACAGGTGTAATGCTGTGGAAGATATAGCGCCCACAGAAGTGGAGGGTGATACTATGCACAGATCTAATGCTGTGCAAGACATAGCGCCCACAGGAGTGGAGGGTGATACTATGCACAGGTGTAATGCTGTGGAAGACATAGCGCCCACAGAAGTGGAGGGTGATACTATGCACAGGTCTAATGCTGTGCAAGATATAGCGCCCACGGGAGTGGAGGGTGATACAATGCACAGGTCTAATGCTGTGGAAGATATAGCGCCCACAGAAGTGGAGGGTGATACTATGCACAGGTCTAATGCTGTGCAAGATATAGCGCCCATGGGAGTGGAGGGTGATACTATGCACAGGTCTAATGCTGTGCAAGACATAGCGCCCACGGGAGTGGAGGGTAATACTATGCACAGGTCTAATGCTGTGGAAGACATAGCGCCCACGGGAGTGGAGGGTGATACTATGCCCAGGTGTAATGCTGTGGAAGACATAGCGCCCACGGGAGTGGAGGGTGATACTATGCCCAGGTGTAATGCTGTGGAAGATATAGCGCCCACAGAAGTGGAGGGTGATAATATGCACAGGTCTAATGCTGTGGAAGATATAGCGCCCACAGAAGTGGAGGGTAATACTATGCACAGGTCTAATGCTGTGCAAGATATAGCGCCCACAGGAGTGGAGGGTGATACTATGCACAGGTCTAATGCTGTGGAAGACATATCGCCCACAGAAGTGGAGGGTGATAATATGCACAGGTGTAATGCTGTGGAAGATATACCGCCCACAGAAGTGGAGGGTGATACTACGCACAGATCTAATGCTGTGCAAGACATAGCGCCCACAGGAGTGGAGGGTGATACTATGCACAGGTGTAATGCTGTGGAAGACATAGCGCCCACAGAAGTGGAGGGTGATACTATGCACAGGTCTAATGCTGTGCAAGATATAGCGCCCACAGAAGTGGAGGGTGATACTATGCACAGGTCTAATGCTGTGCAAGATATAGCGCCCACAGACGTGGAGGGTGATACTATGCACAGGTCTAATGCTGTGGAAGACATAGCGCCCACAGAAGTGGAGGGTGAAAATATGCACAGGTGTAATGCTGTGGAAGACATAGCGCCCACAGAAGTGGAGGGTGATAATATGCACAGGTGTAATGCTGTGGAAGATATAGCGCCCACAGAAGTGGAGGGTGATACTATGCACAGATCTAATGCTGTGCAAGACATAGCGCCCACAGGAGTGGAGGGTGATACTATGCACAGGTGTAATGCTGTGGAAGAGATAGCACCCACGGGAGTGGAGGGTGATACTATGCACAGGTCTAATGCTGTGCAAGATATAAGTCCCACCGGAGTGGAGGGTGATACTATGCACAGGTCTAATGCTGTGGAAGACATAGCGCCCACGGGAGTGGAGGGTGATACTATGCACAGGTCTAATGCTTTGGAAGACATAGCGCCCACGGGAGTGGAGGGTGATACTATGCACAGGTCTAATGCTGTGCAAGGCATAGCGCCCACGGGAGTGGAGGGTGATACTATGCACAGGTCTAATGCTGTGCAAGACATAGCGCCCACAGAAGTGGAGGGTGATAATATGCACAGGTGTAATGCTGTGGAAGACATAGCGCCCACGGGAGGGGAAAGTGATATTAAGCACAGGTCTAATGCTGTGCAAGACATAGCGCCCTCAGAAGTGGATGGTGATACTATGCACAGGTCTAATGCTGTGCAAGATATAGCGCCCACGGGAGTGGAGGGTGATACTATGCACAGGTCTAATGCTGTGCAAGACATAGCACCCACGGGAGTGGAGGGTGATAATATGCACAGGTCTAATGCTGTGCAAGATATAGCGCCCACAGAAGTGGAGGGTGATACTATGCACAGGTCTAATGCTGTGGAAGATATAGCGCCCACAGAAGTGGAGGGTGATACAATGCACAGATCTAATGCTGTGAAATACATAGCGCCCACAGAAGTGGAGGGTGATACTATGCACAGGTCTAACGCTGTGCAAGATATAGCGCCCACAGAAGTGGAGGATGATACTATGCACAGGTCTAATGCTGTGCAAGATATAGCGCCCACGGGAGTGGAGGGTGATACTATGCACAGGTCTAATGCTGTGCAAGATATAGCGCCCACAGAAGTGGAGGGTGATACTATGCACAGGTCTAATGCTGTGGAAGATATAGCGCCCACAGAAGTGGAGGGTGATACTATGCACAGATCTAATGCTGTGGAAGACATAGCGCCCACAGAAGTGGAGGGTGATACTATGCACAGGTCTAATGCTGTGCAAGACATAGCGCCCACGGGAGTGGAGGGTGATACTATGCACAGGTCTAATGCTGTGCAAGACATAGCGCCCACGGGAGTGGAGGGTGATACTATGCACAGGTCTAATGCTGTGCAAGATATAGCGCCCACAGAACTGGAGGGTGATACTATGCACAGGTCTAATGCTGTGGAAGACATAGCGCCCACAGAAGTGGAGGGTGATACTATGCACATAACTAATGCTGTGGAAGACATAGCGCCCACAGAAGTGGAGGGTGATACAATGCACAGGTCTAAAGCTGTGGAAGACATAGCGCCCACAGAAGTGGAGGGTGATACTATGCACATATCTAATGCTGTGGAAGACATAGCGCCCACAGAAGTGGAGGGTGATACTATGCACAGGTCTAAAGCTGTGCAAGATATAGCGCCCACGGGAGTGGAGGGTGATACTATGCACAGGTCTAATGCTGTGGAAGACATAGCGCCCACAGAAGTGGAGGGTGATACTATGCACGGGTCTAAAGCTGTGCAAGATATAGCGCCCACGGGAGTGGAGGGTGATACTATGCACAGGTCTAATGCTGTGCAAGTCATAGCGCCCACGGGAGTGGAGGGTGATACTATGCACAGGTCTAATGCTGTGGAAGACATAGCGCCCACAGAAGTGGAGGGTGATACTATGCACAGGTCTAATGCTGTGCAAGACATAGCGCCCACGGGAGTGGAGGGTGATACTATGCACAGGTCTAATGCTGTGCAAGACATAGCGCCCACGGGAGTGGAGGGTGATACTATGCGCAGGTCTAATGCTGTGCAAATATAGCGCCCACAGAAGTGGAGGGTGATACTATGCACAGGTCTAATGATGTGGAAGACATAGCTCCCACAGAAGTGGAGGGTGATACTATGCACAGGTGTAATGCTGTGGAAGACATAGCGCCCACGGGAGTGGAGGGTGATACTATGCACAGTTCTAATGCTGTGGAAGACATAGCGCCCACGGGAGTGGAGGGTGATACTATGCACAGTTCTAATGCTGTGCAAGATATAGCGCCCACAGAAGTGGAGGGTGATACTATGCACAGGTCTAATGCTGTGCAAGACAAAGCGCCCACGGGAGTGGAGGGTAATACTATGCACAGGTCTAATGCTGTGGAAGACATAGCGCCCACGGGAGTGGAGGGTGATACTATGCCCAGGTGTAATGCTGTGGAAGACATAGCGCCCACGGGAGTGGAGGGTGATAATATGCACAGGTGTAATGCCGTGGAAGACATAGCGCCCACGGGAGTGGAGGGTGATACTATGCACAGGTCTAATGCTGTGGAAGATATAGCGCCCACGGGAGTGGAGGGTGATAACATGCACAGGTCTAATGCTGTGGAAGACATAGCGCCCACGGGAGTGGAGGGTGATACTATACACAGGTCTAATGCTGTGCAAGACATAGCGCCCATGGGAGTGGAGGGTGATACTATGCACAGGTCTAATGCTGTGCAAGATATAGCGCCCACGGGAGTGGAGGGTGATACTATGCACAGGTCTAATGCTGTGCAAGATATAGCGCCCACAGAAGTGGAGGGTGATACTATGCACAGGTCTAATTCTGTGCAAGATATAGCGCCCACAGAAGTGGAGGGTGATACTATGCACAGGTCTAATGCTGTGCAAAATATAGCGCCCACGGGAGTGGAGGGTGATACTATTTACAGGTCTAATGCTGTGCAAGATATAGCGCCCACGGGAGTGGAGGGTGATACTATGCACAGGTCTAATGCTGTGCAAGATATAGCGCCCACAGAAGTGGAGAGTGATACTATGCACAGGTCTACTGCTGTGCAAGACATAGCGCCCACGGGAGTGGAGGGTGATACTATGCACAGGTCTAATGCTGTGCAAGACATAGCGCCCACGGGAGTTGAGGGTGATACTATGCACAGGTCTAATGCTGTGCAAGATATAGCGCCCACAGAAGTGGAGGGTGATACTATGCACAGGTCTAATGCTGTGGAAGACATAGCGCCCACAGAAGTGGAGGGTGATACTATGCACATATCTAATGCTGTGGAAGACATAGCGCCCACAGAAGTGGAGGGTGATACAATGCACAGGTCTAAAGCTGTGGAAGACATAGCGCCCACAGAAGTGGAGGGTGATACTATGCACAGATCTAATGCTGTGGAAGACATAGCGCCCACAGAAGTGGAGGGTGATACTATGCACAGGTCTAAAGCTGTGCAAGATATAGCGCCCACGGGAGTGGAGGGTGATACTATGCACAGGTCTAATGCTGTGGAAGACATAGCGCCCACAGAAGTGGAGGGTGATACTATGCACAGGTCTAAAGCTGTGCAAGATATAGCGCCCACGGGAGTGGAGGGTGATACTATGCACAGGGCTAATGCTGTGCAAGTCATAGCGCCCACGGGAGTGGAGGGTGATACTATGCACAGGTCTAATGCTGTGGAAGACATAGCGCCCACAGAAGTGGAGGGTGATACTATGCACAGGTCTAATGCTGTGCAAGACATAGCGCCCACGGGAGTGGAGGGTGATACTATGCACAGGTCTAATGCTGTGCAAGACATAGCGCCCACGGGAGTGGAGGGTGATACTATGCGCAGGTCTAATGCTGTGCAAATATAGCGCCCACAGAAGTGGAGGGTGATACTATGCACAGGTCTAATGATGTGGAAGACATAGCGCCCACAGAAGTGGAGGGTGATACTATGCACAGGTGTAATGCTGTGGAAGACATAGCGCCCACGGGAGTGGAGGGTGATACTATGCACAGTTCTAATGCTGTGGAAGACATAGCGCCCACGGGAGTGGAGGGTGATACTATGCACAGTTCTAATGCTGTGCAAGATATAGCGCCCACAGAAGTGGAGGGTGATACTATGCACAGGTCTAATGCTGTGCAAGACAAAGCGCCCACGGGAGTGGAGGGTAATACTATGCACAGGTCTAATGCTGTGGAAGACATAGCGCCCACGGGAGAGGAGGGTGATACTATGCCCAGGTGTAATGCTGTGGAAGACATAGCGCCCACGGGAGTGGAGGGTGATAATATGCACAGGTGTAATGCAGTGGAAGACATAGCGCCCACGGGAGTGGAGGGTGATACTATGCACAGGTCTAATGCTGTGGAAGATATAGCGCCCACGGGAGTGGAGGGTGATAACATGCACAGGTCTAATGCTGTGGAAGACATAGCGCCCACGGGAGTGGAGGGTGATACTATACACAGGTCTAATGCTGTGCAAGACATAGCGCCCATGGGAGTGGAGGGTGATACTATGCACAGGTCTAATGCTGTGCAAGATATAGCGCCCACGGGAGTGGAGGGTGATACTATGCACAGGTCTAATGCTGTGCAAGATATAGCGCCCACAGAAGTGGAGGGTGATACTATGCACAGGTCTAATTCTGTGCAAGATATAGCGCCCACAGAAGTGGAGGGTGATACTATGCACAGGTCTAATGCTGTGCAAGATATAGCGCCCACGGGAGTGGAGGGTGATACTATTTACAGGTCTAATGCTGTGCAAGATATAGCGCCCACGGGAGTGGAGGGTGATACTATGCACAGGTCTAATGCTGTGGAAGACATAGCGCCCACTGGAGTGGAGGGTGATACTATGCACAGGTCTAATGATGTGGAAGATATAGCGCCCACGGGAGTGGAGGGTGATACTATGCACAGGTCTAATGCTGTGGAAGACATAGCGCCCACGGGAGTGGAGGGTGATACTATGCACAGGTCTAATGCTGTGCAAGATATAGCGCCCACGGGAGTGGAGGGTGATACTATGCACAGGTCTAATGCTGTGCAAGATATAGCGCCCACAGAAGTGGAGGGTGATACTATGCACAGATCTAATGCTGTGCAAGACATAGCGCCCACGGAAGTGGAGGGTGATACTATGCACAGGTCTAATGCTGTGGAAGACATAGCGCCCACGGGAGTGGAGGGTGATACTATGCACAGGTCTAATGCTGTGGAAGATATAGCGCCCACGGGAGTGGAGGGTGATACTATGCACAGGTCTAATGCTGTGGAAGACATAGCGCCCACGGGAGTGGAGGGTGATACTATGCACAGGTCTAATGCTGTGCAAGATATAGCGCCCACGGGAGTGGAGGGTGATACTATGCACAGGTCTAATGCTGTGCAAGATATAGCGCCCACAGAAGTGGAGGGTGATACTATGCACAGGTCTAATGCTGTGGAAGATATAGCGCCCACAGAAGTGGAGGGTGATACTATGCACAGATCTAATGCTGTGGAAGACATAGCGCCCACAGAAGTGGAGGGTGATACTATGCACAGGTCTAATGCTGTGCAAGACATAGCGCCCACGGGAGTGGAGGGTGATACTATGCACAGGTCTAATGCTGTGCAAGACATAGCGCCCACGGGAGTGGAGGGTGATACTATGCACAGGTCTAATGCTGTGCAAGATATAGCGCCCACAGAACTGGAGGGTGATACTATGCACAGGTCTAATGCTGTGGAAGACATAGCGCCCACAGAAGTGGAGGGTGATACTATGCACATATCTAATGCTGTGGAAGACATAGCGCCCACAGAAGTGGAGGGTGATACAATGCACAGGTCTAAAGCTGTGGAAGACATAGCGCCCACAGAAGTGGAGGGTGATATTATGCACAGATCTAATGCTGTGGAAGACATAGCGCCCACAGAAGTGGAGGGTGATACTATGCACAGGTCTAAAGCTGTGCAAGATATAGCGCCCACGGGAGTGGAGGGTGATACTATGCACAGGTCTAATGCTGTGGAAGACATAGCGCCCACAGAAGTGGAGGGTGATACTATGCACAGGTCTAAAGCTGTGCAAGATATAGCGCCCACGGGAGTGGAGGGTGATACTATGCACAGGTCTAATGCTGTGCAAGTCATAGCGCCCACGGGAGTGGAGGGTGATACTATGCACAGGTCTAATGCTGTGGAAGACATAGCGCCCACAGAAGTGGAGGGTGATACTATGCACAGGTCTAATGCTGTGCAAGACATAGCGCCCACGGGAGTGGAGGGTGATACTATGCACAGGTCTAATGCTGTGCAAGACATAGCGCCCACGGGAGTGGAGGGTGATACTATGCGCAGGTCTAATGCTGTGCAAATATAGCGCCCACAGAAGTGGAGGGTGATACTATGCACAGGTCTAATGATGTGGAAGACATAGCTCCCACAGAAGTGGAGGGTGATACTATGCACAGGTGTAATGCTGTGGAAGACATAGCGCCCACGGGAGAGGAGGGTGATACTATGCACAGTTCTAATGCTGTGGAAGACATAGCGCCCACGGGAGTGGAGGGTGATACTATGCACAGTTCTAATGCTGTGCAAGATATAGCGCCCACAGAAGTGGAGGGTGATACTATGCACAGGTCTAATGCTGTGCAAGACAAAGCGCCCACGGGAGTGGAGGGTAATACTATGCACAGGTCTAATGCTGTGGAAGACATAGCGCCCACGGGAGTGGAGGGTGATACTATGCCCAGGTGTAATGCTGTGGAAGACATAGCGCCCACGGGAGTGGAGGGTGATAATATGCACAGGTGTAATGCCGTGGAAGACATAGCGTCCACGGGAGTGGAGGGTGATACTATGCACAGGTCTAATGCTGTGGAAGATATAGCGCCCACGGGAGTGGAGGGTGATAACATGCACAGGTCTAATGCTGTGGAAGACATAGCGCCCACGGGAGTGGAGGGTGATACTATACACAGGTCTAATGCTGTGCAAGACATAGCGCCCATGGGAGTGGAGGGTGATACTATGCACAGGTCTAATGCTGTGCAAGATATAGCGCCCACGGGATTGGAGGGTGATACTATGCACAGGTCTAATGCTGTGCAAGATATAGCGCCCACAGAAGTGGAGGGTGATACTATGCACAGGTCTAATTCTGTGCAAGATATAGCGCCCACAGAAGTGGAGGGTGATACTATGCACAGGTCTAATGCTGTGCAAGATATAGCGCCCACGGGAGTGGAGGGTGATACTATTTACAGGTCTAATGCTGTGCAAGATATAGCGCCCACGGGAGTGGAGGGTGATACTATGCACAGGTCTAATGCTGTGCAAGATATAGCGCCCACAGAAGTGGAGAGTGATACTATGCACAGGTCTAATGCTGTGCAAGACATAGCGCCCACGGGAGTGGAGGGTGATACTATGCACAGGTCTAATGCTGTGCAAGACATAGCGCCCACGGGAGTTGAGGGTGATACTATGCACAGGTCTAATGCTGTGCAAGATATAGCGCCCACAGAAGTGGAGGGTGATACTATGCACAGGTCTAATGCTGTGGAAGACATAGCGCCCACAGAAGTGGAGGGTGATACTATGCACATATCTAATGCTGTGGAAGACATAGCGCCCACAGAAGTGGAGGGTGATACAATGCACAGGTCTAAAGCTGTGGAAGACATAGCGCCCACAGAAGTGGAGGGTGATACTATGCACAGATCTAATGCTGTGGAAGACATAGCGCCCACAGAAGTGGAGGGTGATACTATGCACAGGTCTAAAGCTGTGCAAGATATAGCGCCCACGGGAGTGGAGGGTGATGCTATGCACAGGTCTAATGCTGTGGAAGACATAGCGCCCACAGAAGTGGAGGGTGCTACTATGCACAGGTCTAAAGCTGTGCAAGATATAGCGCCCACGGGAGTGGAGGGTGATACTATGCACAGGGCTAATGCTGTGCAAGTCATAGCGCCCACGGGAGTGGAGGGTGATACTATGCACAGGTCTAATGCTGTGGAAGACATAGCGCCCACAGAAGTGGAGGGTGATACTATGCACAGGTCTAATGCTGTGCAAGACATAGCGCCCACGGGAGTGGAGGGTGATACTATGCACAGGTCTAATGCTGTGCAAGACATAGCGCCCACGGGAGTGGAGGGTGATACTATGCGCAGGTCTAATGCTGTGCAAATATAGCGCCCACAGAAGTGGAGGGTGATACTATGCACAGGTCTAATGATGTGGAAGACATAGCGCCCACAGAAGTGGAGGGTGATACTATGCACAGGTGTAATGCTGTGGAAGACATAGCGCCCACGGGAGTGGAGGGTGATACTATGCACAGTTCTAATGCTGTGGAAGACATAGCGCCCACAGAAGTGGAGGGTGATACTATGCACAGTTCTAATGCTGTGCAAGATATAGCGCCCACAGAAGTGGAGGGTGATACTATGCACAGGTCTAATGCTGTGCAAGACAAAGCGCCCACGGGAGTGGAGGGTAATACTATGCACAGGTCTAATGCTGTGGAAGACATAGCGCCCACGGGAGTGGAGGGTGATACTATGCCCAGGTGTAATGCTGTGGAAGACATAGCGCCCACGGGAGTGGAGGGTGATAATATGCACAGGTGTAATGCCGTGGAAGACATAGCGCCCACGGGAGTGGAGGGTGATACTATGCACAGGTCTAATGCTGTGGAAGATATAGCGCCCACGGGAGTGGAGGGTGATAACATGCACAGGTCTAATGCTGTGGAAGACATAGCGCCCACGGGAGTGGAGGGTGATACTATACACAGGTCTAATGCTGTGCAAGACATAGCGCCCATGGGAGTGGAGGGTGATACTATGCACAGGTCTAATGCTGTGCAAGATATAGCGCCCACGGGAGTGGAGGGTGATACTATGCACAGGTCTAATGCTGTGCAAGATATAGCGCCCACAGAAGTGGAGGGTGATACTATGCACAGGTCTAATTCTGTGCAAGATATAGCGCCCACAGAAGTGGAGGGTGATACTATGCACAGGTCTAATGCTGTGCAAGATATAGCGCCCACGGGAGTGGAGGGTGATACTATTTACAGGTCTAATGCTGTGCAAGATATAGCGCCCACGGGAGTGGAGGGTGATACTATGCACAGGTCTAATGCTGTGCAAGATATAGCGCCCACGGGAGTGGAGGGTGATACTATTTACAGGTCTAATGCTGTGCAAGACATAGCGCCCACGGGAGTGGAGGGTGATACTATGCACTGGTCTAATGCTGTGGAAGACATAGCGCCCACAGAAGTGGAGGGTGATACTATGCACAGGTCTAATGCTGTGGAAGACATAGCGCCCACAGAAGTGGAGGGTGATAATATGCACAGGTGTAATGCTGTGGAAGATATAGCGCCCACAGAAGTGGAGGGTGATACTATGCACAGATCTAATGCTGTGCAAGACATAGCGCCCACGGAAGTGGAGGGTGATACTATGCACAGGTCTAATGCTGTGGAAGACATAGCGCCCACGGGAGTGGAGGGTGATACTATGCACAGGTCTAATGCTGTGGAAGATATAGCGCCCACGGGAGTGGAGGGTGATACTATGCACAGGTCTAATGCTGTGGAAGACATAGCGCCCACGGGAGTGGAGGGTGATACTATGCACAGGTCTAATGCTGTGGAAGACATAGCGCCCACGGGATTGGAGGGTGATACTATGCACAGGTCTAATGCTGTGGAAGACATAGCGCCCACGGGAGTGGAGGGTAATACTATGCACAGGTCTAATGCTGTGCAAGACATAGCGCCCACGGGAGTGGAGGGTGATACCATGCACAGGTCTAATGCTGTGGAAGACATAGCGCCCACGGGAGTGGAGGGTGATACTATGCACAGGTCTAATGCTGTGGAAGACATAGCGCCCACGGGAGTGGAGGGTGATACTATGCACAGGTCTAATGCTGTGGACGACATAGCGCCCACGGTAGTGGAGGGTGATAATATGCACAGGTGTAATGCTGTGGAAGATATAGCGCCCACAGAAGTGGAGGGTGATAATATGCACAGGTCTAATGCTGTGGAAGATATAGCGCCCACGGGAGTGGAGGGTGATACTATGCACAGGTTATGCTGTGGAAGAAATAGCGCCCACAGAAGTGGAGGGTGATACTATGCACAGGTCTAATGCTGTGGAAGATATAGCGCCCACGGGAGTGGAGGGTGATACTATGCACAGGTCTAATGCTGTGCAAGATATAGCGCCCACGGGAGTGGAGGGTGATACTATGCACAGGTCTAATGCTGTGCAAGACATAGCGCCCACGGGAGTGGAGGGTAATACTATGCACAGGTCTAATGCTGTGGAAGACATAGCGCCCACGGGAGTGGAGGGTGATACTATGCCCAGGTGTAATGCTGTGGAAGACATAGCGCCCACGGGAGTGGAGGGTGATACTATGCACAGGTGTAATGCTATGGAAGACATAGCGCCCACAGAAGTGGAGGGTGATAATATGTCAGGTCTAATGCTGTGGAAGACATAGCGCCCACGGGAGTGGAGGGTGATACTATGCACTGGTCTAATGCTGTGGAAGACATAGCGCCCACAGAAGTGGAGGGTGATAATATGCACAGGTGTAATGCTGTGGAAGATATAGCGCCCACAGAAGTGGAGGGTGATACTATGCACAGATCTAATGCTGTGCAAGACATAGCGCCCACAGGAGTGGAGGGTGATACTATGCACAGGTGTAATGCTGTGGAAGACATAGCGCCCACAGAAGTGGAGGGTGATACTATGCACAGGTCTAATGCTGTGCAAGATATAGCGCCCACGGGAGTGGAGGGTGATACAATGCACAGGTCTAATGCTGTGGAAGATATAGCGCCCACAGAAGTGGAGGGTGATACTATGCACAGGTCTAATGCTGTGCAAGATATAGCGCCCATGGGAGTGGAGGGTGATACTATGCACAGGTCTAATGCTGTGCAAGACATAGCGCCCACGGGGGTGGAGGGTAATACAATGCACAGGTCTAATGCTGTGGAAGACATAGCGCCCACGGGAGTGGAGGGTGATACTATGCCCAGGTGTAATGCTGTGGAAGACATAGCGCCCACAGAAGTGGAGGGTGATACTATGCCCAGGTGTAATGCTGTGGAAGATATAGCGCCCACAGAAGTGGAGGGTGATAATATGCACAGGTCTAATGCTGTGGAAGATATAGCGCCCACAGAAGTGGAGGGTAATACTATGCACAGGTCTAATGCTGTGGAAGATATAGCGCCCACAGAAGTGGAGGGTGATACTATGCACAGGTCTAATGCAGTGGAAGACATAGCGCCCACGGGACTGGAGGGTGATAATATGCACAGGTGTAATGCCGTGGAAGACATAGCGCCCACGGGAGTGGAGAGTGATACTATGCACAGGTCTAATGCTGTGGAAGATATAGCGCCCACGGGAGTGGAGGGTGATAATACGCACAGGTCTAATGCTGTGGAAGACATAGCGCCCACGGGAGTGGAGGGTGATACTATGCACAGGTCTAATGCTGTGCAAGACATAGCGCCCATGGGAGTGGAGGGTGATACTATGCACAGGTCTAATGCTGTGGAAGCCATAGCGCCCACGGGAGTGGAGGGTAATACTATGCACAGGTGTAATGCTGTGGAAGACATAGCGCCCACGGGAGTGGAGGGTGATAATATGCACAGGTCTAAAGCTGTGGAAGACATGGCACCCACGGGGGTGGAAGGTGATACTATGAACAGGTCTAATGCTGTGCAAGACATATCGCCCACGGGAGTGGAGGGTGATACTATGCACAGGTCTAATACTGTGGAAGACATAGCGCCCACAGAAGTGGAGGGTGATACTATGCACAGGTCTAATGCTGTGCAAGACATAGCGCCCACGGGAGTGGAGGGTGATAATATGCACAGGTCTAAAGCTGTGGAAGACATAGCACCCGCGGGAGTGGAAGGTGATACTATGCACAGGTCTAATGCTGTGCAAGGCATAGCGCCCACGGGAGTGGAGGGTGATAATATGCACAGGTCTAAAGCTGTGGAAGACATAGCACCCACGGGAGTGGAGGGTGATACTATGCACAGGTCTAATGCTGTGCAAGACATAGCGCCCACGGGAGTGGAGGGTGATAATATGCACAGGTCTAAAGCTGTGGAAGACATAGCGCCCACAGAAGTGGAGGGTGATACTATGCACAGGTCTAATGCTGTGCAAGACATAGCGCCCACGGGAGTGGAGGGTGATACTATGCACAGGTCTAAAGCTGTGGAAGACATAGCGACGACAGAAGTGGAGGGTGATACTATGCACAGGTCTAATGCTGTGCAAGACATGGCGCCCACAGAAGTGGAGGGTGATACTATGCACAGGTGTAATGCTGTGGAAGACATAGCGCCCACGGGAGTGGAGGGTGATACTATGCACAGGTGTAATGCTGTGGAAGACATAGCGCCCACAGAAGTGGAGGGTGATACTATGCACAGGTCTAATGCTGTGGAAGACATAGCGCCCACAGAAATGGAGGGTGATACTATGCACAGGTGTAATGCTGTGGAAGACATAGCGCCCACAGAAGTGGAGGTTGATAATATGCACAGGTCTAATGCTGTGCAAGACATAGGGCCCACGGGAGTGGAGGGTGATACTATGCACAGGTCTAATGCTGTGCAAGACATAGCGCCCACAGAAGTGGAGGGTGATACTATGCACAGGTCTAATGCTGTGGAAGACATAGCGCCCACGGGAGTGGAGGGTGATAATATGCACAGGTGTAATGCTGTGGAAGACATAGCGCCCACAGAAGTGGAGGGTGATACTATTCACAGGTCTAATGCTGTGGAAGACATAGCGCCCACAGGAGTGGAGGGTGATACTATGCACAGGTGTAATGCTGTGGAAGACATTGCGCCCACAGAAGAGGAGGGTGATACTATGAACTGGTCTAATGCTGTGGAAGACATAGCGCCCACAGAAGTGGAGGGTGATACTATGCACAGGTCTAATGCTGTGGAAGACATAGCGCCCACGGGAGTGGAGGGTGATACTATGCACAGGTGTAATGCTGTGCAAGACATAGCGCCCACAGAAGTGGAGGGTGATACTACGCACAGGTATAATGCTGTGGAAGACATAGCGCCCACGGGAGTGGAGGGTGATAATAAGCACAGGTGTAATGCTGTGCATGACATAGCGCCCAAAGAAATGGAGGGTGATACTATGCACAGGTCTAATGCTGTGCAAGATATAGCGCCCACAGAAGTGGAGGGTGATACTATGCACAGGTCTAATGCTGTGGAAGATATAGCGCCCACAGAAGTGGAGGGTGATACTATGCACAGGTCTAATGCTGTGCAAGACATAGCGCCCACAGAAGTGGAGGGTGATACTATGCACAGGTCTAATGCTGTGCAAGACATAGCGCCCACGGGAGTGGAGGGTGATACTATGCACAGGTGTAATGCTGTGGAATATATAGCGCCCACGGGAGTGGAGGGTGATACTATGCACAGGTGTAATGCTGTGCAAGACATAGCGCCCACAGAAGTGGAGGGTGATACTATGCACAGGTCTAGTGCTGTGCAAGACATAGCGCCCACGGGAGTGGAGGGTGATACTATGCACAGGTGTAATGCTGTGCAAGACATAGCGCCCACAGAAGTGGAGGGTGATACTATGCACAGGTCTAATGCTGTGGAAGACATAGCGCCCACGGGAGTGGAGGGTGATACTATGCACAGGTCTAATGCTGTGGAAGATATAGCGCCCACGGGAGTGGAGGGTGATACTATGCACAGGTCTAATGCTGTGGAAGACATAGCGCCCACGGGAGTGGAGGGTGATACTATGCACAGGTCTAATGCTGTGGAAGATATAGCGCCCACAGAAGTGGAGGGTGATACTATGCACAGGTCTAATGCTGTGCAAGACATAGCGCCCACAGAAGTGGAGGGTGATACTATGCACAGGTCTAATGCTGTGGAAGATATAGCGCCCACAGAAGTGGAGGGAGATACTATGCACAGGTCTAATGCTGTGCAAGACATAGCGCCCACAGAAGTGGAGAGTGATACTATGCACAGGTCTAATGCTGTGCAAGACATAGCGCCCACGGGAGTGGAGGGTGATACTATGCACAGGTCTAATGCAGTGCAAGACATAGCGCCCACAGAAGTGGAGGGTGATACTATGCACAGGTCTAAAGCTGTGGAAGACATAGCGCCCACAGAAGTGGAGGGTGATACTATGCATAGGTCTAATGCTGTGCAAGACATAGCGATCACAGAAGTGGAGGGTGATAATATGCACAGGTCTAATGCTGTGCAAGATATAGCGCCCACCGAAGTGGAGGGTGATACTAAGCACAGGTCTAATGCTGTGGAAGACATAGCGCCCACGGGAGTGGAGGGTGATACTATGCACAGGTCTAATGCTGTGGAAGACATAGCGCCCACAGAAGTGGAGGGTGATACTATGCACAGGTCTAATGCTGTGCAATATATAGCGCCCACAGAAGTGGAGGGTGATACTATGCACAGGTCTAATGCTGTGCAAGATATAGTGCCCACGGGAGTGGAGGGTGATACTATGCACAGGTCTAATGCTGTGCAAGACATAGCACCCACGGGAGTGGAGGGTGATACTATGCACAGGTCTGATGCTGTGCAAGATATAGCGCCAACAGAAGTGGAGGGCGATACTATGCACAGGTCTAATGCTGTGGAAGATATAGCGCCCACAGAAGTGGAGGGTGATACTATGCACAGATCTAATGCTGTGGAAGACATAGCGCCCACAGAAGTGGAGGATGATACTATGCACAGGTCTAATGCTGTGCAAGATATAGCGCCCACGGGAGTGGAGGGTGATACTATGCACAGGTCTAATGCTGTGCAAGATATAGCGCCCACAGAAGTGGAGGGTGATACTATGCACAGGTCTAATTCTGTGCAAGATATAGCGCCCACAGAAGTGGAGGGTGATACTATGCACAGGTCTAATGCTGTGCAAGATATAGCGCCCACGGGAGTGGAGGGTGATACTATTTACAGGTCTAATGCTGTGCAAGATATAGCGCCCACGGGAGTGGAGGGTGATACTATGCACAGGTCTAATGCTGTGCAAGATATAGCGCCCACAGAAGTGGAGAGTGATACTATGCACATATCTAATGCTGTGGAAGACATAGCGCCCACAGAAGTGGAGGGTGATACTATGCACAGGTCTAAAGCTGTGGAAGACATAGCGCCCACAGAAGTGGAGGGTGATACTATGCACAGATCTAATGCTGTGGAAGACATAGCGCCCACAGAAGTGGAGGGTGATACTATGCACAGGTCTAAAGCTGTGCAAGATATAGCGCCCACGGGAGTGGAGGGTGATACTATGCACAGGTCTAATGCTGTGGAAGACATAGCGCCCACAGAAGTGGAGGGTGATACTATGCACAGGTCTAAAGCTGTGCAAGATATAGCGCCCACGGGAGTGGAGGGTGATACTATGCACAGGTCTAATGCTGTGCAAGACATAGCGCCCACGGGAGTGGAGGGTGATACTATGCACAGGTCTAATGATGTGGAAGACATAGCGCCCACAGAAGTGGAGGGCGATACTATGCACAGGTGTAATGCTGTGGAAGACATAGCGCCCACAGAAGTGTAGGGTGATACTATGCACAGGTCTAATGCTGTGGAAGATATAGCGCCCACGGGAGTGGAGGGTAATACTATGCACAGGTCTAATGCTGTGGAAGACATAGCGCCCACGGGAGTGGAGGGTGATACTATGCCCAGGTGTAATGCTGTGGAAGACATAGCGCCCACGGGAGTGGAGGGTGATAATATGCACAGGTGTAATGCCGTGGAAGACATAGCGCCCACGGGAGTGGAGGGTGATACTATGCACAGGTCTAATGCTGTGGAAGATATAGCGCCCACGGGAGTGGAGGGTGATTAACATGCACAGGTCTAATGCTGTGGAAGACATAGCGCCCACGGGAGTGGAGGGTGATACTATACACAGGTCTAATGCTGTGCAAGACATAGCGCCCATGGGAGTGGAGGGTGATACTATGCACAGGTCTAATGATGTGGAAGACATAGCGCCCACGGGAGTGGAGGGTGATACTATGCACAGGTGTAATGCTGTGCAAGACATAGCGCCCACAGAAGTGGAGGGTGATACTATGCACAGGTCTAATGCTGTGGAAGACATAGCGCCCACAGAAGTGTAGGGTGATACTATGTACAGGTCTAATGCTGTGCAAGATATAGCGCCCACAGAAGTGTAGGGTGATACTATGCACAGGTCTAATGCTGTGGAAGACATAGCGCCCACTGGAGTGGAGGGTAATACTATGCACAGGTGTAATGCTGTGGAAGACATAGCGCCCACGGGAGTGGAGGGTGATAATATGCACAGGTCTAATGCTGTGGAAGATATAGCGCCCACAGAAGTGGAGGGTGATACTATGCACAGATCTAATGCTGTGCAAGATATAGCGCCCACAGGAGTGGAGGGTGATACTATGCACAGGTCTAATGCTGTGGAAGACATATCGCCCACAGAAGAGGAGGGTGATAATATGCACAGGTGTAATGCTGTGGAAGATATACCGCCCACAGAAGTGGAGGGTGATACTATGCACAGATCTAATGCTGTGCAAGACATAGCGCCCACAGGAGTGGAGGGTGATACTATGCACAGGTGTAATGCTGTGGAAGACATAACGCCCACAGAAGTGGAGGGTGATACTATGCACAGGTCTAATGCTGTGCAAGATATAGCGCCCACAGAAGTGGAGGGTGATACTATGCACAGGTCTAATGCTGTGCAAGATATAGCGCCCACAGAAGTGGAGGGTGATACTATGCACAGGTCTAATGCTGTGGAAGACATAGCGCCCACAGAAGTGGAGGGTGAAAATATGCACAGGTGTAATGCTGTGGAAGACATAGCGCCCACAGAAGTGGAGGGTGATAATATGCACAGGTGTAATGCTGTGGAAGATATAGCGCCCACAGAAGTGGAGGGTGATACTATGCACAGATCTAATGCTGTGCAAGACATAGCGCCCACAGGAGTGGAGGGTGATACTATGCACAGGTGTAATGCTGTGGAAGAGATAGCACCCACGGGAGTGGAGGGTGATACTATGCACAGGTCTAAAGCTGTGCAAGATATAAGTCCCACCGGAGTGGAGGGTGATACTAAGCACAGGTCTAATGCTTTGGAAGACATAGCGCCCACGGGAGTGGAGGGTGATACTATGCACAGGTCTAATGCTGTGCAAGACATAGCGCCCACGGGAGTGGAGGGTGATACTATGCACAGGTCTAATGCTGTGCAAGACATAGCGCCCACGGGAGTGGAGGGTGATACTATGCACAGGCCTAATGCTGTGCAAGACATAGCGCCCACAGATGTGGAGGGTGATAATATGCACAGGTGTAATGCTGTGGAAGACATAGCGCCCACGGGAGTGGAAAGTGATATTAAGCACAGGTCTAATGCTGTGCAAGACATAGCGCCCTCAGAAGTGGAGGGTGATACTATGCACAGGTCTAATGCTGTGGAAGATATAGCGCCCACGGGAGTGGAGGGTGATACTATGCACAGGTCTAATGCTGTGCAAGACATAGCACCCACGGGAGTGGAGGGTGATAATATGCACAGGTCTAATGCTGTGCAAGATATAGCGCCCACAGAAGTGGAGGGTGATACTATGCACAGGTCTAATGCTGTGGAAGATATAGCGCCCACAGAAGTGGAGGGTGATACAATGCACAAATCTAATGCTGTGAAATACATAGCGCCCACAGAAGTGGAGGGTGATACTATGCACAGGTCTAACGCTGTGCAAGATATAGCGCCCACAGAAGTGGAGGATGATACTATGCACAGGTCTAATGCTGTGCAAGATATAGCGCCCACGGGAGTGGAGGGTGATACTATGCACAGGTCTAATGCTGTGCAAGATATAGCGCCCACAGAAGTGGAGGGTGATACTATGCACAGGTCTAATGCTGTGGAAGATATAGCGCCCACAGAAGTGGAGGGTGATACTATGCACAGATCTAATGCTGTGGAAGACATAGCGCCCACAGAAGTGGAGGGTGATACTATGCACAGGTCTAATGCTGTGCAAGACATAGCGCCCACGGGAGTGGAGGGTGATACTATGCACAGGTCTAATGCTGTGCAAGACATAGCGCCCACGGGAGTGGAGGGTGATACTATGCACAGGTCTAATGCTGTGCAAGATATAGCGCCCACAGAACTGGAGGGTGATACTATGCACAGGTCTAATGCTGTGGAAGACATAGCGCCCACAGAAGTGGAGGGTGATACTATGCACATATCTAATGCTGTGGAAGACATAGCGCCCACAGAAGTGGAGGGTGATACAATGCTCAGGTCTAAAGCTGTGGAAGACATAGCGCCCACAGAAGTGGAGGGTGATACTATGCACAGATCTAATGCTGTGGAAGACATAGCGCCCACAGAAGTGGAGGGTGATACTATGCACAGGTCTAAAGCTGTGCAAGATATAGCGCCCACGGGAGAGGAGGGTGATACTATGCACAGGTCTAATGCTGTGGAAGACATAGCGCCCACAGAAGTGGAGGGTGATACTATGCACAGGTCTAAAGCTGTGCAAGATATAGCGCCCACGGGAGTGGAGGGTGATACTATGCACAGGTCTAATGCTGTGCAAGTCATAGCGCCCACGGGAGTGGAGGGTGATACTATGCACAGGTCTAATGCTGTGGAAGACATAGCGCCCACAGAAGTGGAGGGTGATACTATGCACAGGTCTAATGCTGTGCAAGACATAGCGCCCACGGAAGTGGAGGGTGATACTATGCACAGGTCTAATGCTGTGCAAGACATAGCGCCCACGGGAGTGGAGGGTGATACTATGCACAGGTATAATGCTGTGGAATATATAGCGCCCACGGGAGTGGAGGGTGATACTATGCACAGGTGTAATGCTGTGCAAGACATAGCGCCCACAGAAGTGGAGGGTGATACTATGCACAGGTCTAGTGCTGTGCAAGACATAGCGCCCACGGGAGTGGAGGGTGATACTATGCACAGGTGTAATGCTGTGCAAGACATAGCGCCCACAGAAGTGGAGGGTGATACTATGCACAGGTCTAATGCTGTGGAAGACATAGCGCTCACGGGAGTGGAGGGTGATACTATGCACAGGTCTAATGCTGTGGAAGATATAGCGCCCACGGGAGTGGAGGGTGATACTATGCACAGGTCTAATGCTGTGGAAGACATAGCGCCCACGGGAGTGGAGGGTGATACTATGCACAGGTCTAATGCTGTGGAAGATATAGCGCCCACAGAAGTGGAGGGTGATACTATGCACAGGTCTAATGCTGTGCAAGACATAGCGCCCACAGAAGTGGAGGGTGATACTATGCACAGGTCTAATGCTGTGGAAGATATAGCGCCCACAGAAGTGGAGGGAGATACTATGCACAGGTCTAATGCTGTGCAAGACATAGCGCCCACAGAAGTGGAGAGTGATACTATGCACAGGTCTAATGCTGTGCAAGACATAGCGCCCACGGGAGTGGAGGGTGATACTATGCACAGGTCTAATGCAGTGCAAGACATAGCGCCCACAGAAGTGGAGGGTGATACTATGCACAGGTCTAAAGCTGTGGAAGACATAGCGCCCACAGAAGTGGAGGGTGATACTATGCATAGGTCTAATGCTGTGCAAGACATAGCGATCACAGAAGTGGAGGGTGATAATATGAACAGGTCTAATGCTGTGCAAGATATAGCGCCCACCGAAGTGGAGGGTGATACTAAGCACAGGTCTAATGCTGTGGAAGACATAGCGCCCACGGGAGTGGAGGGTGATACTATGCACAGGTCTAATGCTGTGGAAGACATAGCGCCCACAGAAGTGGAGGGTGATACTATGCACAGGTCTAATGCTGTGCAATATATAGCGCCCACAGAAGTGGAGGGTGATACTATGCACAGGTCTAATGCTGTGCAAGATATAGTGCCCACGGGAGTGGAGGGTGATACTATGCACAGGTCTAATGCTGTGCAAGACATAGCACCCACGGGAGTGGAGGGTGATACTATGCACAGGTCTGATGCTGTGCAAGATATAGCGCCCACAGAAGTGGAGGGCGATACTATGCACAGGTCTAATGCTGTGGAAGATATAGCGCCCACAGAAGTGGAGGGTGATACTATGCACAGATCTAATGCTGTGCAAGACATAGCGCCCACAGGAGTGGAGGGTGATACTATGCACAGGTGTAATGCTGTGGAAGACATAACGCCCACAGAAGTGGAGGGTGATACTATGCACAGGTCTAATGCTGTGCAAGATATAGCGCCCACAGAAGTGGAGGGTGATACTATGCACAGGTCTAATGCTGTGCAAGATATAGCGCCCACAGAAGTGGAGGGTGATACTATGCACAGGTCTAATGCTGTGGAAGACATAGCGCCCACAGAAGTGGAGGGTGAAAATATGCACAGGTGTAATGCTGTGGAAGACATAGCGCCCACAGAAGTGGAGGGTGATAATATGCACAGGTGTAATGCTGTGGAAGATATAGCGCCCACAGAAGTGGAGGGTGATACTATGCACAGATCTAATGCTGTGCAAGACATAGCGCCCACAGGAGTGGAGGGTGATACTATGCACAGGTGTAATGCTGTGGAAGAGATAGCACCCACGGGAGTGGAGGGTGATACTATGCACAGGTCTAATGCTGTGCAAGATATAAGTCCCACCGGAGTGGAGGGTGATACTAAGCACAGGTCTAATGCTTTGGAAGACATAGCGCCCACGGGAGTGGAGGGTGATACTATGCACAGGTCTAATGCTGTGCAAGACATAGCGCCCACGGGAGTGGAGGGTGATACTATGCACAGGTCTAATGCTGTGCAAGACATAGCGCCCACGGGAGTGGAGGGTGATACTATGCACAGGCCTAATGCTGTGCAAGACATAGCGCCCACAGAAGTGGAGGGTGATAATATGCACAGGTGTAATGCTGTGGAAGACATAGCGCCCACGGGAGTGGAAAGTGATATTAAGCACAGGTCTAATGCTGTGCAAGACATAGCGCCCTCAGAAGTGGAGGGTGATACTATGCACAGGTCTAATGCTGTGGAAGATATAGCGCCCACGGGAGTGGAGGGTGATACTATGCACAGGTCTAATGCTGTGCAAGACATAGCACCCACGGGAGTGGAGGGTGATAATATGCACAGGTCTAATGCTGTGCAAGATATAGCGCCCACAGAAGTGGAGGGTGATACTATGCACAGGTCTAATGCTGTGGAAGATATAGCGCCCACAGAAGTGGAGGGTGATACAATGCACAAATCTAATGCTGTGAAATACATAGCGCCCACAGAAGTGGAGGGTGATACTATGCACAGGTCTAACGCTGTGCAAGATATAGCGCCCACAGAAGTGGAGGATGATACTATGCACAGGTCTAATGCTGTGCAAGATATAGCGCCCACGGGAGTGGAGGGTGATACTATGCACAGGTCTAATGCTGTGCAAGATATAGCGCCCACAGAAGTGGAGGGTGATACTATGCACAGGTCTAATGCTGTGGAAGATATAGCGCCCACAGAAGTGGAGGGTGATACTATGCACAGATCTAATGCTGTGGAAGACATAGCGCCCACAGAAGTGGAGGGTGATACTATGCACAGGTCTAATGCTGTGCAAGACATAGCGCCCACGGGAGTGGAGGGTGATACTATGCACAGGTCTAATGCTGTGCAAGACATAGCGCCCACGGGAGTGGAGGGTGATACTATGCACAGGTCTAATGCTGTGCAAGATATAGCGCCCACAGAACTGGAGGGTGATACTATGCACAGGTCTAATGCTGTGGAAGACATAGCGCCCACAGAAGTGGAGGGTGATACTATGCACATATCTAATGCTGTGGAAGACATAGCGCCCACAGAAGTGGAGGGTGATACAATGCTCAGGTCTAAAGCTGTGGAAGACATAGCGCCCACAGAAGTGGAGGGTGATACTATGCACAGATCTAATGCTGTGGAAGACATAGCGCCCACAGAAGTGGAGGGTGATACTATGCACAGGTCTAAAGCTGTGCAAGATATAGCGCCCACGGGAGAGGAGGGTGATACTATGCACAGGTCTAATGCTGTGGAAGACATAGCGCCCACAGAAGTGGAGGGTGATACTATGCACAGGTCTAAAGCTGTGCAAGATATAGCGCCCACGGGAGTGGAGGGTGATACTATGCACAGGTCTAATGCTGTGCAAGTCATAGCGCCCACGGGAGTGGAGGGTGATACTATGCACAGGTCTAATGCTGTGGAAGACATAGCGCCCACAGAAGTGGAGGGTGATACTATGCACAGGTCTAATGCTGTGCAAGACATAGCGCCCACGGAAGTGGAGGGTGATACTATGCACAGGTCTAATGCTGTGCAAGACATAGCGCCCACGGGAGTGGAGGGTGATACTATGCACAGGTGTAATGCTGTGGAATATATAGCGCCCACGGGAGTGGAGGGTGATACTATGCACAGGTGTAATGCTGTGCAAGACATAGCGCCCACAGAAGTGGAGGGTGATACTATGCACAGGTCTAGTGCTGTGCAAGACATAGCGCCCACGGGAGTGGAGGGTGATACTATGCACAGGTGTAATGCTGTGCAAGACATAGCGCCCACAGAAGTGGAGGGTGATACTATGCACAGGTCTAATGCTGTGGAAGACATAGCGCCCACGGGAGTGGAGGGTGATACTATGCACAGGTCTAATGCTGTGGAAGATATAGCGCCCACGGGAGTGGAGGGTGATACTATGCACAGGTCTAATGCTGTGGAAGACATAGCGCCCACGGGAGTGGAGGGTGATACTATGCACAGGTCTAATGCTGTGGAAGATATAGCGCCCACAGAAGTGGAGGGTGATACTATGCACAGGTCTAATGCTGTGCAAGACATAGCGCCCACAGAAGTGGAGGGTGATACTATGCACAGGTCTAATGCTGTGGAAGATATAGCGCCCACAGAAGTGGAGGGAGATACTATGCACAGGTCTAATGCTGTGCAAGACATAGCGCCCACAGAAGTGGAGAGTGATACTATGCACAGGTCTAATGCTGTGCAAGACATAGCGCCCACGGGAGTGGAGGGTGATACTATGCACAGGTCTAATGCAGTGCAAGACATAGCGCCCACAGAAGTGGAGGGTGATACTATGCACAGGTCTAAAGCTGTGGAAGACATAGCGCCCACAGAAGTGGAGGGTGATACTATGCATAGGTCTAATGCTGTGCAAGACATAGCGATCACAGAAGTGGAGGGTGATAATATGAACAGGTCTAATGCTGTGCAAGATATAGCGCCCACCGAAGTGGAGGGTGATACTAAGCACAGGTCTAATGCTGTGGAAGACATAGCGCCCACGGGAGTGGAGGGTGATACTATGCACAGGTCTAATGCTGTGGAAGACATAGCGCCCACAGAAGTGGAGGGTGATACTATGCACAGGTCTAATGCTGTGCAATATATAGCGCCCACAGAAGTGGAGGGTGATACTATGCACAGGTCTAATGCTGTGCAAGATATAGTGCCCACGGGAGTGGAGGGTGATACTATGCACAGGTCTAATGCTGTGCAAGACATAGCACCCACGGGAGTGGAGGGTGATACTATGCACAGGTCTGATGCTGTGCAAGATATAGCGCCCACAGAAGTGGAGGGCGATACTATGCACAGGTCTAATGCTGTGGAAGATATAGCGCCCACAGAAGTGGAGGGTGATACTATGCACAGATCTAATGCTGTGGAAGACATAGCGCCCACAGAAGTGGAGGATGATACTATGCACAGGTCTAATGCTGTGCAAGATATAGCGCCCACGGGAGTGGAGGGTGATACTATGCACAGGTCTAATGCTGTGCAAGATATAGCGCCCACAGAAGTGGAGGGTGATACTATGCACAGGTCTAATTCTGTGCAAGATATAGCGCCCACAGAAGTGGAGGGTGATACTATGCACAGGTCTAATGCTGTGCAAGATATAGCGCCCACGGGAGTGGAGGGTGATACTATTTACAGGTCTAATGCTGTGCAAGATATAGCGCCCACGGGAGTGGAGGGTGATACTATGCACAGGTCTAATGCTGTGCAAGATATAGCGCCCACAGAAGTGGAGAGTGATACTATGCACATATCTAATGCTGTGGAAGACATAGCGCCCACAGAAGTGGAGGGTGATACTATGCACAGGTCTAAAGCTGTGGAAGACATAGCGCCCACAGAAGTGGAGGGTGATACTATGCACAGATCTAATGCTGTGGAAGACATAGCGCCCACAGAAGTGGAGGGTGATACTATGCACAGGTCTAAAGCTGTGCAAGATATAGCGCCCACGGGAGTGGAGGGTGATACTATGCACAGGTCTAATGCTGTGGAAGACATAGCGCCCACAGAAGTGGAGGGTGATACTATGCACAGGTCTAAAGCTGTGCAAGATATAGCGCCCACGGGAGTGGAGGGTGATACTATGCACAGGTCTAATGCTGTGCAAGACATAGCGCCCACGGGAGTGGAGGGTGATACTATGCACAGGTCTAATGATGTGGAAGACATAGCGCCCACAGAAGTGGAGGGCGATACTATGCACAGGTGTAATGCTGTGGAAGACATAGCGCCCACAGAAGTGTAGGGTGATACTATGCACAGGTCTAATGCTGTGGAAGATATAGCGCCCACGGGAGTGGAGGGTAATACTATGCACAGGTCTAATGCTGTGGAAGACATAGCGCCCACGGGAGTGGAGGGTGATACTATGCCCAGGTGTAATGCTGTGGAAGACATAGCGCCCACGGGAGTGGAGGGTGATAATATGCACAGGTGTAATGCCGTGGAAGACATAGCGCCCACGGGAGTGGAGGGTGATACTATGCACAGGTCTAATGCTGTGGAAGATATAGCGCCCACGGGAGTGGAGGGTGATTAACATGCACAGGTCTAATGCTGTGGAAGACATAGCGCCCACGGGAGTGGAGGGTGATACTATACACAGGTCTAATGCTGTGCAAGACATAGAGCCCATGGGAGTGGAGGGTGATACTATGCACAGGTCTAATGATGTGGAAGACATAGCGCCCACGGGAGTGGAGGGTGATACTATGCACAGGTGTAATGCTGTGCAAGACATAGCGCCCACAGAAGTGGAGGGTGATACTATGCACAGGTCTAATGCTGTGGAAGACATAGCGCCCACAGAAGTGTAGGGTGATACTATGTACAGGTCTAATGCTGAGCAAGATATAGCGCCCACAGAAGTGTAGGGTGATACTATGCACAGGTCTAATGCTGTGGAAGACATAGCGCCCACTGGAGTGGAGGGTAATACTATGCACAGGTGTAATGCTGTGGAAGACATAGCGCCCACGGGAGTGGAGGGTGATAATATGCACAGGTCTAATGCTGTGGAAGATATAGCGCCCACAGAAGTGGAGGGTGATACTATGCACAGATCTAATGCTGTGCAAGATATAGCGCCCACAGGAGTGGAGGGTGATACTATGCACAGGTCTAATGCTATGGAAGACATATCGCCCACAGAAGTGGAGGGTGATAATATGCACAGGTGTAATGCTGTGGAAGATATACCGCCCACAGAAGTGGAGGGTGATACTATGCACAGATCTAATGCTGTGCAAGACATAGCGCCCACAGGAGTGGAGGGTGATACTATGCACAGGTGTAATGCTGTGGAAGACATAACGCCCACAGAAGTGGAGGGTGATACTATGCACAGGTCTAATGCTGTGCAAGATATAGCGCCCACAGAAGTGGAGGGTGATACTATGCACAGGTCTAATGCTGTGCAAGATATAGCGCCCACAGAAGTGGAGGGTGATACTATGCACAGGTCTAATGCTGTGGAAGACATAGCGCCCACAGAAGTGGAGGGTGAAAATATGCACAGGTGTAATGCTGTGGAAGACATAGCGCCCACAGAAGTGGAGGGTGATAATATGCACAGGTGTAATGCTGTGGAAGATATAGCGCCCACAGAAGTGGAGGGTGATACTATGCACAGATCTAATGCTGTGCAAGACATAGCGCCCACAGGAGTGGAGGGTGATACTATGCACAGGTGTAATGCTGTGGAAGAGATAGCACCCACGGGAGTGGAGGGTGATACTATGCACAGGTCTAATGCTGTGCAAGATATAAGTCCCACCGGAGTGGAGGGTGATACTAAGCACAGGTCTAATGCTTTGGAAGACATAGCGCCCACGGGAGTGGAGGGTGATACTATGCACAGGTCTAATGCTGTGCAAGACATAGCGCCCACGGGAGTGGAGGGTGATACTATGCACAGGTCTAATGCTGTGCAAGACATAGCGCCCACGGGAGTGGAGGGTGATACTATGCACAGGCCTAATGCTGTGCAAGACATAGCGCCCACAGAAGTGGAGGGTGATAATATGCACAGGTGTAATGCTGTGGAAGACATAGCGCCCACGGGAGTGGAAAGTGATATTAAGCACAGGTCTAATGCTGTGCAAGACATAGCGCCCTCAGAAGTGGAGGGTGATACTATGCACAGGTCTAATGCTGTGGAAGATATAGCGCCCACGGGAGTGGAGGGTGATACTATGCACAGGTCTAATGCTGTGCAAGACATAGCACCCACGGGAGTGGAGGGTGATAATATGCACAGGTCTAATGCTGTGCAAGATATAGCGCCCACAGAAGTGGAGGGTGATACTATGCACAGGTCTAATGCTGTGGAAGATATAGCGCCCACAGAAGTGGAGGGTGATACAATGCACAGATCTAATGCTGTGAAATACATAGCGCCCACAGAAGTGGAGGGTGATACTATGCACAGGTCTAACGCTGTGCAAGATATAGCGCCCACAGAAGTGGAGGATGATACTATGCACAGGTCTAATGCTGTGCAAGATATAGCGCCCACGGGAGTGGAGGGTGATACTATGCACAGGTCTAATGCTGTGCAAGATATAGCGCCCACAGAAGTGGAGGGTGATACTATGCACAGGTCTAATGCTGTGGAAGATATAGCGCCCACAGAAGTGGAGGGTGATACTATGCACAGGTCTAATGCTGTGCAAGACATAGCGCCCACGGGAGTGGAGGGTGATACTATGCACAGGTCTAATGCTGTGCAAGACATAGCGCCCACGGGAGTGGAGGGTGATACTATGCACAGGTCTAATGCTGTGCAAGATATAGCGCCCACAGAACTGGAGGGTGATACTATGCACAGGTCTAAAGCTGTGCAAGATATAGCGCCCACGGGAGAGGAGGGTGATACTATGCACAGGTCTAATGCTGTGGAAGACATAGCGCCCACAGAAGTGGAGGGTGATACTATGCACAGGTCTAAAGCTGTGCAAGATATAGCGCCCACGGGAGTGGAGGGTGATACTATGCACAGGTCTAATGCTGTGCAAGTCATAGCGCCCACGGGAGTGGAGGGTGATACTATGCACAGGTCTAATGCTGTGCAAGACATAGCGCCCACAGAAGTGGAGGGTGATACTATGCACAGGTCTAATGCTGTGCAAGACATAGCGCCCACGGAAGTGGAGGGTGATACTATGCACAGGTCTAATGCTGTGCAAGACATAGCGCCCACGGGAGTGGAGGGTGATACTATGCGCAGGTCTAATGCTGTGCAAATATAGCGCCCACAGAAGTGGAGGGTGATACTATGCACAGGTCTAATGATGTGGAAGACATAGCGCCCACAGAAGTGGAGGGTGATACTATGCACAGGTGTAATGCTGTGGAAGACATAGCGCCCACGGGAGTGGAGGGTGATACTATGCACAGTTCTAATGCTGTGGAAGACATAGCGCCCACGGGAGTGGAGGGTGATACTATGCACAGTTCTAATGCTGTGCAAGATATAGCGCCCACAGAAGTGGAGGGTGATACTATGCACAGGTCTAATGCTGTGCAAGACAAAGCGCCCACGGGAGTGGAGGGTAATACTATGCACAGGTCTAATGCTGTGGAAGACATAGCGCCCACGGGAGTGGAGGGTGATACTATGCCCAGGTGTAATGCTGTGGAAGACATAGCGCCCACGGGAGTGGAGGGTGATAATATGCACAGGTGTAATGCCGTGGAAGACATAGCGCCCACGGGAGTGGAGGGTGATACTATGCACAGGTCTAATGCTGTGGAAGATATAGCGCCCACGGGAGTGGAGGGTGATAACATGCACAGGTCTAATGCTGTGGAAGACATAGCGCCCACGGGAGTGGAGGGTGATACTATACACAGGTCTAATGCTGTGCAAGACATAGCGCCCATGGGAGTGGAGGGTGATACTATGCACAGGTCTAATGCTGTGCAAGATATAGCGCCCACGGGAGTGGAGGGTGATACTATGCACAGGTCTAATGCTGTGCAAGATATAGCGCCCACAGAAGTGGAGGGTGATACTATGCACAGGTCTAATTCTGTGCAAGATATAGCGCCCACAGAAGTGGAGGGTGATACTATGCACAGGTCTAATGCTGTGCAAGATATAGCGCCCACGGGAGTGGAGGGTGATACTATTTACAGGTCTAATGCTGTGCAAGATATAGCGCCCACGGGAGTGGAGTGTGATACTATGCACAGGTCTAATGCTGTGCAAGATATAGCGCCCACAGAAGTGGAGAGTGATACTATGCACATATCTAATGCTGTGGAAGACATAGCGCCCACAGAAGTGGAGGGTGATACTATGCACAGGTCTAAAGCTGTGGAAGACATAGCGCCCACAGAAGTGGAGGGTGATACTATGCACAGATCTAATGCTGTGGAAGACATAGCGCCCACAGAAGTGGAGGGTGATACTATGCACAGGTCTAAAGCTGTGCAAGATATAGCGCCCACGGGAGTGGAGGGTGATACTATGCACAGGTCTAATGCTGTGGAAGACATAGCGCCCACAGAAGTGGAGGGTGATACTATGCACAGGTCTAAAGCTGTGCAAGATATAGCGCCCACGGGAGTGGAGGGTGATACTATGCACAGGTCTAATGCTGTGCAAGACATAGCGCCCACGGGAGTGGAGGGTGATACTATGCACAGGTCTAATGATGTGGAAGACATAGCGCCCACAGAAGTGGAGGGTGATACTATGCACAGGTGTAATGCTGTGGAAGACATAGCGCCCACAGAAGTGTAGGGTGATACTATGCACAGGTCTAATGCTGTGGAAGATATAGCGCCCACGGGAGTGGAGGGTAATACTATGCACAGGTCTAATGCTGTGGAAGACATAGCGCCCACGGGAGTGGAGGGTGATACTATGCCCAGGTGTAATGCTGTGGAAGACATAGCGCCCACGGGAGTGGAGGGTGATAATATGCACAGGTGTAATGCCGTGAAAGACATAGCGCCCACGGGAGTGGAGGGTGATACTATGCACAGGTCTAATGCTGTGGAAGATATGGCGCCCACGGGAGTGGAGGGTGATAACATGCACAGGTCTAATTCTGTGGAAGTCATAGCGCCCACGGGAGTGGAGGGTGATACTATACACAGGTCTAATGCTGTGCAAGACATAGCGCCCATGGGAGTGGAGGGTGATACTATGCACAGGTCTAATGCTGTGGAAGACATAGCGCCCACGGGAGTGGAGGGTGATACTATGCACAGGTGTAATGCTGTGCAAGACATAGCGCCCACAGAAGTGGAGGGTGATACTATGCACAGGTCTAATGCTGTGGAAGACATAGCGCCCACAGAAGTGTAGGGTGATACTATGCACAGGTCTAATGCTGTGGAAGATATAGCGCCCACAGAAGTGGAGGGTGATACTATGCACAGATCTAATGCTGTGGAAGACATAGTGCCCACGGGAGTGGAGGGTGATAATATGCACAGGTCTAATTCTGTGGAAGATATAGCGCCCACAGAAGTGGAGGGTGATACTATGCACAGATCTAATGCTGTGCAAGATATAGCGCCCACAGGAGTGGAGGGTGATACTATGCACAGGTCTAATGCTGTGGAAGACATAGCGCCCACAGAAGTGGAGGGTGATAATATGCACAGGTGTAATGCTGTGGAAGATATAGCGCCCACAGAAGTGGAGGGTGATACTATGCACAGATCTAATGCTGTGCAAGACATAGCGCCCACAGGAGTGGAGGGTGATACTATGCACAGGTGTAATGCTGTGGAAGACATAGCGCCCACAGAAGTGGAGGGTGATCCTATGCACAGGTCTAATGCTGTGCAAGATATAGCGCCCACAGAAGTGGAGGGTGATACTATGCACAGGTCTAATGCTGTTCAAGATATAGCGCCCACAGAAGTGGAGGGTGATACTATGCACAGGTCTAATGCTGTGGAAGACATAGCGCCCACAGAAGTGGAGGGTGAAAATATGCACAGGTGTAATGCTGTGGAAGATATAGCGCCCACAGAAGTGGAGGGTGATAATATGCACAGGTGTAATGCTGTGGAAGATATAGCGCCCACAGAAGTGGAGGGTGATACTATGCACAGATCTAATGCTGTGCAAGACATAGCGCCCACAGGAGTGGAGGGTGATACTATGCACAGGTGTAATGCTGTGGAAGAGATAGCACCCACGGGAGTGGAGGGTGATACTATGCACAGGTCTAATGCTGTGCAAGATATAAGTCCCACCGGAGTGGAGGGTGATACTAAGCACAGGTCTAATGCTTTGGAAGACATAGCGCCCACGGGAGTGGAGGGTGATACTATGCACAGGTCTAATGCTGTGCAAGACATAGCGCCCACGGGAGCGGAGGGTGATACTATGCACAGGTCTAATGCTGTGCAAGACATAGCGCCCACGGGAGTGGAGGGTGATACTATGCACAGGTCTAATGCTGTGCAAGACATAGCGCCCCCAGAAGTGGAGGGTGATAATATGCACAGGTGTAATGCTGTGGAAGACATAGCGCCCACGGGAGTGGAAAGTGATATTAAGCACAGGTCTAATGCTGTGCAAGACATAGCGCCCTCAGAAGTGGAGGGTGATACTATGCACAGGTCTAATGCTGTGCAAGATATAGCGCCCACGGGAGTGGAGGGTGATACTATGCACAGGTCTAATGCTGTGCAAGACATAGCACCCACGGGAGTGGAGGGTGATAATATGCACAGGTCTAATGCTGTGCAAGATATAGCGCCCACAGAAGTGGAGGGTGATACTATGCACAGGTCTAATGCTGTGGAAGATATAGCGCCCACAGAAGTGGAGGGTGATACTATGCACAGATCTAATGCTGTGAAAGACATAGCGCCCACAGAAGTGGAGGGTGATACTATGCACAGGTCTAACGCTGTGCAAGATATAGCGCCCACAGAAGTGGAGGATGATACTATGCACAGGTCTAATGCTGTGCAAGATATAGCGCCCACGGGAGTGGAGGGTGATACTATGCACAGGTCTAATGCTGTGCAAGATATAGCTCCCACAGAAGTGGAGGGTGATACTATGCACAGGTCTAAAGCTGTGCAAGATATAGCGCCCACGGGAGTGGAGGGTGATACTATGCACAGGTCTAATGCTGTGGAAGACATAGCGCCCACAGAAGTGGAGGGTGATACTATGCACAGGTCTAAAGCTGTGAAAGATATAGCGCCCACGGGAGTGGAGGGTGATACTATGCACAGGTCTAATGCTGTGCAAGTCATAGCGCCCACGGGAGTGGAGGGTGATACTATGCACAGGTCTAATGCTGTGGAAGACATAGCGCCCACAGAAGTGGAGGGTGATACTATTCACAGGTCTAATGCTGTGCAAGACATAGCGCCCACGGGAGTGGAGGGTGATACTATGCACAGGTCTAATGCTGTGCAAGACATAGCGCCCACGGAAGTGGAGGGTGATACTATGCGCAGGTCTAATGCTGTGCAAATATAGCGCCCACAGAAGTGGAGGGTGATACTATGCACAGGTCTAATGATGTGGAAGACATAGCGCCCACAGAAGTGGAGGGTGATACTATGCACAGGTGTAATGCTGTGGAAGACATAGCGCCCACGGGAGTGGAGGGTGATACTATGCACATTTCTAATGCTGTGGAAGACATAGCGCCCACGGGAGTGGAGGGTGATACTATGCACAGTTCTAATGCTGTGCAAGATATAGCGCCCACAGAAGTGGAGGGTGATACTATGCCCAGGTGTAATGGTGTGGAAGACATAGCGCCCACGGGAGTGGAGGGTGATACTATGCCCAGGTGTAATGCTGTGGAAGACATAGCGCCCACGGGAGTGGAGGGTGATAATATGCACAGGTGTAATGCCGTGGAAGACATAGCGCCCACGGGAGTGGAGGGTGATACTATGCACAGGTCTAATGCTGTGGAAGACATAGCGCCCACGGGAGTGGAGGGTGATACTATGCCCAGGTGTAATGCTGTGGAAGACATAGCGCCCACGGGAGTGGAGGGTGATAATATGCACAGGTGTAATGCCGTGGAAGACATAGCGCCCACGGGAGTGGAGGGTGATACTATGCACAGGTCTAATGCTGTGGAAGATATAGCGCCCACGGGAGTGGAGGGTGATAACATGCACAGGTCTAATGCTGTGGAAGTCATAGCGCCCACGGGTGTGGAGGGTGATACTATACACAGGTCTAATGCTGTGCAAGACATAGCGCCCATGGGAGTGGAGGGTGATACTATGCACAGGTCTAATGCTGTGGAAGACATAGCGCCCACGGGAGTGGAGGGTGATACTATGCACAGGTGTAATGCTGTGCAAGACATAGCGCCCACAGAAGTGGAGGGTGATACTATGCACAGGTCTAATGCTGTGGAAGACATAGCGCCCACAGAAGTGTAGGGTGATACTATGCACAGGTCTAATGCTGTGCAAGATATAGCGCCCACAGAAGTGTAGGGTGATACTATGCACAGGTCTAATGCTGTGGAAGACATAGCGCCCACTGGAGTGGAGGGTAATACTATGCACAGGTGTAATGCTGTGGAAGACATAGCGCCCACGGGAGTGGAGGGTGATAATATGCACAGGTCTAATGCTGTGGAAGATATAGCGCCCACAGAAGTGGAGGGTGATACTATGCACAGATCTAATGCTGTGCAAGATATAGCGCCCACAGGAGTGGAGGGTGATACTATGCACAGGTCTAATGCTGTGGAAGACATAGCGCCCACAGAAGTGGAGGGTGATAATATGCACAGGTGTAATGCTGTGGAAGATATAGCGCCCACAGAAGTGGAGGGTGATACTATGCACAGATCTAATGCTGTGCAAGACATAGCGCCCACAGGAGTGGAGGGTGATACTATGCACAGGTGTAATGCTGTGGAAGACATAGCGCCCACAGAAGTGGAGGGTGATACTATGCACAGGTCTAATGCTGTGCAATATATAGCGCCCACAGAAGTGGAGGGTGATACTATGCACAGGTCTAATGCTGTGCAAGATATAGCGCCCACAGAAGTGGAGGGTGATACTATGCACAGGTCTAATGCTTTGGAAGACATAGCGCCCACAGAAGTGGAGGGTGAAAATATGCACAGGTGTAATGCTGTGGAAGACATAGCGCCCACAGAAGTGGAGGGTGATAATATGCACAGGTGTAATGCTGTGGAAGATATAGCGCCCACAGAAGTGGAGGGTGATACTATGCACAGATCTAATGCTGTGCAAGACATAGCGCCCACAGGAGTGGAGGGTGATACTATGCACAGGTGTAATGCTGTGGAGGAGATAGCACCCACGGGAGTGGAGGGTGATACTATGCACAGGTCTAATGCTGTGCAAGATATAAGTCCCACCGGAGTGGAGGGTGATACTAAGCACAGGTCTAATGCTTTGGAAGACATAGCGCCCACGGGAGTGGAGGGTGATACTATGCACAGGTCTAATGCTGTGCAAGACATAGCGCCCACGGGAGTGGAGGGTGATACTATGCACAGGTCTAATGCTGTGCAAGACATAGCGCCCACGGGAGTGGAGCGTGATACTATGCACAGGTCTAATGCTGTGCAAGACATAGCGCCCACAGAAGTGGAGGGTGATAATATGCACAGGTGTAATGCTGTGGAAGACATAGCGCCCACGGGAGTGGAAAGTGATACTAAGCACAGGTCTAATGCTGTGCAAGACATAGCGCCCTCAGAAGTGGGGGGTGATACTATGCACAGGTCTAATGCTGTGCAAGATATAGCGCCCACGGGAGTGGAGGGTGATACTATGCACAGGTCTAATGCTGTGCAAGACATAGCACCCACGGGAGTGGAGGGTGATACTATGCACAGGTCTAAAGCTGTGCAAGATATAGCGCCCACAGAAGTGGAGGGTGATACTATGCACAGGTCTAATGCTGTGGAAGATATAGCGCCCACAGAAGTGGAGGGTGATACTATGCACAGATCTAATGCTGTGAAAGACATAGCGCCCACAGAAGTGGAGGGTGATACTATGCACAGGTCAAACGCTGTGCAAGATATAGCGCCCACAGAAGTGGAGGATGATACTATGCACAGGTCTAATGCTGTGCAAGATATAGCGCCCACGGGAGTGGAGGGTGATACTATGCACAGGTCTAATGCTGTGCAAGATATAGCGCCCACAGAAGTGGAGGGTGATACTATGCACAGGTCTAATGCTGTGGAAGATATAGCGCCCACAGAAGTGGAGGGTGATACTATGCACAGATCTAATGCTCTGGAAGACATAGCGCCCACAGAAGTGGAGGGTGATACTATGCACAGGTCTAATGCTGTGCAAGACATAGCGCCCACGGGAGTGGAGGGTGATACTATGCACAGGTCTAATGCTGTGCAAGACATAGCGCCCACGGGAGTGGAGGGTGATACTAAGCACAGGTCTAATGCTGTGCAAGATATAGCGCCCACAGAAGTGGAGGGTGATACTATGCACAGGTCTAATGCTGTGGAAGACATAGTGCCCACAGAAGTGGAGGGTGATACTATGCACAGGTGTAATGCTGTGGAAGACATAGCGCCCACGGGAGTGGAGGGTGTTACTATGCACAGGTGTAATGCTGTGGAAGATATAGCGCCCACAGAAGTGGAGGGTGATACTATGCACAGTTCTAATGCTGTGGAAGACATAGCGCCCACGGGAGTGGAGGGTGATACTATGCACAGGTCTAATGCTGTGCAAGACATAGCGCCCACGGGAGTGGAGGGTAATACTATGCACAGGTCTAATGCTGTGGAAGACATAGCGCCCACGGGAGTGGAGGGTGTTACTATGCCCAGGTGTAATGCTGTGGAAGACTTAGCGCCCACGGGAGTGGAGGGTGATACTATGCACAGGTGTAATCCTGTGGAAGGTATAGCGCCCACAGAAGTGGAGGGTGATAATATGCACAGGTCTAATGCTGTGGAAGATATAGCGCCCACAGAAGTGGAGGGTAATACTATGCACAGGTCTAATGCTGTGGAAGATATAGCGCCCCCAGAAGTGGAGGGTGATACTATGCACAGGTCTAATGCTGTGGAAGACATAGCGCCCACGGGAGTGGAGGGTGATAATATGCACAGGTGTAATGCCGTGGAAGACATAGCGCCCACGGGAGTGGAGGGTGATACTATGCACAGGTCTAATGCTGTGGAAGATATAGCGCCCACGGGAGTGGAGGGTGATAATATGCACAGGTCTAATGCTGTGGAAGACATAGCGCCCACGGGAGTGGAGGGTGATACTATGCACAGGTCTAATGCTGTGCAAGACATAGCGCCCATGGGAGTGGAGGGTGATACTATGCACAGGTCTAATGCTGTGGAAGACATAGCGCCCACGGGAGTGGAGGGTGATACTATGCACAGGTATAATGCTGAGCAAGACATAGCGCCCACAGAAGTGTAGGGTGATACTATGCACAGCTCTAATGCTGTGGAAGACATAGCGCCCACGGGAGTGGAGGGTAATACTATGCACAGGTGTAATGCTGTGGAAGACATAGCGCCCACGGGAGTGGAGGGTGATAATATGCACAGGTGTAATGCTGTGGAAGATATAGCGCCCACAGAAGTGGAGGGTGATACTATGCACAGATCTAATGCTGTGCAAGACATAGCGCCCACAGGAGTGGAGGGTGATACTATGCACAGGTGTAATGCTGTGGAAGACATAGCGCCCACAGAAGTGGAGGGTGATACTATTCACAGGTCTAATGCTGTGCAAGATATAGCGGCCACAGGAGTGGAGGGTGATACTATGCACAGATCTAATGCTGTGCAAGACATAGCGCCCACAGGAGTGGAGGGTGATACTATGCACAGGTGTAATGCTGTGGAAGAGATAGCACCCACGGGAGTGGAGGGTGATACTATGCACAGGTCTAATGCTGTGCAAGATATAGCGCCCACCGGAGTGGAGGGTGATACTATGCACAAGTCTAATGCTTTGGAAGACATAGCGCCCACGGGAGTGGAGGGTGATACTATGCACAGGTCTAATGCTGTGCAAGACATAGCGCCCACGGGAGTGGAGGGTGATACTATGCACAGGTCTAATGCTGTGCAAGACATAGCGCCCACGGGAGTGGAGGGTGATACTATGCACAGGTCTAATGCTGTGCAAGACATAGCGCCCACAGGAGTGGAGGGTGATACTATGCACAGGTGTAATGCTGTGGAAGAGATAGCACCCACGGGAGTGGAGGGTGATACTATGCACAGGTCTAATGCTGTGCAAGATATAAGTCCCACCGGAGTGGAGGGTGATACTAAGCACAGGTCTAATGCTTTGGAAGACATAGCGTCCACGGGAGTGGAGGGTGATACTATGCACAGGTCTAATGCTGTGCAAGACATAGCGCCCACGGGAGTGGAGGGTGATACTATGCACAGGTCTAATGCTGTGCAAGACATAGCGCCCACGGGAGTGGAGGGTGATACTATGCACAGGTCTAATGCTGTGCAAGACATAGCGCCCACAGAAGTGGAGGGTGATAATATGCACAGGTGTAATGCTGTGGAAGACATAGCGCCCACGGGAGTGGAAAATGATACTAAGCACAGGTCTAATGCTGTGCAAGACATAGCGCCCTCAGAAGTGGAGGGTGATACTATGCACAGGTCTAATGCTGTGCAAGACATAGCACCCACGGGAGTGGAGGGTGATACTATGCACAGGTCTAATGCTGTGCAAGATATAGCGCCCACAGAAGTGGAGGGTGATACTATGCACAGGTCTAATGCTGTGGAAGATATAGCGCCCACAGAAGTGGAGGGTGATACTATGCACAGATCTAATGCTGTGAAAGACATAGCGCCCACAGAAGTGGTGGGTGATACTATGCACAGGTCTAACGCTGTGCAAGATATAGCGCCCACAGAAGTGGAGGATGATACTATGCACAGGTCTAATGCTGTGCAAGATATAGCGCCCACGGGAGTGGAGGGTGATACTATGCACAGGTCTAATGCTGTGCAAGATATAGCGCCCACAGAAGTGGAGGGTGATACTATGCACAGGTCTAATGCTGTGGAAGATATAGCGCCCACAGAAGTGGAGGGTGATACTATGCACAGATCTAATGCTGTGGAAGACATAGCGCCCACAGAAGTGGAGGGTGATACTAAGCACAGGTCTAATGCTGTGCAAGACATAGCGCCCACGGGAGTGGAGGGTGATACTATGCACAGGTCTAATGCTGTGCAAGACATAGCGCCCACGGGAGTTGAGGGTGATACTATGCACAGGTCTAATGATGTGCAAGATATAGCGCCCACAGAAGTGGAGGGTGATACTATGCACAGGTCTAATGCTGTGGAATACATAGCGCCCACAGAAGTGGAGGGTGATACGATGCACAGGTGTAATGCTGTGGAAGACATAGCGCCCACGAGAGTGGAGGGTGATACTATGCACAGGTGTAATGCTGTGGACGATATAGCGCCCACAGAAGTGGAGGGTGATACTATGCACAGTTCTAATGCTGTGGAAGACATAGCGCCCACGGGAGTGGACGGTGATACTATGCACAGGTCTAATGCTGTGCAAGACATAGCGCCCACGGGAGTGGAGGGTAATACTATGCACAGGTCTAATGCTGTGGAAGACATAGCGCCCACGGGAGTGGAGGGTGATACTATGCCCAGGTGTAATGCTGTGGAAGACATAGCGCCCACGGGAGTGGAGGGTGATACTATGCACAGGTGTAATGCTGTGGAAGATATAGCGCCCACAGAAGTGGAGGGTGATAATATGCACAGGTCTAATGCTGTGGAAGATATAGCGCCCACAGAAGTGGAGGGTAATACTATGCACAGGTCTAATGCTGTGGAAGACATAGCGCCCACGGGAGTGGAGGGTGATAATATGCACAGGTGTAATGCCGTGGAAGACATAGCGCCCACGGGAGTGGAGGGTGATACTATGCACAGGTCTAATGCTGTGGAAGACATAGCGCCCACGGGAGTGGAGGGTGATAATATGCACAGGTGTAATGCCGTGGAAGACATAGCGCCCACGGGAGTGGAGGGTGATACTATGCACAGGTCTAATGCTGTGGAAGACATAGCGCCCACGGGAGTGGAGGGTGATACTATGCACAGGTGTAATGCTGTGGAAGATATAGCGCCCACAGAAGTGGAGGGTGATAATATGCACAGGCCTAATGCTGTGGAAGATATAGCGCCCACAGAAGTGGAGGGTAATACTATGCACAGGTCTAATGCTGTGGAAGATATAGCGCCCACAGAAGTGGAGGGTGATACTATGCACAGGTCTAATGCTGTGGAAGACATAGCGCCCACGGGAGTGGAGGGTGATAATATGCACAGGTGTAATGCCGTGGAAGACATAGCGCCCACGGGAGTGGAGGGTGATACTATGCACAGGTCTAATGCTGTGGAAGATATAGCGCCCACAGAAGTGGAGGGTGATAATATGCACAGGTGTAATGCTGTGGAAGACATAGCGCCCACGGGAGTGGAGGGTGATACTATGCACAGGTCTAATGCTGTGGAAGATATAGCGCCCACAGAAGTGGAGGGTGATACTATGCACAGGTCTAATGCTGTGGAAGACATAGCGCACACGGGAGTGGAGGGTGATACTATGCACAGGTCTAATGCTGTGCAAGACATAGCGCCCTCAGAAGTGGAGGGTGATAATATGCACAGGTGTAATGCTGTGGAAGACATAGCGCCCACGGAAGTGGAGGGTGATAATATGCACAGGTGTAATGCTGTGGAAGACATAGCGCCCACAGAAGTGGAGGGTGATAATATGCACAGGTGTAATGCCGTGGAAGACATAGCGCCCACGGGAGTGGAGGGTGATACTATGCACAGGTCTAATGCTGTGGAAGATATAGCGCCCACGGGAGTGGAGGGTGATACTATGCAAAGGTATAAAGCTGTGGAAGACATAGCGCCCACGGGAGTGGAGTGTGATACTATGCACAGGTCTAAAGCTGTGCAAGACATAGCGCCCTCAGAAGTGGAGGGTGATACTATGCACAGGTCTAATGCTGTGCAAGATATAGCGCCCACGGGAGTGGAGGGTGATAATATGCACAGGTCTAATGCTGTGGAAGACATAGCGCCCACGGGAGTGGAGGGTGATACTATGCACAGGTCTAATGCTGTGCAAGACATAGCGCCCATGGGAGTGGAGGGTGATACTATGCACAGGTCTAATGCTGTGGAAGACATAGCGCCCACGGGAGTGGAGGGTGATACTATGCACAGCTCTAATGCTGTGGAAGACATAGCGCCCACGGGAGTGGAGGGTAATACTATGCACAGGTGTAATGCTGAGGAAGACATAGCGCCCACGGGAGTGGAGGGTGATAATATGCACAGGTCTAATGCTGTGGAAGACATAGCGCCCACGGGAGTGGAGGGTGATAATATGCACAGGTCTAATGCTGTGGAAGATATAGCGCCCACAGAAGTGGAGGGTGATACTATGCACAGATCTAATGCTGTGCAAGATATAGCGCCCACAGGAGTGGAGGGTGATACTATGCACAGGTCTAATGCTTTGGAAGACATAGCGCCCACAGAAGTGGAGGGTGATAATATGCACAGGTGTAATGCTGTGGAAGATATAGCGCCCACAGAAGTGGAGGGTGATACTATGCACAGATCTAATGCTGTGCAAGACATAGCGCCCACAGGAGTGGAGGGTGATACTATGCACAGGTGTAATGCTGTGGAAGACATAGCGCCCACAGAAGTGGAGGGTGATACTATGCACAGGTCTAATGCTGTGCAAGATATAGCGCCCACCGGAGTGGAGGGTGATACTATGCACAAGTCTAATGCTTTGGAAGACATAGCGCCCACGGGAGTGGAGGGTGATACTATGCACAGGTCTAATGCTGTGCAAGACATAGCGCCCACGGGAGTGGAGGGTGATACTATGCACAGGTCTAATGCTGTGCAAGACATAGCGCCCACGGGAGTGGTGGGTGATACTATGCACAGGTCTAATGCTGTGCAAGACATAGCGCCCACAGAAGTGGAGGGTGATAATATGCACAGGTGTAATGCTGTGGAAGACATAGCGCCCACGGGAGTAGAGGGTGATACTATGCACAGGTCTAAAGCTGTGCAAGACATAGCGCCCTCAGAAGTGGAGGGTGATACTATGCACAGGTCTAATGCTGTGCAAGATATAGCGCCCACGGGAGTGGAGGGTGATACTATGCACAGGTCTAATGCTGTGCAAGACATAGCACCCACGGGAGTGGAGGCTGATACTATGCACAGGTCTAATGCTGTGCAAGATATAGCGCCCACAGAAGTGGAGGGTGATACTATGCACAGGTCTAATGCTGTGGAAGATATAGCGCCCACAGAAGTGGAGGGTGATACTATGCACAGATCTAATGCTGTGAAAGACATAGCGCCCACAGAAGTGGAGGGTGATACTATGCACAGGTCTAATGCTGTGCAAGATATAGCGCCCACAGAAGTGGAGGGTGATACTATGCACAGGTCTAATGCTGTGCAAGATATAGCGCCCACGGGAGTGGAGGGTGATACTATGCACAGGTCTAATGCTGTGCAAGATATAGCGCCCACAGAAGTGGAGGGTGATACTATGCACAGGTCTAATGCTGTGGAAGATATAGCGCCCACAGAAGTGGAGGGTGATACTATGCACAGATCTAATGCTGTGGAAGACATAGCGCCCACAGAAATGGAGGGTGATACTATGCACAGGTCTAATGCTGTGCAATATATAGCGCCCACAGAAGTGGAGGGTGATACTATGCACAGGTCTAATGCTGTGCAAGATATAGCGCCCACGGGAGTGGAGGGTGATACTATGCACAGGTCTAATGCTGTGCAAGATAAAGCCCACAGAAGTGGAGGGTGATACTATGCACAGGTCTAATGCTGTGCAAGATATAGCGCCCACGGGATTGGAGGGTAATACTATGCACAGGTCTAATGCTGTGCAAGATATAGCGCCCACGGGAGTGGAGGGTGATACTATGCACAGTTCTAATGCTGTGCAAGACATAGCGCCCACGGGAGTGGAGGGTGATACTATGCACAGGTCTAATGATGTGGAAGACATAGCGCCCACAGAAGTGGAGGGTGATACTATGCACAGATCTAATGCTGTGGAAGACATAGCGCCCACAGAATTGGTGGGTGATACTATGCACAGGTCTAAAGCTGTGCAAGATATTGCGCCCACGGGAGTGGAGGGTGATACTATGCACAGGTCTAATGCTGTGGAAGACATAGCGCCCACAGAAGTGGAGGGTGATACTATGCACAGGTCTAAAGCTGTCCAAGATATAGCGCCCACGGGAGTGGAGGGTGATACTATGCACAGGTCTAATGCTGTGCAAGACATAGCGCCCACGGGAGTGGAGGCTGATACTATGCACAGGTCTAATGCTGTGCAAGATATAGCGCCCACAGAAGTGGAGGATGATACTATGCACAGGTCTAATGCTGTGGAAGACATAGCGCCCACAGAAGTGGAGGGTGATACTATGCACAGGTCTAATACTGTGGAAGACATAGCGCCCACGGGAGTGGAGGGTGATACTATGCACAGGTCTAATGCTGTGGAAGACATAGCGCGCACGGGATTGGAGGGTGATACTATGCACAGGTCTAATGCTGTGGAAGACATAGCGCCCACGGGAGTGGAGGGTAATACGACGCACAGGTCTAATGCTGTGCAAGACATAGCGCCCACGGGAGTGGAGGGTGATACTATGCACTGGTCTAATGCTGTGGAAGACATAGCGCCCACAAAAGTGGAGGGTGATACTATGCACAGGTCTAATGCTGTGGAAGACATAGCGCCCACAGAAGTGGAGGGTGATAATATGCACAGGTGTAATGCTGTGGAAGATATAGCGCCCACAGAAGTGGAGGGTGATACTATGCAGAGATCTAATGCTGTGCAAGACATAGCGCCCACGGAAGTGGAGGGTGATACTATGCACAGGTCTAATGCTGTGGAAGACATAGCGCCCACGGGAGTGGAGGGTGATACTATGCACAGGTCTAATGCTGTGGAAGATATAGCGCCCACGGGAGTGGAGGGTGATACTATGCACAGGTCTAATGCTGTGGAAGACATAGTGCCCACGGGAGTGGAGGGTGATACTATGCACAGGTCTAATGCTGTGGAAGACATAGCGCCCACGGGATTGGAGGGTGATACTATGCACAGGTCTAATGCTGTGGAAGACATAGCGCCCACGGGAGTGGAGGGTAATACTATGCACAGGTCTAATGCTGTGCAAGACATAGCGCCCACGGGAGTGGAGGGTGATACTATGCACAGGTCTAATGCTGTGGAAGACATAGCGCCCACGGGAGTGGAGGGTGATACTATGCACAGGTCTAATGCTGTGGAAGACATAGCGCCCACGGGAGTGGAGGGTGATACTATGCACAGGTCTAATGCTGTGGACGACATAGCGCCCACGGGAGTGGAGGGTGATAATATGCACAGGTGTAATGCTGTGGAAGATATAGCGCCCACAGAAGTGGAGGGTGATAATATGCACAGGACTAATGCTGTGGAAGATATAGCGCCCACGGGAGTGGAGGGTGATACTATGCACAGGTCAAATGCTGTGGAAGAAATAGCGCCCACAGAAGTGGAGGGTGATACTATGCACAGTTCTAATGCTGTGGAAGATATAGCGCCCACGGGAGTGGAGGGTGATACTATGCACAGGTCTAATGCTGTGCAAGATATAGCGCCCACGGGAGTGGAGGGTGATACTATGCACAGGTCTAATGCTGTGGAAGACATAGCGCCCACGGGAGTGGAGGGTAATACTATGCACAGATCTAATGCTGTGCAAGACATAGCGCCCACGGGAGTGGAGGGTGATACTATGCACAGGTCTAATGCTGTGGAAGACATAGCGCCCACGGGAGTGGAGGGTGATACTATGCACAGGTCTAATGCTGTGGAAGACATAGCGCCCACGGGAGTGGAGGGTGATACTATGCACAGGTGTAATGCTTTGGACGACATAGCGCCCACGGGAGTGGAGGGTGATAATATGCACAGGTGTAATGCTGTGGAAGATATAGCGCCCACAGAAGTGGAGGGTGATAATATGCACAGGTCTAATGCTGTGGAAGATATAGCGCCCACGGGAGTGGAGGGTGATACTATGCACAGGTCTAATGCTGTGGAAGAAATAGCGCCCACAGAAGTGGAGGGTGATACTATGCACAGGTCTAATGCTGTGGAAGATATAGCGCCCACGGGAGTGGAGGGTGATACTATGCACAGGTCTAATGCTGTGCAAGATATAGCGCCCACGGGAGTGGAGGGTGATACTATGCACAGGTCTAATGCTGTGCAAGACATAGTGCCCACGGGAGTGGAGGGTAATACTATGCACAGGTCTAATGCTGTGGAAGACATAGCGCCCACGGGAGTGGAGGGTGATACTATGCCCAGGTGTAATGCTGTGGAAGACATAGCGCCCACGGGAGTGGAGGGTGATACTATGCACAGGTGTAATGCTGTGGAAGACATAGCGCCCACAGAAGTGGAGGGTGATAATATGTCAGGTCTAATGCTGTGGAAGACATAGCGCCCACGGGTGTGGAGGGTGATACTAAGCACTGGTCTAATGCTGTGGAAGACATAGCGCCCACAGAAGTGGAGGGTGATAATATGCACAGGTGTAATGCTGTGGAAGATATAGCGCCCACAGAAGTGGAGGGTGATACTATGCACAGATCTAATGCTGTGCAAGACATAGCGCCCACAGGAGTGGAGGGTGATACTATGCACAGGTGTAATGCTGTGGAAGACATAGCGCCCACAGAAGTGGAGGGTGATACTATGCACAGGTCTAATGCTGTGCAAGATATAGCGCCCACGGGAGTGGAGGGTGATACAATGCACAGGTCTAATGCTGTGGAAGATATAGCGCCCACAGAAGTGGAGGGTGATACTATGCACAGGTCTAATGCTGTGCAAGATATAGCGCCCACGGGAGTGGAGGGTGATACTATGCACAGGTCTAATGCTGTGCAAGACATAGCGCCCACGGGAGTGGAGGGTGATACTATGCACAGGTCTAATGCTGTGGAAGACATAGCGCCCACGGGAGTGGAGGGTGATACTATGCCCAGGTGTAATGCTGTGGAAGACATAGCGCCCACGGGAGTGGAGGGTGATACTATGCCCAGGTGTAATGCTGTGGAAGATATAGCGCCCACAGAAGTGGAGGGTGATAATATGCACAGGTCTAATGCTGTGGAAGATAAAGCGCCCACAGAAGTGGAGGGTAATACTATGCACAGGTCTAATGCTGTGGAAGATATAGCGCCCACAGAAGTGGAGGGTGATACTATGCACAGGTCTAATGCTGTGGAAGACATAGCGCCCACGGGAGTGGAGGATGATAATATGCACAGGTGTAATGCCGTGGAAGACATAGCGCCCACGGGAGTGAAGGGTGATACTATGCACAGGTCTAATGCTGTGGAAGATATAGCGCCCACGGGAGTGGAGGGTGATAATACGCACAGGTCAAATGCTGTGGAAGACATAGCGCCCACGGGAGTGGAGGGTGATACTATGCACAGGTCTAATGCTGTGCAAGATATAGCGCCCACGGGAGTGGAGGGTGATACTATGCACAGGTGTAATGCCGTGGAAGACATAGCGCCCACGGGAGTGGAGGGTGATACTATGCACAGGTCTAATGCTGTGGACGATATAGCGCCCACAGAAGTGGAGGGTGATACTATGCACAGATCTAATGCTGTGCAAGATATAGCGCCCACAGGACTGGAGGGTGATACTATGCACAGGTCTAATGCTGTGGAAGACATAGCGCCCACAGAAGTGGAGGGTGATAATATGCACAGGTGTAATGCTTTGGATGATATAGCGCCCACAGAAGTGGTGGGTGATACTATGCACAGATCTAATGCTGTGCAAGACATAGCGCCCACAGGAGTGGAGGGTGATACTATGCACAGGTGTAATGCTGTGGAAGACATAGCGCCCACAGAAGTGGAGGGTGATACTATGCACAGGTCTAACGCTGTGCAAGATATAGCGCCCACGGGAGTGGAGGGTGATACTATGCACAGGTCTAATGCTGTGCAAGATATAGCGCCCACAGAAGTGGAGGGTGATACTATGCACAGGTCTAATGCTGTGGAAGACATAGCGCCCACAGAAGTGGAGGGTGATAATATGCACAGGTGTAATGCTGTGGAAGACATAGCGCCCACAGAAGTGGAGGGTGATAATATGCACAGGTGTAATGCTGTGGAAGATATAGCGCCCACAGAAATGGAGGGTGATACTATGCACAGATCTAATGCTGTGCAAGACATAGCGCCCACAGGAGTGGAGGGTGATACTATGCACAGGTGTAATGCTGTGGAAGAGATAGCACCCACGGGAGTGGAGGGTGATACTATGCACAGGTCTAATGCTGTGCAAGATATAAGTCCCACCGGAGTGGAGGGTGATACTATGCACAGGTGTAATGCTTTGGAAGACATAGCGCCCACGGGAGTGGAGGGTGATACTATGCACAGGTCTAATGCTGTGCAAGACATAGCGCCCACGGGAGTGGAGGGTGATACTAGGCACAGGTCTAATGCTGTGCAAGACATAGCGCCCACGGGAGTGGAGGGTGATACTATGCACAGGTCTAATGCTGTGCAAGACATAGCGCCCACAGAAGTGGAGGGTGATAATATGCACAGGTGTAATGCTGTGGAAGACATAGCGCCCACGGGAGTGTAGGGTGATACTATGCACAGGTGTAATGCTGTGCAAGACATAGCGCCCTCAGAAGTGGAGGGTGATATTATGCACAGGTCTAATGCTGTGCAAGACATAGCGCCCAAGGGAGTGGAGGGTGATACTATGCACAGGTCTAATGCTGTGCAAGACATAGCGCCCACGGGAGTGGAGGGTGATACTATGCACAGGTCTAATGCTGTGAAAGATATAGCGCCCACAGAAGTGGAGGGTGATATTATGCACAGGTCTAATGCTGTGCAAGACATAGCGCCCACGGGAGTGGAGGGTGATACTATGCACAGGTCTAATGCTGTGCAAGACATAGCGCCCTCAGAAGTGGAGGGTGATATTATGCACAGGTCTAATGCTGTGCAAGACATAGCGCCCACGGGAGTGGAGGGTGATACTTTGCACAGGTCTAATGCTGTGCAAGACATAGCGCCCACGGGAGTGGAGGGTGATACTATGCACAGGTCTAATGCTGTGCAAGACATAGCGCCCTCAGAAGTGGAGTGTGATATTATGCACAGGTCTAATGCTGTGCAAGACATAGCGCCCACGGGAGTGGAGGGTGATACTATGCACAGGTCTAATGCTGTGAAAGATATAGCGCCCACAGAAGTGGAGGGTGATACTATGCACAGGTCTAATGCTGTGCAAGATATAGCGCCCACGGGAGTGGAGGGTGATACTATGTACAGGTCTAATGCTGTGCAAGATATAGCGCCCACAGAAGTGGAGGGTGATACTATGCACAGGTCTAATGCTGTGGAAGATATAGCGCCGACAGAAGTGTAGGGTGATACTATGCACAGATCTAATACTGTGGAAGACATAGCGCCCACAGAAGTGGAGGGTGATACTATGCACAGGTCTAATGCTGTGCAAGACATAGCGCCCACGGGAGTGGAGGGTGATACTATGCACAGGTCTAATGCTGTGCAAGACATATTGTCCACGGGAGTGGAGGGTGATACTATGCACAGGTCTAATGTTGTGCAAGATATAGCGCCCACAGAAGTGGAGGGTGATACTATGCACAGGTCTAATGCTGTGGAAGACATAGCGCCCACAGAAGTGGAGGGTGATACTATGCACAGGTGTAATGCTGTGGAAGACATAGCGCCCACGGGAGTGGAGGGTGATACTATGCACAGGTGTAATGCTGTGGAAGATATAGCGCCCACAGAAGTGGAGCGTGATACTATGCACAGTTCTAATGCTGTGGAAGACATAGCGCCCACGGGAGTGGAGGGTGATACTATGCACAGATCTAATGCTGTGGAAGACATAGCGCCCACAGAAGTGGTTGGTGATACTATGCACAGGTCTAAAGCTGTGGAAGACATAGCGCCCACAGAAGTGGAGGGTGATACTATGCACAGGTTTAATGCTGCGCAAGACATAGCGCCCACGGGAGTGGAGGGTGATACTATGCACAGGTCTAATGCTGTGGAAGATATAGCGCCCACAGAAGTGGAGGGTGATACTATGCACAGGTCTAATGATGTGGAAGACATAGCGCCCACAGAAGTGTAGGGTGATACTATGCACAGGTCTAATGCTGTGCAAGATATAGCGCCCACGGGAGTGGAGGGTGATACTATGCACAGGTCTAATGCTGTGGAAGATATAGCGCCCACAGAAGTGGAGGGTGATACTATGCACAGGTCTAATGCTGTGCAAGATATAGCGCCCACAGAAGTGGAGGGTGATACTATGCACAGGTGTAATGCTGTGGAAGATATAGCGCCCACGGGAGTGGAGGGTGATACTATGCCCAGGTGTAATGCTGTGGAAGACATAGCGCCCACGGGAGTGGAGGGTGATACTATGCACAGGTCTAATGCTGTGGAAGACATAGCGCCCACGGGAGTGGAGGGTGATACTATGCCCAGGTGTAATGCTGTGGAAGACATAGCGCCCACGGGAGTGGAGGGTGATACTATGCACAGGTGTAATGCTGTGGAAGATATAGCGCCCACAGAAGTGGAGGGTGATAATATGCAAAGGTCTAATGCTGTGGATTATATAGCGCCCACAGAAGTGAAGGGTGATACTATGCACAGGTCTAATGCTGTGGAAGACATAGCGCCCACGGGAGTGGAGGGTGATAATATGCACAGGTGTAATGCCGTGGAAGACATAGCGCCCACGGGAGTGAGGGGTGATACTATGCACAGGTCTAATGCTGTGGAAGATATAGCGCCCACGGGAGTGGAGGGTGATAATATGCACAGGTCTAATGCTGTGGAAGATATAGCGCCCACAGAAGTGGAGGGTGATACTATGCACAGATCTAATGCTGTGCAAGATATAGCGCCCACGGGAGTGGAGGGTGATACTATGCACAGGTCTAATGCTGTGGAAGACATAGTGCCCACGGGAGTGGAGGGTGATACTATGCCCAGGTGTAATGCTGTGGAAGACATAGCGCCCACGGGAGTGGAGGGTGATACTATGCCCAGGTGTAATGCTGTGGAAGATATAGCGCCCACAGAAGTGGAGGGTGATAATATGCACAGGTCTAATGCTGTGGAAGATATAGCGCCCACAGAAGTGGAGGGTAATACTATGCACAGGTCTAATGCTGTGGAAGATATAGCGCCCACAGAAGTGGAGGGTGATACTATGCACAGGTCTAATGCTGTGGAAGACATAGCGCCCACGGGAGTGGAGGATGATAATATGCACAGGTGTAATGCCGTGGAAGACATAGCGCCCACGGGAGTGGAGGGTGATACTATGCACAGGTCTAATGCTGTGGAAGATATAGCGCCCACGGGAGTGGAGGGTGATAATACGCACAGGTCAAATGCTGTGGAAGACATAGCGCCCACGGGAGTGGAGGGTGATACTATGCACAGGTCTAATTTTGTGCAAGACATAGCGCCCATGGGAGTGGAGGGTGATACTATGCACAAGTCTAATGCTGTGGAAGACATAGCGCCCACGGGAGTGGAGGGTGATACTATGCACAGGTGTAATGCTCTGCAAGACATAGCGCCCACAGAAGTGTAGGGTGATACTATGCACAGGTCTAATGCTGTGGATGCCATAGCGCCCACGGGAGTGGTGGGTAATACTATGCACAGGTGTAATGCTGTGGAAGACATAGCGCCCATGGGAGTGGAGGTTGATAATATGCACAGGTCTAATGCTGTGCAAGACATAGCGCCCATGGGAGTGGAGGGTGATACTATGCACAGGTGTAATGCCGTGGAAGACATAGCGCCCACGGGAGTGGAGGGTGATACTATGCACAGGTCTAATGCTGTGGAAGATATAGCGCCCACAGAAGTGGAGGGTGATACTATGCACAGATCTAATGCTGTGCAAGATATAGCGCCCACAGGAGTGGAGGGTGATACTATGCACAGGTCTAATGCTGTGGAAGACATAGCGCCCACAGAAGTGGAGGGTGATAATATGCACAGGTGTAATGCTGTGGATGATATAGCGCCCACAGAAGTGGAGGGTGATACTATGCACAGATCTAATGCTGTGCAAGACATAGCGCCCACAGGAGTGGAGGGTGATACTATGCACAGGTGTAATGCTGTGGAAGACATAGCGCCCACAGAAGTGGAGGGTGATACTATGCACAGGTCTAATGCTGTGCAAGATATAGCGCCCACGGGAGTGGAGGGTGATACTATGCACAGGTCTAATGCTGTGCAAGATATAGCGCCCACAGAAGTGGAGGGTGATACTATGCACAGGTCTAATGCTGTGGAAGACATAGCGCCCACAGAAGTGGAGGGTGATAATATGCACAGGTGTAATGCTGTGGAAGACATAGCGCCCACAGAAGTGGAGGGTGATAATATGCACAGGTGTAATGCTGTGGAAGATATAGCGCCCACAGAAGTGGAGGGTGATACTATGCACAGATCTAATGCTGTGCAAGACATAGCGCCCACAGGAGTGGAGGGTGATACTATGCACAGGTGTAATGCTGTGGAAGAGATAGCACCCACGGGAGTGGAGGGTGATACTATGCACAGGTCTAATGCTGTGCAAGATATAAGTCCCACCGGAGTGGAGGGTGATACTATGCACAGGTGTAATGCTTTGGAAGACATAGCGCCCACGGGAGTGGAGGGTGATACTATGCACAGGTCTAATGCTGTGCAAGACATAGCGCCCACGGGAGTGGAGGGTGATACTATGCACAGGTCTAATGCTGTGCAAGACATAGCGCCCACGGGAGTGGAGGGTGATACTATGCACAGGTCTAATGCTGTGCAAGACATAGCGCCCACAGAAGTGGAGGGTGATAATATGCACAGGTGTAATGCTGTGGAAGACATAGCGCCCACGGGAGTGTAGGGTGATACTATGCACAGGTCTAATGCTGTGCAAGACATAGCGCCCTCAGAAGTGGAGGGTGATACTCTGCACAGGTCTAATGCTGTGCAAGACATAGCGCCCACGGGAGTGGAGGGTGATACTATGCACAGGTCTAATGCTGTGCAAGACATAGCACCCACGGGAGTGGAGGGTGATACTATGCACAGGTGTAATGCTGTGCAAGACATAGCGCCCACAGAAGTGGAGGGTGATACTATGCACAGGTCTAATGCTGTGCAAGATATAGCGCCCACAGAAGTGGAGGGTGATACTATGCACAGGTCTAATGCTGTGGAAGATATAGCGCCCACAGAAGTGGAGGGTGATACTATGCACAGATCTAATGCTGTGAAAGACATTGCGCCCACAGAAGGGGAGGGTGATACTATGCACAGGTCTAATGCTGTGAAAGATATAGCGCCCACAGAAGTGGAGGGTGATACTATGCACAGGTCTAATGCTGTGCAAGATATAGCGCCCACGGGAGTGGAGGGTGATACTATGTACAGGTCTAATGCTGTGCAAGATATAGCGCCCACAGAAGTGGAGGGTGATACTATGCACAGGTCTAATGCTGTGGAAGATATAGCGCACACAGATGTGTAGGGTGATACTATGCACAGATCTAATGCTGTGGAAGACATAGCGCCCACAGAAGTGGAGGGTGATACTATGCACAGGTCTAATGCTGTGCAAGACATAGCGCCCACGGGAGTGGAGGGTGATACTATGCACAGGTCTAATGCTGTGCAAGACATATTGCCCACGGGAGTGGAGGGTGATACTATGCACAGGTCTAATGTTGTGCAAGATATAGCGCCCACAGAAGTGGAGGGTGATACTATGCACAGGTCTAATGCTGTGGAAGACATAGCGCCCACAGAAGTGGAGGGTGATACTATGCACAGGTGTAATGCTGTGGAAGACATAGCGCCCACGGGAGTGGAGGGTGATACTATGCACAGGTGTAATGCTGTGGAAGATATAGCGCCCACAGAAGTGGAGGGTGATACTATGCACAGTTCTAATGCTGTGGAAGACATAGCGCCCACGGGAGTGGAGGGTGATACTATGCGCAGGTCTAATGCTGTGGAAGACATAGCGCCCACAGAAGTGGAGGGTGATACTATGCACAGGTGTAATGCTGTGCAAGACATAGCGCCCACGGGAGTGGAGGGTGATACTATGCACAGGTCTAATGCTGTGGAAGATATAGCGCCCACAGAAGTGGAGGGTGATACTATGCACAGGTCTAATGATGTGGAAGACATAGCGCCCACCGAAGTGTAGGGTGATACTATGCACAGGTCTAATGCTGTGCAAGATATAGCGCCCACGGGAGTGGAGGGTGATACTATGCACAGGTCTAATGCTGTGGAAGATATAGCGCCCACAGGAGTGGAGGGTGATACTATTTACAGGTCTAATGCTGTGCAAGATATAGCGTCCACAGAAGTGGAGGGTGATACTATGCACAGGTGTAATGCTGTGGAAGATATAGCGCCCACGGGAGTGGAGGGTGATACTATGCCCAGGTGTAATGCTGTGGAAGACATAGCGCCCACGGGAGTGGAGGGTGATACTATGCACAGGTCTAATGCTGTGGAAGACATAGCGCCCACGGGAGTGGAGGGTGATACTATGCCCAGGTGTAATGCTGTGGAAGACATAGCGCCCACGGGAGTGGAGGGTGATACTATGCACAGGTGTAATGCTGTGGAAGATATAGCGCCCACAGAAGTGGAGGGTGATAATATGCAAAGGTCTAATGCTGTGGAATATATAGCGCCCACAGAAGTGAAGGGTGATACTATGCACAGGTCTAATGCTGTGGAAGACATAGCGCCCACGGGAGTGGAGGGTGATAATATGCACAGGTGTAATGCCGTGGAAGACATAGCGCCCACGGGAGTGAGGGGTGATACTATGCACAGGTCTAATGCTGTGGAAGATATAGCGCCCACGGGAGTGGAGGGTGATAATATGCACAGGTCTAATGCTGTGGAAGATATAGCGCCCACAGAAGTGGAGGTGATACTATGCACAGATCTAATGCTGTGCAAGATATAGCGCCCACGGGAGTGGAGGGTGATACAATGCACAGGTCTAATGCTGTGGAAGACATAGCGCCCACAGAAGTGGAGGGTGATAATATGCACAGGTGTAATGCTGTGGAAGATATAGCGCCCACAGAAGTGGAGGGTGATACTATGCACAGATCTAATGCTGTGCAAGACATAGCGCCCACAGGAGTGGAGGGTGATACAATGCACAGGAGTAATGCTGTGGAAGACATAGCGCCCACAGAAGTGGAGGGTGATACTATGCACAGGTCTAATGCTGTGCAAGATACAGCGCCCACGGAAGTGGAGGGTGATACTATGCACAGGTCTAATGCTGTGGAAGATATAGCGCCCACAGAAGTGGAGGGTGATACTATGCACAGGTCTAATGCTGTGCAAGATATAGCGCCCACAGAAGTGGAGGGTGATACTAAGCACAGGTCCAATGCTGTGGAAGATATAGCGCCCACAGAAGTGGAGGGTGATAATATGCACAGGTGTTATGCTGTGGAAGAAATAGCGCCCACAGAAGTGGAGGGTGATACTATGCACAGGTCTAATGCTTTGGAAGACATAGCGCCCACGGGAGTGGAGGGTGATACTATGCACAGGTCTAATGCTGTGCAAGACATAGCGCCCACGGGAGTGGAGGGTGATACTATGCACAAGTCTAATGCTGTGCAAGACATAGCGCCCACGGGAGTGGAGGGTGATACTATGCACAGGTCTAATGCTGTGCAAGACATAGCGCCCACAGAAGTGGAGGGTGATAATATGCACAGGTGTAATGCTGTGGAAGACATAGCGCCCACGGGAGTGGAGTGTGATAATATGCACAGGTCTAAAGCTGTGCAAGACATAGCGCCCTCAGAAGTGGAGGGTGATACTATGCACAGGTCTAATGCTGTGCAAGATATAGCGCCCACGGGAGTGGAGGGTGATACTATGCACAGGTCTAATGCAGTGCAAGACATAGCACCCACGGGAGTGGAGGGTGATACTATGCACAGGTCTAATGCTGTGCAAGATATAGCGCCCAGAGAAGTGAAGGTTGATACTATGCACAGGTCTAATGCTGTGGAAGATATAGCGCCCACAGAAGTGGAGGGTGATACTATGCACAGATCTAATGCTGTGAAAGACATAGCGCCCACAGAAGTGGAGTGTGATACTATGCACAGGTCTAATGCTGTGCAAGATATAGCGCCCACAGAAGTGGAGGGTGATACTATGCACAGGTCTAATGCTGTGCAAGATATAGCGCCCACGGGAGTGGAGGGTGATACTATGCACAGGTCTAATGCTGTGCAAGATATAGCGCCCACAGAAGTGGAGGGTGATACTATGCACAGGTCTAATGCTGTGGAAGATATAGCGCCCACAGAAGTGGAGGGTGATACTATGCACAGATCTAATGCTTTGGAAGACATAGCGCCCACAGAAGTGGAGGGTGATACTATGCACAGGTCTAATGCTGTGCAAGATATAGCGCCCACGGGAGTGGAGGGTGATACTATGCACAGGTCTAATGCTGTGCAAGATATAGCGCCCACGGGAGTGGAGGGTGATACTATGCACAGGTCTAATGCTGTGCAAGATATAGCGCCCACAGAAGTGGAGGGTGATACTATGCACAGGTCTAATGCTGTGCAAGATATAGCGCCCACGGGAGTGGAGGGTGATACTATGCACAGGTCTAATGCTGTGCGAGATATAGCGCCCACGGGAGTGGAGGATGATACTATGCACAGGTCTAATGCTGTGCAAGACATTGCGCCCACGGGAGTGGACTGTGATACTATGCACAGGTCTAATGCTGTGGAAGATATAGCGCCCACAGAAGTGGAGGGTGATACTATGCACAGATCTAATGCTGTGCAAGATATAGCGCCCACAGAAGTGGAGGGTGATACTATGCACAGTTCTAATGATGTGGAAGACATAGCGCCCACAGAAGTGGAGGGTGATACTAAGCACAGATCTAATGCTGTGGAAGACATAGCGCCCACAGAAGTGGTGGGTGATACTATGCACAGGTCTAAAGCTGTGCAAGATATAGCGCCCACGGGAGTGGAGGGTGATACTATGCACAGGTCTAATGCTGTGGAAGACATAGCGCCCACAGAAGTGGAGGGTGATACTATGCACAGGTCTAAAGCTGTGCAAGATATAGCGCCCACGGGAGTGGAGGGTGATACTATGCACAGGTCTAATGCTGTGCAAGACATAGCGCCCACGGGAATGGAGGGTGATACTATGCACAGGTCTAATGCTCTGCAAGATATAGCGCCCACAGAAGTGGAGGGTGATACTATGCACAGGTCTAATGCTGTGGAAGACATAGCGCCCACAGAAGTGGAGGGTGATACTATGCACAGGTCTAATGCTGTGGAAGACATAGCCCCCACGGGAGTGGAGGGTGATACTATGCACAGGTCTAATGCTGTGGAAGACATAGCGCCCACGGGATTGGAGGGTGATACTATGCACAGGTCTAATGCTGTGGAAGACATAGCGCCCACGGGAGTGGAGGGTAATACTATGCACAGGTCTAATGCTGTGCAAGACATAGCGCCCACGGGAGTGGAGGGTGATACTATGCACAGGTCTAATGCTGTGGAAGATATAGCGCCCACGGGAGTGGAGGGTGATAATATGCACAGGTCTAATGCTGTGGACGACATAGCGCCCACGGGAGTGGAGGGTGATAATATGCACAGGTGTAATGCTGTGGAAGATATAGCGCCCACAGAAGTGGAGGGTGATAATATGCACAGGGCTAATGCTGTGGAAGATATAGCGCCCACGGGAGAGGAGGGTGATACTATGCACAGGTCTAATGCTGTGGAAGATATAGCGCCCACAGAAGTGGAGGGTGATACTATGCACAGGTCTAATGCTGTGGAAGATATAGCGCCAACGGGAGTGGAGGGTGATACTATGCACAGGTCTAATGCTGTGGAAGACATAGCGCCCACAGAAGTGGAGGGTGATACTATGCACAGGTCTAATGCTGTGGAAGACATAGCGCCCACAGAAGTGGAGGGTGATACTATGCACAGGTCTAATGCTGTGCAAGACATAGCGCCCACAGAAGTGGAGGGTGATAATATGCACAGGTCTAATGCTGTGGAAGACATAGCGCCCACAGAAGTGGAGGGTGATACTATGCACAGGTCTAATGCTGTGGAAGATATAGCGCCCACAGAAGTGGAGGTTGATACTATGCACAGGTCTAATGCTGTGGAAGACATAGCGCCCACAGAAGTGGAGGGTGATAATATGCACAGGTGTAATGCTGTGGATGATATAGCACCCACAGAAGTGGAGGGTGATACTATGCACAGATCTAATGCTGTGCAAGACATAGCGCCCATGGAAGTGGAGGGTGATACTATGCACAGGTCTAATGCTGTGGAAGACATAGCGCCCACGGGAGTGGAGGGTGATACTATGCACAGGTCTAATGCTGTGGAAGATATAGCGCCCACGGGAGTGGAGGGTGATACTATGCACAGGTCTATTGCTGTGCAAGACATAGCGCCCACAGAAGTGGAGGGTGATACTATGCACAGGTCTAATGCTGTGGAAGACATAGCGCCCACGGGAGTGGAGGGTGATACCCTGCACAGGTCTAATGCTGTGGAAGACATAGCCTCCACAGAAGTGGAGGGTGATAATATGCACAGGTGTAATGCTGTGCAAGACATAGCGCCCACGGGAGTGGAGGGTGATACTATGCACTGGTCTAATGCTGTGGAAGACATAGCGCCCACAGAAGTGGAGGGTGATACTATGCACAGGTCTAATGCTGTGGAAGACATAGCGCCCACAGGAGTGCAGGGTGATACTATGCACAGGTCTAATGCTGTGGAAGACATAGCGCCCACAGAAGTGGAGGGTGATACTATGCACAGGTCTAATGCTGTGGAAGACATAGCGCCCACAGAAGTGGAGGGTGATACTATGCACTGGTCTGATGCTGTGGAAGACATAGCGCCCACGGAAGTGGAGGGTGATACTATGCACAGGTCTAATGCTGTGGAAGACATAGCGCCCACAGAGGTGGAGGGTGATATTATGCACAGGTGTAATGCTGTGGAAGATAAAGCGCCCACAGAAGTGGAGGGTGATACTATGCACAGATCTAATGCTGTGCAAGACATAGCGCCCACAGGAGTGGAGGGTGATACTATGCACAGGTCTAATGATGTGGAAGACATAGCGCCCACAGAAGTGGAGGGTGATACTATGCACAGATCTAATGCTGTGGAAGACATAGCGCCCACAGAAGTGGTTGGTGATACTATGCACAGGTCTAAAGCTGTGCAAGATATAGCGCCCACCGGAGTGGGGGGTGATACTATGCACAGGTCTAATGCTGTGGAAGACATAGCGCCCACAGAAGTGGAGGGTGATACTATGCACAGGTCTAAAGCTGTGCAAGATATAGCGCCCACGGGAGTGGAGGGTGATACTATGCACAGGTCTAATGCTGTGCAAGACATAGCGCCCACGGGAGTGGAGGGTGATACTATGCACAGGTCTAATGCTGTGCAAGATATAGCGCCCACAGAAGTGGAGGGTGATACTATGCACAGGTCTAATGCTGTGCAAGATATAGCGCCCACAGAAGTGGAGGGTGATAATATGCACAGGTCTAATTCTGTGGAAGACATAGCGCCCACGGGAGTGGAGGGTGATACTATGCAAAGGTCTAATGCTGTGGAAGACATAGCGCCCACGGGAGTGGAGGGTGATACTATGCACAGGTCTAATGCTGTGGAAGACATAGCGCCCACAGGAGTGGAGGGTGATACTATGCACAGGTCTAATGCTGTGGACGACATAGCGCCCACGGGAGTGGAGGGTGATAATATGCACAGGTGTAATGCTGTGGAAGATATAGCGCCCACGGGAGTGGAGGGTGATACTATGCACAGGTCTAATGCTGTGGAAGACATAGCGCCCACAGAAGTGGAGGGTGATAATATGCACAGGTCTAATGCTATGGAAGACATAGCGCCCACAGAAGTGGAGGGTGATACTATGCACAGGTCTAATGCTGTGGAAGATATAGCGCCCACAGAAGTGGAGGGTGATACTATGCACAGATCTAATGCTGTGCAAGATATAGCGCCCACAGAAGTGGAGGGTGATACTATGCACAGGTCTAATGATGTGGAAGACATAGCGCCCACAGAAGTGGAGGGTGATACTAAGCACAGATCTAATGCTGTGGAAGACATAGGGCCCACAGAAGTGGTGGGTGATACTATGCACAGGTCTAAAGCTGTGCAAGATAGAGCGCCCACGGGAGTGGAGTGTGATACTATGCACAGGTCTAATGCTGTGGAAGACAAAGCGCCCACAGAAGTGGAGGGTGATACTATGCACAGGTCTAAAGCTGTGCAAGATATAGCGCCCACGGGAGTGGAGGGTGATACTATGCACAGGTCTAATGCTGTGCAAGACATAGCGCCCACGGGAGTGGAGGGTGATACTATGCACAGGTCTAATGCTCTGCAAGATATAGCGCCCACAGAAGTGGAGGGTGATATTATGCACAGGTCTAATGCTGTGGAAGACATAGCGCCCACAGAAGTGGAGGGTGATACTATGCACAGGTCTAATGCTGTGGAAGACATAGCGCCCACGGGAGTGGAGGGTGATACTATCCACAGGTCTAATGCTGTGGAAGACATAGCGCCCACGGGATTGGAGGGTGATACTATGCACAGGTCTAATGCTGTGGAAGACATAGCGCCCACGGGAGTGGAGGGTAATACTATGCACAGGTCTAATGCTGTGCAAGACATAGCGCCCACGGGAGTGGAGGGTGATACTATGCACAGGTCTAATGCTGTGGAAGACATAGCGCCCACGGGAGTGGAGGGTGATACTATGCACAGGTCTAATGCTGTGGAAGACATAGCGCCCACGGGAGTGGAGGGTGAAACTATGCACAGGTCTAATGCTGTGGACGACATAGCGCCCACGGGAGTGGAGGGTGATAATATGCACAGGTGTAATGCTGTGGAAGATATAGCGCCCACAGAAGTGGAGGGTGATAATATGCACAGGTCTAATGCTGTGGAAGACATAGCGCCCACAGAAGTGGAGGGTGATACTATGCACAGGTCTAATGCTGTGGAAGACATAGCGCCCACGGGAGTGGAGGGTGATACTATGCACAGGTCTAATGCTGTGGAAGACATAGCGCCCACGGGAGTGGAGGGTGATACTATGCACAGGTCTAATGCTGTGGACGACATAGCGCCCACGGGAGTGGAGGGTGATAATATGCACAAGTGTAATGCTGTGGAAGATATAGCGCCCACAGAAGTGGAGGGTGATAATATGCACAGGTCTAATGCTGTGGAAAATATAGCGCCCACGGGAGTGGAGGGTGATACTATGCACAGGTCTAATGCTGTGGAAGATATAGCGCCCACAGAAGTGGAGGGTGATACTATGCACAGGTCTAATGCTGTGCGAGATATAGCGCCCACGGGAGTGGAGGGTGATACTATGCACAGGACTAATGCTGTGCAAGACATTGCGCCCACAGAAGTGGAGGGTGATACTATGCACAGGTCTAATGCTGTGGAAGATATAGCGCCCACAGAAGTGGAGGGTGATACTAAGCACAGATCTAATGCTGTGGAAGACATAGCGCCCACAAAAGTGGTGGGTGATACTATGCACAGGTCTAAAGCTGTGCAAGATATAGCGCCCACGGGAGTGGAGGGTGATACTATGCACAGGTCTAATGCTGTGGAAGATATAGCGCCCACAGAAGTGGAGGGTGATACTATGCACAGGTCTAATGCTGTGGAAGACATAGCGCCCACAGAAGTGGAGGGTGATACTATGCACAGGTCTAAAGCTGTGCAAGATATAGCGCCCACGGGAGTGGAGGGTGATACTATGCACAGGTCTAATGCTGTGCAAGACATAGCGCCCACGGGAGTGGAGGGTGATACTATGCACAGGTCTAATGCTCTGCAAGATATAGCGCCCACAGAAGTGGAGGGTGATACTATGCACAGGTCTAATGCTGTGGAAGACATAGCGCCCACAGAAATGGAGGGTGATCCTATGCACAGGTCTAATGCTGTGGAAGACATAGCGCCCACGGGAGTGGAGGGTGATACTATGCACAGTTCTAATGATGTGGAAGACATAGCGCCCACAGAAGTGGAGGGTGATACTAAGCACAGATCTAATGCTGTGGAAGACATAGCGCCCACAGAAGTGGTGGGTGATACTATGCACAGGTCTAAAGCTGTGCAAGATATAGCGCCCACGGGAGTGGAGGGTGATACTATGCACAGGTCTAATGCTGTGGAAGACATAGCGCCCACAGAAGTGGAGGGTGATACTATGCACAGGTCTAAAGCTGTGCAAGATATAGCGCCCACGGGAGTGGAGGGTGATACTATGCACAGGTCTAATGCTGTGCAAGACATAGCGCCCACGGGAGTGGAGGGTGATACTATGCACAGGTCTAATGCTCTGCAAGATATAGCGCCCACAGAAGTGGAGGGTGATACTATGCACAGGTCTAATGCTGTGGAAGACATAGCGCCCACAGAAGTGGAGGGTGATACTATGCACAGGTCTAATGCTGTGGAAGACATAGCCCCCACGGGAGTGGAGGGTGATACTATGCACAGGTCTAATGCTGTGGAAGACATAGCGCCCACGGGATTGGAGGGTGATACTATGCACAGGTCTAATGCTGTGGAAGACATAGCGCCCACGGGAGTGGAGGGTAATACTATGCACAAGTCTAATGCTGTGCAAGACATAGCGCCCACGGGAGTGGAGGGTGATACTATGCACAGGTCTAATGCTGTGGAAGATATAGCGCCCACGGGAGTGGAGGGTGATACTATGCACAGGTCTAATGCTGTGGACGACATAGCGCCCACGGGAGTGGAGGGTGATAATATGCACAGGTGTAATGCTGTGGAAGATATAGCGCCCACAGAAGTGGAGGGTGATAATATGCACAGGGCTAATGCTGTGGAAGATATAGTGCCCACGGGAGAGGAGGGTGATACTATGCACAGGTCTAATGCTGTGGAAGATATAGCGCCCACAGAAGTGGAGGGTGATACTATGCACAGGTCTAATGCTGTGGAAGATATAGCGCCCACGGGAGTGGAGGGTGATACTATGCACAGGTCTAATGCTGAGGAAGACATAGCGCCCACAGAAGTGGAGGGTGATACTATGCACAGGTCTAATGCTGTGGAAGACATAGCGCCCACAGAAGTGGAGGGTGATACTATGCACAGGTCTAATGCTGTGCAAGACATAGCGCCCACAGAAGTGGAGGGTGATAATATGCACAGGTCTAATGCTGTGGAAGACATAGCGCCCACAGAAGTGGAGGGTGATACTATGCACAGGTCTAATGCTGTGGAAGATATAGCGCCCACAGAAGTGGAGGTTGATACTATGCACAGGTCTAATGCTGTGGAAGACATAGCGCCCACAGAAGTGGAAGGTGATAATATGCACAGGTGTAATGCTGTGGATGATATAGCGCCCACAGAAGTGGAGGGTGATACTATGCACAGATCTAATGCTGTGCAAGACATAGCGCCCATGGAAGTGGAGGGTGATACTATGCACAGGTCTAATGCTGTGGAAGACATAGCGCCCACGGGAGTGGAGGGTGATACTATGCACAGGTCTAATGCTGTGGAAGATATAGCGCCCACGGGAGTGGAGGGTGATACTATGCACAGGTCTATTGCTGTGCAAGACATAGCGCCCACAGAAGTGGAGGGTGATACTATGCACAGGTCTAATGCTGTGGAAGACATAGCGCCCACGGGAGTGGAGGGTGATACTCTGCACAGGTCTAATGCTGTGGAAGACATAGCCTCCACAGAAGTGGAGGGTGATAATATGCACAGGTGTAATGCTGTGCAAGACATAGCGCCCACGGGAGTGGAGGGTGATACTATGTACTGGTCTAATGCTGTGGAAGACATAGCGCCCACAGAAGTGGAGGGTGATACTATGCACAGGTCTAATGCTGTGGAAGACATAGCGCCCACAGGAGTGGAGGGTGATACTATGCACAGGTCTAATGCTGTGGAAGACATAGCGCCCACAGAAGTGGAGGGTGATACTATGCACAGGTCTAATGCTGTGGAAGACATAGCGCCCACAGAAGTGGAGGGTGATACTATGCACTGGTCTAATGCTGTGGAAGACATAGCGCCCACAGAAGTGGAGGGTGATACTATGCACAGGTCTAATGCTGTGGAAGACATAGCGCCCACAGAGGTGGAGGGTGATATTATGCACAGGTGTAATGCTGTGGAAGATAAAGCGCCCACAGAAGTGGAGGGTGATACTATGCACAGATCTAATGCTGTGCAAGACATAGCGCCCACAGGAGTGGAGGGTGATACTATGCACAGGTCTAATGATGTGGAAGACATAGCGCCCACAGAAGTGGAGGGTGATACTATGCACAGATCTAATGCTGTGGAAGACATAGCGCCCACAGAAGTGGTTGGTGATACTATGCACAGGTCTAAAGCTGTGCAAGATATAGCGCCCACCGGAGTGGAGGGTGATACTATGCACAGGTCTAATGCTGTGGAAGACATAGCGCCCACAGAAGTGGAGGGTGATACTATGCACAGGTCTAAAGCTGTGCAAGATATAGCGCCCACGGGAGTGGAGGGTGATACTATGCACAGGTCTAATGCTGTGCAAGACATAGCGCCCACGGGAGTGGAGGGTGATACTATGCACAGGTCTAATGCTGTGCAAGATATAGCGCCCACAGAAGTGGAGGGTGATACTATGCACAGGTCTAATGCTGTGCAAGATATAGCGCCCACAGAAGTGGAGGGTGATAATATGCACAGGTCTAATTCTGTGGAAGACATAGCGCCCACGGGAGTGGAGGGTGATACTATGCACAGGTCTAATGCTGTGGAAGACATAGCGCCCACGGGAGTGGAGGGTGATACTATGCACAGGTCTAATGCTGTGGAAGACATAGCGCCCACGGGAGTGGAGGGTGATACTATGCACAGGTCTAATGCTGTGGACGACATAGCGCCCACGGGAGTGGAGGGTGATAATATGCACAGGTGTAATGCTGTGGAAGATATAGCGCCCACGGGAGTGGAGGGTGATACTATGCACAGGTCTAATGCTGTGGAAGACATAGCGCCCACAGAAGTGGAGGGTGATAATATGCACAGGTCTAATGCTGTGGAAGACATAGCGCCCACAGAAGTGGAGGGTGATACTATGCACAGGTCTAATGCTGTGGAAGATATAGCGCCCACAGAAGTGGAGGGTGATACTATGCACAGATCTAATGCTGTGCAAGATATAGCGCCCACAGAAGTGGAGGGTGATACTATGCACAGGTCTAATGATGTGGAAGACATAGCGCCCACAGAAGTGGAGGGTGATACTAAGCACAGATCTAATGCTGTGGAAGACATAGAGCCCACAGAAGTGGTGGGTGATACTATGCACAGGTCTAAAGCTGTGCAAGATAGAGCGCCCACGGGAGTGGAGGGTGATACTATGCACAGGTCTAATGCTGTGGAAGACAAAGCGCCCACAGAAGTGGAGGGTGATACTATGCACAGGTCTAAAGCTGTGCAAGATATAGCGCCCACGGGAGTGGAGGGTGATACTATGCACAGGTCTAATATTGTGCAAGACATAGCGCCCACGGGAGTGGAGGGTGATACTATGCACAGGTCTAATGCTCTGCAAGATATAGCGCCCACAGAAGTGGAGGGTGATACTATGCACAGGTCTAATGCTGTGGAAGACATAGCGCCCACAGAAGTGGAGGGTGATACTATGCACAGGTCTAATGCTGTGGAAGACATAGCGCCCACGGGAGTGGAGGGTGATACTATCCACAGGTCTAATGCTGTGGAAGACATAGCGCCCACGGGATTGGAGGGTGATACTATGCACAGGTCTAATGCTGTGGAAGACATAGCGCCCACGGGAGTGGAGGGTAATACTATGCACAGGTCTAATGCTGTGCAAGACATAGCGCCCACGGGAGTGGAGGGTGATACTATGCACAGGTCTAATGCTGTGGAAGACATAGCGCCCACGGGAGTGGAGGGTGATACTATGCACAGGTCTAATGCTGTGGAAGACATAGCGCCCACGGGAGTGGAGGGTGAAACTATGCACAGGTCTAATGCTGTGGACGACATAGCGCCCACGGGAGTGGAGGGTGATAATATGCACAGGTGTAATGCTGTGGAAGATATAGCGCCCACAGAAGTGGAGGGTGATAATATGCACAGGTCTAATGCTGTGGAAGACATAGCGCCCACAGAAGTGGAGGGTGATACTATGCACAGGTCTAATGCTGTGGAAGACATAGCGCCCACGGGAGTGGAGGGTGATACTATGCACAGGTCTAATGCTGTGGAAGACATAGCGCCCACGGGAGTGGAGGGTGATACTATGCACAGGTCTAATGCTGTGGACGACATAGCGCCCACGGGAGTGGAGGGTGATAATATGCACAAGTGTAATGCTGTGGAAGATATAGCGCCCACAGAAGTGGAGGGTGATAATATGCACAGGTCTAATGCTGTGGAAGATATAGCGCCCACGGGAGTGGAGGGTGATACTATGCACAGGTCGAATGCTGTGGAAGATATAGCGCCCACAGAAGTGGAGGGTGATACTATGCACAGGTCTAATGCTGTGCGAGATATAGCGCCCACGGGAGTGGAGGGTGATACTATGCACAGGACTAATGCTGTGCAAGACATTGCGCCCACAGAAGTGGAGGGTGATACTATGCACAGGTCTAATGCTGTGGAAGATATAGCGCCCACAGAAGTGGAGGGTGATACTAAGCACAGATCTAATGCTGTGGAAGACATAGCGCCCACAGAAGTGGTGGGTGATACTATGCACAGGTCTAAAGCTGTGCAAGATATAGCGCCCACGGGAGTGGAGGGTGATACTATGCACAGGTCTAATGCTGTGGAAGATATAGCGCCCACAGAAGTGGAGGGTGATACTATGCACAGATCTAATGCTGTGCAAGATATAGCGCCCACAGAAGTGGAGGGTGATACTATGCACAGTTCTAATGATGTGGAAGACATAGCGCCCACAGAAGTGGAGGGTGATACTAAGCACAGATCTAATGCTGTGGAAGACATAGCGCCCACAGAAGTGGTGGGTGATACTATGCACAGGTCTAAAGCTGTGCAAGATATAGCGCCCACGGGAGTGGAGGGTGATACTATGCACAGGTTTAATGCTGTGGAAGACATAGCGCCCACAGAAGTGGAGGGTGATACTATGCACAGGTCTAAAGCTGTGCAAGATATAGCGCCCACGGGAGTGGAGGGTGATACTATGCACAGGTCTAATGCTGTGCAAGACATAGCGCCCACGGGAGTGGAGGGTGATACTATGCACAGGTCTAATGCTCTGCAAGATATAGCGCCCACAGAAGTGGAGGGTGATACTATGCACAGGTCTAATGCTGTGGAAGACATAGCGCCCACAGAAGTGGAGGGTGATACTATGCACAGGTCTAATGCTGTGGAAGACATAGCCCCCACGGGAGTGGAGGGTGATACTATGCACAGGTCTAATGCTGTGGAAGACATAGCGCCCACGGGATTGGAGGGTGATACTATGCACAGGTCTAATGCTGTGGAAGACATAGCGCCCACGGGAGTGGAGGGTAATACTATGCACAGGTCTAATGCTGTGCAAGACATAGCGCCCACGGGAGTGGAGGGTGATACTATGCACAGGTCTAATGCTGTGGAAGATATAGCGCCCACGGGAGTGGAGGGTGATACTATGCACAGGTCTAATGCTGTGGACGACATAGCGCCCACGGGAGTGGAGGGTGATAATATGCACAGGTGTAATGCTGTGGAAGATATAGCGCCCACAGAAGTGGAGGGTGATAATATGCACAGGGCTAATGCTGTGGAAGATATAGCGCCCACGGGAGAGGAGGGTGATACTATGCACAGGTCTAATGCTGTGGAAGATATAGCGCCCACAGAAGTGGAGGGTGATACTATGCACAGGTCTAATGCTGTGGAAGATATAGCGCCAACGGGAGTGGAGGGTGATACTATGCACAGGTCTAATGCTGTGGAAGACATAGCGCCCACAGAAGTGGAGGGTGATAATATGCACAGGTCTAATGCTGTGGAAGACATAGCGCCCACAGAAGTGGAGGGTGATACTATGCACAGGTCTAATGCTGTGCAAGACATAGCGCCCACAGAAGTGGAGGGTGATAATATGCACAGGTCTAATGCTGTGGAAGACATAGCGCCCACAGAAGTGGAGGGTGATACTATGCACAGGTCTAATGCAGTGGAAGATATAGCGCCCACAGAAGTGGAGGTTGATACTATGCACAGGTCTAATGCTGTGGAAGACATAGCGCCCACAGAAGTGGAGGGTGATAATATGCACAGGTGTAATGCTGTGGATGATATAGCGCCCACAGAAGTGGAGGGTGATACTATGCACAGATCTAATGCTGTGCAAGACATAGCGCCCACGGGAGTGGAGGGTGATACTATGCACAGGTCTAATGCTGTGGAAGATATAGCGCCCACGGGAGTGGAGGGTGATACTATGCACAGGTCTATTGCTGTGCAAGACATAGCGCCCACAGAAGTGGAGGGTGATACTATGCACAGGTCTAATGCTGTGGAAGACATAGCGCCCACGGGAGTGGAGGGTGATACTCTGCACAGGTCTAATGCTGTGGAAGACATAGCCTCCACAGAAGTGGAGGGTGATAATATGCACAGGTGTAATGCTGTGCAAGACATAGCGCCCACGGGAGTGGAGGGTGATACTATGCACTGGTCTAATGCTGTGGAAGTCATAGCGCCCACAGAAGTGGAGGGTGATACTATGCACAGGTCTAATGCTGTGGAAGACATAGCGCCCACAGGAGTGGAGGGTGATACTATGCACAGGTCTAATGCTGTGGAAGACATAGCGCCCACAGAAGTGGAGGGTGATACTATGCACAGGTCTAATGCTGTGGAAGACATAGCGCCCACAGAAGTGGAGGGTGATACTATGCACTGGTCTAATGCTGTGGAAGACATAGCGCCCGCAGAAGTGGAGGGTGATACTATGCACAGGTCTAATGCTGTGGAAGACATAGCGCCCACAGAGGTGGAGGGTGATATTATGCACAGGTGTAATGCTGTGGAAGATAAAGCGCCCACAGAAGTGGAGGGTGATACTATGCACAGATCTAATGCTGTGCAAGACATAGCGCCCACAGGAGTGGAGGGTGATACTATGCACAGGTCTAATGATGTGGAAGACATAGCGCCCACAGAAGTGGAGGGTGATACTATGCACAGATCTAATGCTGTGGAAGACATAGCGCCCACAGAAGTGGTTGGTGATACTATGCACAGGTCTAAAGCTGTGCAAGATATAGCGCCCACCGGAGTGGGGGGTGATACTATGCACAGGTCTAATGCTGTGGAAGACATAGCGCCCACAGAAGTGGAGGGTGATACTATGCACAGGTCTAAAGCTGTGCAAGATATAGCGCCCACGGGAGTGGAGGGTGATACTATGCACAGGTCTAATGCTGTGCAAGACATAGCGCCCACGGGAGTGGAGGGTGATACTATGCACAGGTCTAATGCTGTGCAAGATATAGCGCCCACAGAAGTGGAGGGTGATACTATGCACAGGTCTAATGCTGTGCAAGATATAGCGCCCACAGAAGTGGAGGGTGATAATATGCACAGGTCTAATTCTGTGGAAGACATAGCGCCCACGGGAGTGGAGGGTGATACTATGCACAGGTCTAATGCTGTGGAAGACATAGCGCCCACGGGAGTGGAGGGTGATACTATGCACAGGTCTAATGCTGTGGAAGACATAGCGCCCACGGGAGTGGAGGGTGATACTATGCACAGGTCTAATGCTGTGGACGACATAGCGCCCACGGGAGTGGAGGGTGATAATATGCACAGGTGTAATGCTGTGGAAGATATAGCGCCCACGGGAGTGGAGGGTGATACTATGCACAGGTCTAATGCTGTGGAAGACATAGCGCCCACAGAAGTGGAGGGTGATAATATGCACAGGTCTAATGCTGTGGAAGACATAGCGCCCACAGAAGTGGAGGGTGATACTATGCACAGGTCTAATGCTGTGGAAGATATAGCGCCCACAGAAGTGGAGGGTGATACTATGCACAGATCTAATGCTGTGCAAGATATAGCGCCCACAGAAGTGGAGGGTGATACTATGCACAGGTCTAATGATGTGGAAGACATAGCGCCCACAGAAGTGGAGGGTGATACTAAGCACAGATCTAATGCTGTGGAAGACATAGAGCCCACAGAAGTGGTGGGTGATACTATGCACAGGTCTAAAGCTGTGCAAGATAGAGCGCCCACGGGAGTGGAGGGTGATACTATGCACAGGTCTAATGCTGTGGAAGACAAAGCGCCCACAGAAGTGGAGGGTGATACTATGCACAGGTCTAAAGCTGTGCAAGATATAGCGCCCACGGGAGTGGAGGGTGATACTATGCACAGGTCTAATGCTGTGCAAGACATAGCGCCCACGGGAGTGGAGGGTGATACTATGCACAGGTCTAATGCTCTGCAAGATATAGCGCCCACAGAAGTGGAGGGTGATACTATGCACAGGTCTAATGCTGTGGAAGACATAGCGCCCACAGAAGTGGAGGGTGATACTATGCACAGGTCTAATGCTGTGGAAGACATAGCGCCCACGGGAGTGGAGGGTGATACTATCCACAGGTCTAATGCTGTGGAAGACATAGCGCCCACGGGATTGGAGGGTGATACTATGCACAGGTCTAATGCTGTGGAAGACATAGCGCCCACGGGAGTGGAGGGTAATACTATGCACAGGTCTAATGCTGTGCAAGACATAGCGCCCACGGGAGTGGAGGGTGATACTATGCACAGGTCTAATGCTGTGGAAGACATAGCGCCCACGGGAGTGGAGGGTGATACTATGCACAGGTCTAATGCTGTGGAAGACATAGCGCCCACGGGAGTGGAGGGTGAAACTATGCACAGGTCTAATGCTGTGGACGACATAGCGCCCACGGGAGTGGAGGGTGATAATATGCACAGGTGTAATGCTGTGGAAGATATAGCGCCCACAGAAGTGGAGGGTGATAATATGCACAGGTCTAATGCTGTGGAAGACATAGCGCCCACAGAAGTTGAGGGTGATACTATGCACAGGTCTAATGCTGTGGAAGACATAGCGCCCACGGGAGTGGAGGGTGATACTATGCACAGGTCTAATGCTGTGGAAGACATAGCGCCCACGGGACTGGAGGGTGATACTATGCACAGGTCTAATGCTGTGGACGACATAGCGCCCACGGGAGTGGAGGGTGATAGTATGCACAAGTGTAATGCTGTGGAAGATATAGCGCCCACAGAAGTGGAGGGTGATAATATGCACAGGTCTAATGCTGTGGAAGATATAGCGCCCACGGGAGTGGAGGGTGATACTATGCACAGGTCTAATGCTGTGGAAGATATAGCGCCCACAGAAGTGGAGGGTGATACTATGCACAGGTCTAATGCTGTGCGAGATATAGCGCCCACGGGAGTGGAGGGTGATACTATGCACAGGACTAATGCTGTGCAAGACATTGCGCCCACAGAAGTGGAGGGTGATACTATGCACAGGTCTAATGCTGTGGAAGATATAGCGCCCACAGAAGTGGAGGGTGATACTAAGCACAGATCTAATGCTGTGGAAGACATAGCGCCCACAGAAGTGGTGGGTGATACTATGCACAGGTCTAAAGCTGTGCAAGATATAGCGCCCACGGGAGTGGAGGGTGATACTATGCACAGGTCTAATGCTGTGGAAGATATAGCGCCCACAGAAGTGGAGGGTGATACTATGCACAGGTCTAATGCTGTGGAAGACATAGCGCCCACAGAAGTGGAGGGTGATACTATGCACAGGTCTAAAGCTGTGCAAGATATAGCGCCCACGGGAGTGGAGGGTGATACTATGCACAGGTCTAATGCTGTGCAAGACATAGCGCCCACGGGAGTGGAGGGTGATACTATGCACAGGTCTAATGCTCTGCAAGATATAGCGCCCACAGAAGTGGAGGGTGATACTATGCACAGGTCTAATGCTGTGGAAGACATAGCGCCCACAGAAATGGAGGGTGATCCTATGCACAGGTCTAATGCTGTGGAAGACATAGCGCCCACGGGAGTGGAGGGTGATACTATGCACAGTTCTAATGATGTGGAAGACATAGCGCCCACAGAAGTGGAGGGTGATACTAAGCACAGATCTAATGCTGTGGAAGACATAGCGCCCACAGAAGTGGTAGGTGATACTATGCACAGGTCTAAAGCTGTGCAAGATATAGCGCCCACGGGAGTGGAGGGTGATACTATGCACAGGTCTAATGCTGTGGAAGACATAGCGCCCACAGAAGTGGAGGGTGATACTATGCACAGGTCTAAAGCTGTGCAAGATATAGCGCCCACGGGAGTGGAGGGTGATACTATGCACAGGTCTAATGCTGTGCAAGACATAGCGCCCACGGGAGTGGAGGGTGATACTATGCACAGGTCTAATGCTCTGCAAGATATAGCGCCCACAGAAGTGGAGGGTGATACTATGCACAGGTCTAATGCTGTGGAAGACATAGCGCCCACAGAAGTGGAGGGTGATACTATGCACAGGTCTAATGCTGTGGAAGACATAGCCCCCACGGGAGTGGAGGGTGATACTATGCACAGGTCTAATGCTGTGGAAGACATAGCGCCCACGGGATTGGAGGGTGATACTATGCACAGGTCTAATGCTGTGGAAGTCATAGCGCCCACGGGAGTGGAGGGTAATACTATGCACAGGTCTAATGCTGTGCAAGACATAGCGCCCACGGGAGTGGAGGGTGATACTATGCACAGGTCTAATGCTGTGGAAGATATAGCGCCCACGGGAGTGGAGGGTGATACTATGCACAGGTCTAATGCTGTGGACGACATAGCGCCCACGGGAGTGGAGGGTGATAATATGCACAGGTGTAATGCTGTGGAAGATATAGCGCCCACAGAAGTGGAGGGTGATAATATGCACAGGGCTAATGCTGTGGAAGATATAGCGCCCACGGGAGAGGAGGGTGATACTATGCACAGGTCTAATGCTGTGGAAGATATAGCGCCCACAGAAGTGGAGGGTGATACTAAGCACAGGTCTAATGCTGTGGAAGATATAGCGCCCACGGGAGTGGAGGGTGATACTATGCACAGGTCTAATGCTGTGGAAGACATAGCGCCCACAGAAGTGGAGGGTGATACTATGCACAGGTCTAATGCTGTGGAAGACATAGCGCCCACAGAAGTGGAGGGTGATACTATGCACAGGTCTAATGCTGTGCAAGACATAGCGCCCACAGAAGTGGAGGGTGATAATATGCACAGGTCTAATGCTGTGGAAGACATAGCGCCCACAGAAGTGGAGGGTGATACTATGCACAGGTCTAATGCTGTGGAAGATATAGCGCCCACAGAAGTGGAGGTTGATACTATGCACAGGTCTAATGCTGTGGAAGACATAGCGCCCACAGAAGTGGAGGGTGATAATATGCACAGGTGTAATGCTGTGGATGATATAGCGCCCACAGAAGTGGAGGGTGATACTATGCACAGATCTAATGCTGTGCAAGACATAGCGCCCATGGAAGTGGAGGGTGATACTATGCACAGGTCTAATGCTGTGGAAGACATAGCGCCCACGGGAGTGGAGGGTGATACTATGCACAGGTCTAATGCTGTGGAAGATATAGCGCCCACGGGAGTGGAGGGTGATACTATGCACAGGTCTATTGCTGTGCAAGACATAGCGCCCACAGAAGTGGAGGGTGATACTATGCACAGGTCTAATGCTGTGGAAGACATAGCGCCCACGGGAGTGGAGGGTGATACTCTGCACAGGTCTAATGCTGTGGAAGACATAGCCTCCACAGAAGTGGAGGGTGATAATATGCACAGGTGTAATGCTGTGCAAGACATAGCGCCCACGGGAGTGGAGGGTGATACTATGCACTGGTCTAATGCTGTGGAAGACATAGCGCCCACAGAAGTGGAGGGTGATACTATGCACAGGTCTAATGCTGTGGAAGACATAGCGCCCACAGGAGTGGAGGGTGATACTATGCACAGGTCTAATGCTGTGGAAGACATAGCGCCCACAGAAGTGGAGGGTGATACTATGCACAGGTCTAATGCTGTGGAAGACATAGCGCCCACAGAAGTGGAGGGTGATACTATGCACTGGTCTAATGCTGTGGAAGACATAGCGCCCACAGAAGTGGAGGGTGATACTATGCACAGGTCTAATGCTGTGGAAGACATAGCGCCCACAGAGGTGGAGGGTGATATTATGCACAGGTGTAATGCTGTGGAAGATAAAGCGCCCACAGAAGTGGAGGGTGATACTATGCACAGATCTAATGCTGTGCAAGACATAGCGCCCACAGGAGTGGAGGGTGATACTATGCACAGGTCTAATGATGTGGAAGACATAGCGCCCACAGAAGTGGAGGGTGATACTATGCACAGATCTAATGCTGTGGAAGACATAGCGCCCACAGAAGTGGTTGGTGATACTATGCACAGGTCTAAAGCTGTGCAAGATATAGCGCCCACCGGAGTGGAGGGTGATACTATGCACAGGTCTAATGCTCTGGAAGACATAGCGCCCACAGAAGTGGAGGGTGATACTATGCACAGGTCTAAAGCTGTGCAAGATATAGCGCCCACGGGAGTGGAGGGTGATACTATGCACAGGTCTAATGCTGTGCAAGACATAGCGCCCACGGGAGTGGAGGGTGATACTATGCACAGGTCTAATGCTGTGCAAGATATAGCGCCCACAGAAGTGGAGGGTGATACTATGCACAGGTCTAATGCTGTGCAAGATATAGCGCCCACAGAAGTGGAGGGTGATAATATGCACAGGTCTAATTCTGTGGAAGACATAGCGCCCACGGGAGTGGAGGGTGATACTATGCACAGGTCTAATGCTGTGGAAGACATAGCGCCCACGGGAGTGGAGGGTGATACTATGCACAGGTCTAATGCTGTGGAAGACATAGCGCCCACGGGAGTGGAGGGTGATACTATGCACAGGTCTAATGCTGTGGACGACATAGCGCCCACGGGAGTGGAGGGTGATAATATGCACAGGTGTAATGCTGTGGAAGATATAGCGCCCACGGGAGTGGAGGGTGATACTATGCACAGGTCTAATGCTGTGGAAGACATAGCGCCCACAGAAGTGGAGGGTGATAATATGCACAGGTCTAATGCTGTGGAAGACATAGCGCCCACAGAAGTGGAGGGTGATACTATGCACAGGTCTAATGCTGTGGAAGATATAGCGCCCACAGAAGTGGAGGGTGATACTATGCACAGATCTAATGCTGTGCAAGATATAGCGCCCACAGAAGTGGAGGGTGATACTATGCACAGGTCTAATGATGTGGAAGACATAGCGCCCACAGAAGTGGAGGGTGATACTAAGCACAGATCTAATGCTGTGGAAGACATAGAGCCCACAGAAGTGGTGGGTGATACTATGCACAGGTCTAAAGCTGTGCAAGATAGAGCGCCCACGGGAGTGGAGGGTGATACTATGCACAGGTCTAATGCTGTGGAAGACAAAGCGCCCACAGAAGTGGAGGGTGATACTATGCACAGGTCTAAAGCTGTGCAAGATATAGCGCCCACGGGAGTGGAGGGTGATACTATGCACAGGTCTAATGCTGTGCAAGACATAGCGCCCACGGGAGTGGAGTGTGATACTATGCACAGGTCTAATGCTCTGCAAGATATAGCGCCCACAGAAGTGGAGGGTGATACTATGCACAGGTCTAATGCTGTGGAAGACATAGCGCCCACAGAAGTGGAGGGTGATACTATGCACAGGTCTAATGCTGTGGAAGACATAGCGCCCACGGGAGTGGAGGGTGATACTATCCACAGGTCTAATGCTGTGGAAGACATAGCGCCCACGGGATTGGAGGGTGATACTATGCACAGGTCTAATGCTGTGGAAGACATAGCGCCCACGGGAGTGGAGGGTAATACTATGCACAGGTCTAATGCTGTGCAAGACATAGCGCCCACGGGAGTGGAGGGTGATACTATGCACAGGTCTAATGCTGTGGAAGACATAGCGCCCACGGGAGTGGAGGGTGATACTATGCACAGGTCTAATGCTGTGGAAGACATAGCGCCCACGGGAGTGGAGGGTGATACTATGCACAGGTCTAATGCTGTGGACGACATAGCGCCCACGGGAGTGGAGGGTGATAATATGCACAGGTGTAATGCTGTGGAAGATATAGCGCCCACGGGAGTGGAGGGTGATACTATGCACAGGTCTAATGCTGTGGAAGACATAGCGCCCACAGAAGTGGAGGGTGATAATATGCACAGGTCTAATGCTGTGGAAGACATAGCGCCCACAGAAGTGGAGGGTGATACTATGCACAGGTCTAATGCTGTGGAAGATATAGCGCCCACAGAAGTGGAGGGTGATACTATGCACAGATCTAATGCTGTGCAAGATATAGCGCCCACAGAAGTGGAGGGTGATACTATGCACAGGTCTAATGATGTGGAAGTCATAGCGCCCACAGAAGTGGAGGGTGATACTAAGCACAGATCTAATGCTGTGGAAGACATAGAGCCCACAGAAGTGGTGGGTGATACTATGCACAGGTCTAAAGCTGTGCAAGATAGAGCGCCCACGGGAGTGGAGGGTGATACTATGCACAGGTCTAATGCTGTGGAAGACAAAGCGCCCACAGAAGTGGAGGGTGATACTATGCACAGGTCTAAAGCTGTGCAAGATATAGCGCCCACGGGAGTGGAGGGTGATACTATGCACAGGTCTAATGCTGTGCAAGACATAGCGCCCACGGGAGTGGAGGGTGATACTATGCACAGGTCTAATGCTCTGCAAGATATAGCGCCCACAGAAGTGGAGGGTGATACTATGCACAGGTCTAATGCTGTGGAAGACATAGCGCCCACAGAAGTGGAGGGTGATACTATGCACAGGTCTAATGCTGTGGAAGACATAGCGCCCACGGGAGTGGAGGGTGATACTATCCACAGGTCTAATGCTGTGGAAGACATAGCGCCCACGGGATTGGAGGGTGATACTATGCACAGGTCTTATGCTGTGGAATACATAGCGCCCACGGGAGTGGAGGGTAATACTATGCACAGGTCTAATGCTGTGCAAGACATAGCGCCCACGGGAGTGGAGGGTGATACTATGCACAGGTCTAATGCTGTGGAAGACATAGCGCCCACGGGAGTGGAGGGTGATACTATGCACAGGTCTAATGCTGTGGAAGACATAGCGCCCACGGGAGTGGAGGGTGAAACTATGCACAGGTCTAATGCTGTGGACGACATAGCGCCCACGGGAGCGGAGGGTGATAATATGCACAGGTGTAATGCTGTGGAAGATATAGCGCCCACAGAAGTGGAGGGTGATAATATGCACAGGTCTAATGCTGTGGAAGACATAGCGCCCACAGAAGTGGAGGGTGATACTATGCACAGGTCTAATGCTGTGGAAGACATAGCGCCCACGGGAGTGGAGGGTGATACTATGCACAGGTCTAATGCTGTGGAAGACATAGCGCCCACGGGACTGGAGGGTGATACTATGCACAGGTCTAATGCTGTGGACGACATAGCGCCCACGGGAGTGGAGGGTGATAGTATGCACAAGTGTAATGCTGTGGAAGATATAGCGCCCACAGAAGTGGAGGGTGATAATATGCACAGGTCTAATGCTGTGGAAGATATAGCGCCCACGGGAGTGGAGGGTGATACTATGCACAGGTCTAATGCTGTGGAAGATATAGCGCCCACAGAAGTGGAGGGTGATACTATGCACAGGTCTAATGCTGTGCGAGATATAGCGCCCACGGGAGTGGAGGGTGATACTATGCACAGGACTAATGCTGTGCAAGACATTGCGCCCACAGAAGTGGAGGGTGATACTATGCACAGGTCTAATGCTGTGGAAGATATAGCGCCCACAGAAGTGGAGGGTGATACTAAGCACAGATCTAATGCTGTGGAAGACATAGCGCCCACAGAAGTGGTGGGTGATACTATGCACAGGTCTAAAGCTGTGCAAGATATAGCGCCCACGGGAGTGGAGGGTGATACTATGCACAGGTCTAATGCTGTGGAAGATATAGCGCCCACAGAAGTGGAGGGTGATACTATGCACAGGTCTAATGCTGTGGAAGACATAGCGCCCACAGAAGTGGAGGGTGATACTATGCACAGGTCTAAAGCTGTGCAAGATATAGCGCCCACGGGAGTGGAGGGTGATACTATGCACAGGTCTAATGCTGTGCAAGACATAGCGCCCACGGGAGTGGAGGGTGATACTATGCACAGGTCTAATGCTCTGCAAGATATAGCGCCCACAGAAGTGGAGGGTGATACTATGCACAGGTCTAATGCTGTGGAAGACATAGCGCCCACAGAAATGGAGGGTGATCCTATGCACAGGTCTAATGCTGTGGAAGACATAGCGCCCACGGGAGTGGAGGGTGATACTATGCACAGTTCTAATGATGTGGAAGACATAGCGCCCACAGAAGTGGAGGGTGATACTAAGCACAGATCTAATGCTGTGGAAGACATAGCGCCCACAGAAGTGGTGGGTGATACTATGCACAGGTCTAAAGCTGTGCAAGATATAGCGCCCACGGGAGTGGAGGGTGATACTATGCACAGGTCTAATGCTGTGGAAGACATAGCGCCCACAGAAGTGGAGGGTGATACTATGCACAGGTCTAAAGCTGTGCAAGATATAGCGCCCACGGGAGTGGAGGGTGATACTATGCACAGGTCTAATGCTGTGCAAGACATAGCGCCCACGGGAGTGGAGGGTGATACTATGCACAGGTCTAATGCTCTGCAAGATATAGCGCCCACAGAAGTGGAGGGTGATACTATGCACAGGTCTAATGCTGTGGAAGACATAGCGCCCACAGAAGTGGAGGGTGATACTATGCACAGGTCTAATGCTGTGGAAGACATAGCCCCCACGGGAGTGGAGGGTGATACTATGCACAGGTCTAATGCTGTGGAAGACATAGCGCCCACGGGATTGGAGGGTGATACTATGCACAGGTCTAATGCTGTGGAAGTCATAGCGCCCACGGGAGTGGAGGGTAATACTATGCACAGGTCTAATGCTGTGGAAGATATAGCGCCCACGGGAGAGGAGGGTGATACTATGCACAGGTCTAATGCTGTGGAAGATATAGCGCCCACAGAAGTGGAGGGTGATACTATGCACAGGTCTAATGCTGTGGAAGATATAGCGCCCACGGGAGTGGAGGGTGATACTATGCACAGGTCTAATGCTGTGGAAGACATAGCGCCCACAGAAGTGGAGGGTGATACTATGCACAGGTCTAATGCTGTGGAAGACATAGCGCCCACAGAATGGAGGGTGATACTATGCACAGGTCTAATGCTGTGCAAGACATAGCGCCCACAGAAGTGGAGGGTGATAATATGCACAGGTCTAATGCTGTGGAAGACATAGCGCCCACAGAAGTGGAGGGTGATACTATGCACAGGTCTAATGCTGTGGAAGATATAGCGCCCACAGAAGTGGAGGTTGATACTATGCACAGTTCTAATGCTGTGGAAGACATAGCGCCCACAGAAGTGGAGGGTGATAATATGCACAGGTGTAATGCTGTGGATGATATAGCGCCCACAGAAGTGGAGGGTGATACTATGCACAGATCTAATGCTGTGCAAGACATAGCGCCCATGGAAGTGGAGGGTGATACTATGCACAGGTCTAATGCTGTGGAAGACATAGCGCCCACGGGAGTGGAGGGTGATACTATGCACAGGTCTAATGCTGTGGAAGATATAGCGCCCACGGGAGTGGAGGGTGATACTATGCACAGGTCTATTGCTGTGCAAGACATAGCGCCCACAGAAGTGGAGGGTGATACTATGCACAGGTCTAATGCTGTGGAAGACATAGCGCCCACGGGAGTGGAGGGTGATACTCTGCACAGGTCTAATGCTGTGGAAGACATAGCCTCCACAGAAGTGGAGGGTGATAATATGCACAGGTGTAATGCTGTGCAAGACATAGCGCCCACGGGAGTGGAGGGTGATACTATGCACTGGTCTAATGCTGTGGAAGACATAGCGCCCACAGAAGTGGAGGGTGATACTATGCACAGGTCTAATGCTGTGGAAGACATAGCGCCCACAGGAGTGGAGGGTGATACTATGCACAGGTCTAATGCTGTGGAAGACATAGCGCCCACAGAAGTGGAGGGTGATACTATGCACAGGTCTAATGCTGTGGAAGACATAGCGCCCACAGAAGTGGAGGGTGATACTATGCACTGGTCTAATGCTGTGGAAGACATAGCGCCCACAGAAGTGGAGGGTGATACTATGCACAGGTCTAATGCTGTGGAAGACATAGCGCCCACAGAGGTGGAGGGTGATATTATGCACAGGTGTAATGCTGTGGAAGATAAAGCGCCCACAGAAGTGGAGGGTGATACTATGCACAGATCTAATGCTGTGCAAGACATAGCGCCCACAGGAGTGGAGGGTGATACTATGCACAGGTCTAATGATGTGGAAGACATAGCGCCCACAGAAGTGGAGGGTGATACTATGCACAGATCTAATGCTGTGGAAGACATAGCGCCCACAGAAGTGGTTGGTGATACTATGCACAGGTCTAAAGCTGTGCAAGATATAGCGCCCACAGGAGTGGAGGGTGATACTATGCACAGGTCTAATGCTGTGGAAGACATAGCGCCCACAGAAGTGGAGGGTGATACTATGCACAGGTCTAAAGCTGTGCAAGATATAGCGCCCACGGGAGTGGAGGGTGATACTATGCACAGGTCTAATGCTGTGCAAGACATAGCGCCCACGGGAGTGGAGGGTGATACTATGCACAGGTCTAATGCTGTGCAAGATATAGCGCCCACAGAAGTGGAGGGTGATACTATGCACAGGTCTAATGCTGTGCAAGATATAGCGCCCACAGAAGTGGAGGGTGATAATATGCACAGGTCTAATTCTGTGGAAGACATAGCGCCCACGGGAGTGGAGGGTGATACTATGCACAGGTCTAATGCTGTGGAAGACATAGCGCCCACGGGAGTGGAGGGTGATACTATGCACAGGTCTAATGCTGTGGAAGACATAGCACCCACGGGAGTGGAGGGTGATACTATGCACAGGTCTAATGCTGTGGACGACATAGCGCCCACGGGAGTGGAGGGTGATAATATGCACAGGTGTAATGCTGTGGAAGATATAGCGCCCACGGGAGTGGAGGGTGATACTATGCACAGGTCTAATGCTGTGGAAGACATAGCGCCCACAGAAGTGGAGGGTGATAATATGCACAGGTCTAATGCTGTGGAAGACATAGCGCCCACGGGAGTGGAGGGTGATACTATGCACAGGTCTAATGCTGTGGACGACATAGCGCCCACGGGAGTGGAGGGTGATAATATGCACAGGTGTAATGCTGTGGAAGATATAGCGCCCACGGGAGTGGAGGGTGATACTATGCACAGGTCTAATGCTGTGGAAGACATAGCGCCCACAGAAGTGGAGGGTGATAATATGCACAGGTCTAATGCTGTGGAAGACATAGCGCCCACAGAAGTGGAGGGTGATACTATGCACAGGTCTAATGCTGTGGAAGATATAGCGCCCACAGAAGTGGAGGGTGATACTATGCACAGATCTAATGCTGTGCAAGATATAGCGCCCACAGAAGTGGAGGGTGATACTATGCACAGGTCTAATGATGTGGAAGTCATAGCGCCCACAGAAGTGGAGGGTGATACTAAGCACAGATCTAATGCTGTGGAAGACATAGAGCCCACAGAAGTGGTGGGTGATACTATGCACAGGTCTAAAGCTGTGCAAGATAGAGCGCCCACGGGAGTGGAGGGTGATACTATGCACAGGTCTAATGCTGTGGAAGACAAAGCGCCCACAGAAGTGGAGGGTGATACTATGCACAGGTCTAAAGCTGTGCAAGATATAGCGCCCACGGGAGTGGAGGGTGATACTATGCACAGGTCTAATGCTGTGCAAGACATAGCGCCCACGGGAGTGGAGGGTGATACTATGCACAGGTCTAATGCTCTGCAAGATATAGCGCCCACAGAAGTGGAGGGTGATACTATGCACAGGTCTAATGCTGTGGAAGACATAGCGCCCACAGAAGTGGAGGGTGATACTATGCACAGGTCTAATGCTGTGGAAGACATAGCGCCCACGGGAGTGGAGGGTGATACTATCCACAGGTCTAATGCTGTGGAAGACATAGCGCCCACGGGATTGGAGGGTGATACTATGCACAGGTCTTATGCTGTGGAAGACATAGCGCCCACGGGAGTGGAGGGTAATACTATGCACAGGTCTAATGCTGTGCAAGACATAGCGCCCACGGGAGTGGAGGGTGATACTATGCACAGGTCTAATGCTGTGGAAGACATAGCGCCCACGGGAGTGGAGGGTGATACTATGCACAGGTCTAATGCTGTGGAAGACATAGCGCCCACGGGAGTGGAGGGTGAAACTATGCACAGGTCTAATGCTGTGGACGACATAGCGCCCACGGGAGCGGAGGGTGATAATATGCACAGGTGTAATGCTGTGGAAGATATAGCGCCCACAGAAGTGGAGGGTGATAATATGCACAGGTCTAATGCTGTGGAAGACATAGCGCCCACAGAAGTGGAGGGTGATACTATGCACAGGTCTAATGCTGTGGAAGACATAGCGCCCACGGGAGTGGAGGGTGATACTATGCACAGGTCTAATGCTGTGGAAGACATAGCGCCCACGGGACTGGAGGGTGATACTATGCACAGGTCTAATGCTGTGGACGACATAGCGCCCACGGGAGTTGAGGGTGATAGTATGCACAAGTGTAATGCTGTGGAAGATATAGCGCCCACAGAAGTGGAGGGTGATAATATGCACAGGTCTAATGCTGTGGAAGATATAGCGCCCACGGGAGTGGAGGGTGATACTATGCACAGGTCTAATGCTGTGGAAGATATAGCGCCCACAGAAGTGGAGGGTGATACTATGCACAGGTCTAATGCTGTGCGAGATATAGCGCCCACGGGAGTGGAGGGTGATACTATGCACAGGACTAATGCTGTGCAAGACATTGCGCCCACAGAAGTGGAGGGTGATACTATGCACAGGTCTAATGCTGTGGAAGATATAGCGCCCACAGAAGTGGAGGGTGATACTAAGCACAGATCTAATGCTGTGGAAGACATAGCGCCCACAGAAGTGGTGGGTGATACTATGCACAGGTCTAAAGCTGTGCAAGATATAGCGCCCACGGGAGTGGAGGGTGATACTATGCACAGGTCTAATGCTGTGGAAGATATAGCGCCCACAGAAGTGGAGGGTGATACTATGCACAGGTCTAATGCTGTGGAAGACATAGCGCCCACAGAAGTGGAGGGTGATACTATGCACAGGTCTAAAGCTGTGCAAGATATAGCGCCCACGGGAGTGGAGGGTGATACTATGCACAGGTCTAATGCTGTGCAAGACATAGCGCCCACGGGAGTGGAGGGTGATACTATGCACAGGTCTAATGCTCTGCAAGATATAGCGCCCACAGAAGTGGAGGGTGATACTATGCACAGGTCTAATGCTGTGGAAGACATAGCGCCCACAGAAATGGAGGGTGATCCTATGCACAGGTCTAATGCTGTGGAAGACATAGCGCCCACGGGAGTGGAGGGTGATACTATGCACAGTTCTAATGATGTGGAAGACATAGCGCCCACAGAAGTGGAGGGTGATACTAAGCACAGATCTAATGCTGTGGAAGACATAGCGCCCACAGAAGTGGTGGGTGATACTATGCACAGGTCTAAAGCTGTGCAAGATATAGCGCCCACGGGAGTGGAGGGTGATACTATGCACAGGTCTAATGCTGTGGAAGACATAGCGCCCACAGAAGTGGAGGGTGATACTATGCACAGGTCTAAAGCTGTGCAAGATATAGCGCCCACGGGAGTGGAGGGTGATACTATGCACAGGTCTAATGCTGTGCAAGACATAGCGCCCACGGGAGTGGAGGGTGATACTATGCACAGGTCTAATGCTCTGCAAGATATAGCGCCCACAGAAGTGGAGGGTGATACTATGCACAGGTCTAATGCTGTGGAAGACATAGCGCCCACAGAAGTGGAGGGTGATACTATGCACAGGTCTAATGCTGTGGAAGACATAGCCCCCACGGGAGTGGAGGGTGATACTATGCACAGGTCTAATGCTGTGGAAGACATAGCGCCCACGGGATTGGAGGGTGATACTATGCACAGGTCTAATGCTGTGGAAGTCATAGCGCCCACGGGAGTGGAGGGTAATACTATGCACAGGTCTAATGCTGTGGAAGATATAGCGCCCACGGGAGAGGAGGGTGATACTATGCACAGGTCTAATGCTGTGGAAGATATAGCGCCCACAGAAGTGGAGGGTGATACTATGCACAGGTCTAATGCTGTGGAAGATATAGCGCCCACGGGAGTGGAGGGTGATACTATGCACAGGTCTAATGCTGTGGAAGACATAGCGCCCACAGAAGTGGAGGGTGATACTATGCACAGGTCTAATGCTGTGGAAGACATAGCGCCCACAGAATGGAGGGTGATACTATGCACAGGTCTAATGCTGTGCAAGACATAGCGCCCACAGAAGTGGAGGGTGATAATATGCACAGGTCTAATGCTGTGGAAGACATAGCGCCCACAGAAGTGGAGGGTGATACTATGCACAGGTCTAATGCTGTGGAAGATATAGCGCCCACAGAAGTGGAGGTTGATACTATGCACAGGTCTAATGCTGTGGAAGACATAGCGCCCACAGAAGTGGAGGGTGATAATATGCACAGGTGTAATGCTGTGGATGATATAGCGCCCACAGAAGTGGAGGGTGATACTATGCACAGATCTAATGCTGTGCAAGACATAGCGCCCATGGAAGTGGAGGGTGATACTATGCACAGGTCTAATGCTGTGGAAGACATAGCGCCCACGGGAGTGGAGGGTGATACTATGCACAGGTCTAATGCTGTGGAAGATATAGCGCCCACGGGAGTGGAGGGTGATACTATGCACAGGTCTATTGCTGTGCAAGACATAGCGCCCACAGAAGTGGAGGGTGATACTATGCACAGGTCTAATGCTGTGGAAGACATAGCGCCCACGGGAGTGGAGGGTGATACTCTGCACAGGTCTAATGCTGTGGAAGACATAGCCTCCACAGAAGTGGAGGGTGATAATATGCACAGGTGTAATGCTGTGCAAGACATAGCGCCCACGGGAGTGGAGGGTGATACTATGCACTGGTCTAATGCTGTGGAAGACATAGCGCCAAAAGAAGTGGAGGGTGATACTATGCACAGGTCTAATGCTGTGGAAGACATAGCGCCCACAGGAGTGGAGGGTGATACTATGCACAGGTCTAATGCTGTGGAAGACATAGCGCCCACAGAAGTGGAGGGTGATACTATGCACAGGTCTAATGCTGTGGAAGACATAGCGCCCACAGAAGTGGAGGGTGATACTATGCACTGGTCTAATGCTGTGGAAGACATAGCGCCCACAGAAGTGGAGGGTGATACTATGCACAGGTCTAATGCTGTGGAAGACATAGCGCCCACAGAGGTGGAGGGTGATATTATGCACAGGTGTAATGCTGTGGAAGATAAAGCGCCCACAGAAGTGGAGGGTGATACTATGCACAGATCTAATGCTGTGCAAGACATAGCGCCCACAGGAGTGGAGGGTGATACTATGCACAGGTCTAATGATGTGGAAGACATAGCGCCCACAGAAGTGGAGGGTGATACTATGCACAGATCTAATGCTGTGGAAGACATAGCGCCCACAGAAGTGGTTGGTGATACTATGCACAGGTCTAAAGCTGTGCAAGATATAGCGCCCACCGGAGTGGAGGGTGATACTATGCACAGGTCTAATGCTGTGGAAGACATAGCGCCCACAGAAGTGGAGGGTGATACTATGCACAGGTCTAAAGCTGTGCAAGATATAGCGCCCACGGGAGTGGAGGGTGATACTATGCACAGGTCTAATGCTGTGCAAGACATAGCGCCCACGGGAGTGGAGGGTGATACTATGCACAGGTCTAATGCTGTGCAAGATATAGCGCCCACAGAAGTGGAGGGTGATACTATGCACAGGTCTAATGCTGTGCAAGATATAGCGCCCACAGAAGTGGAGGGTGATAATATGCACAGGTCTAATTCTGTGGAAGACATAGCGCCCACGGGAGTGGAGGGTGATACTATGCACAGGTCTAATGCTGTGGAAGACATAGCGCCCACGGGAGTGGAGGGTGATACTATGCACAGGTCTAATGCTGTGGAAGACATAGCGCCCACGGGAGTGGAGGGTGATACTATGCACAGGTCTAATGCTGTGGACGACATAGCGCCCACGGGAGTGGAGGGTGATAATATGCACAGGTGTAATGCTGTGGAAGATATAGCGCCCACGGGAGTGGAGGGTGATACTATGCACAGGTCTAATGCTGTGGAAGACATAGCGCCCACAGAAGTGGAGGGTGATAATATGCACAGGTCTAATGCTGTGGAAGACATAGCGCCCACAGAAGTGGAGGGTGATACTATGCACTGGTCTAATGCTGTGGAAGATATAGCGCCCACAGAAGTGGAGGGTGATACTATGCACAGATCTAATGCTGTGCAAGATATAGCGCCCACAGAAGTGGAGGGTGATACTATGCACAGGTCTAATGATGTGGAAGACATAGCGCCCACAGAAGTGGAGGGTGATACTAAGCACAGATCTAATGCTGTGGAAGACATAGAGCCCACAGAAGTGGTGGGTGATACTATGCACAGGTCTAAAGCTGTGCAAGATAGAGCGCCCACGGGAGTGGAGGGTGATACTATGCACAGGTCTAATGCTGTGGAAGACAAAGCGCCCACAGAAGTGGAGGGTGATACTATGCACAGGTCTAAAGCTGTGCAAGATATAGCGCCCACGGGAGTGGAGGGTGATACTATGCACAGGTCTAATGCTGTGCAAGACATAGCGCCCACGGGAGTGGAGGGTGATACTATGCACAGGTCTAATGCTCTGCAAGATATAGCGCCCACAGAAGTGGAGGGTGATACTATGCACAGGTCTAATGCTGTGGAAGACATAGCGCCCACAGAAGTGGAGGGTGATACTATGCACAGGTCTAATGCTGTGGAAGACATAGCGCCCACGGGAGTGGAGGGTGATACTATCCACAGGTCTAATGCTGTGGAAGACATAGCGCCCACGGGATTGGAGGGTGATACTATGCACAGGTCTAATGCTGTGGAAGACATAGCGCCCACGGGAGTGGAGGGTAATACTATGCACAGGTCTAATGCTGTGCAAGACATAGCGCCCACGGGAGTGGAGGGTGATACTATGCACAGGTCTAATGCTGTGGAAGACATGGCGCCCACGGGAGTGGAGGGTGATACTATGCACAGGTCTAATGCTGTGGAAGACATAGCGCCCACGGGAGTGGAGGGTGAAACTATGCACAGGTCTAATGCTGTGGACGACATAGCGCCCACGGGAGTGGAGGGTGATAATATGCACAGGTGTAATGCTGTGGAAGATATAGCGCCCACAGAAGTGGAGGGTGATAATATGCACAGGTCTAATGCTGTGGAAGACATAGCGCCCACAGAAGTGGAGGGTGATACTATGCACAGGTCTAATGCTGTGGAAGACATAGCGCCCACGGGAGTGGAGGGTGATACTATGCACAGGTCTAATGCTGTGGAAGACATAGCGCCCACGGGAGTGGAGGGTGATACTATGCACAGGTCTAATGCTGTGGACGACATAGCGCCCACGGGAGTGGAGGGTGATAATATGCACAAGTGTAATGCTGTGGAAGATATAGCGCCCACAGAAGTGGAGGGTGATAATATGCACAGGTCTAATGCTGTGGAAGATATAGCGCCCACGGGAGTGGAGGGTGATACTATGCACAGGTCTAATGCTGTGGAAGATATAGCGCCCACAGAAGTGGAGGGTGATACTATGCACAGGTCTAATGCTGTGCGAGATATAGCGCCCACGGGAGTGGAGGGTGATACTATGCACAGGACTAATGCTGTGCAAGACATTGCGCCCACAGAAGTGGAGGGTGATACTATGCACAGGTCTAATGCTGTGGAAGATATAGCGCCCACAGAAGTGGAGGGTGATACTAAGCACAGATCTAATGCTGTGGAAGACATAGCGCCCACAGAAGTGGTGGGTGATACTATGCACAGGTCTAAAGCTGTGCAAGATATAGCGCCCACGGGAGTGGAGGGTGATACTATGCACAGGTCTAATGCTGTGGAAGATATAGCGCCCACAGAAGTGGAGGGTGATACTATGCACAGGTCTAATGCTGTGGAAGACATAGCGCCCACAGAAGTGGAGGGTGATACTATGCACAGGTCTAATGCTGTGCAAGACATAGCGCCCACGGGAGAGGAGGGTGATACTATGCACAGGTCTAATGCTCTGCAAGATATAGCGCCCACAGAAGTGGAGGGTGATACTATGCACAGGTCTAATGCTGTGGAAGACATAGCGCCCACAGAAATGGAGGGTGATCCTATGCACAGGTCTAATGCTGTGGAAGACATAGCGCCCACGGGAGTGGAGGGTGATACTATGCACAGGTCTAATGCTGTGGAAGACATAGCGCCCACGGGATTGGAGGGTGATACTATGCACAGGTCTAATGCTGTGGAAGACATAGCGCCCACGGGAGTGGAGGGTAATACTATGCACAGGTCTAATGCTCTGCAAGACATAGCGCCCACGGGAGTGGAGGGTGATACTATGCACAGGTCTAATGCTGTGGAAGACATAGCGCCCACGGGAGTGGAGGGTGATACTATGCACAGGTCTAATGCTGTGGAAGACATAGCGCCCACGGGAGTGGAGGGTGATACTATGCACAGGTCTAATGCTGTGGACGACATAGCGCCCACGGGAGTGGAGGGTGATAATATGCACAGGTGTATTGCTGTGGAAGATATAGCGCCCACAGAAGTGGAGGGTGATAATATGCACAGGTCTAATGCTGTGGAAGATATAGCGCCCACGGGAGTGGAGGGTGATACTATGCACAGGTCTTATGCTGTGGAAGATATAGCGCCCACAGAAGTGGAGGGTGATAATATGCACAGGTGTAATGCTGTGGAAGATATAGCGCCCACAGATGTGGAGGGTGATAATATGCACAGGTCTAATGCTGTGGAAGATATAGCGCCCATAGAAGTGGAGGGTGATACTATGCACAGGTCTAATGCTGTGGAAGATATAGCGCCCACGGGAGTGGAGGGTGATACTATGCACAGGTCTAATGCTGTGGAAGACATAGCGCCCACGGGAGTGGAGGGTAATACTATGCACAGGTCTAATGCTGTGGAAGACATAGCGCCCAGGGGATTGGAGGGTGATACTATGCACAGGTCTAATGCTGTGGAAGATATAGCGCCCACAGAAGTGGAGGGTGATACTATGCATAGGTCTAATGCTGTGGAAGATATAGCGCCCACGGGAGTGGAGGGTGATACTATGCACAGGTCTAATGCTGTGGAAGACATAGCGCCCACAGAAGTGGAGGGTGATAATATGCACAGGTCTAATGCTGTGGAAGACATAGCGCCCACAGAAGTGGAGGGTGATAATATGCACAGGTCTAATGCTGTGGAAGACATAGCGCCCACAGAAGTGGACGGTGATACTATGCACAAGTCTAATGCTGTGGAAGACATAGCGCCCACGGGAGTGGAGGGTGATACTATGCACAGGTCTAATGCTGTGGAAGATATAGCGCCCACGGGAGTGGAGGGTGATACTATGCACAGGTCTAATGCTGTGGAAGACATAGCGCCCACAGAAGTGGAGGGTGATAATATGCACAAGTCTAATGCTGTGGAAGACATAGCGCCCACAGAAGTGGAGGGTGATAATATGCACAGGTCTAATGCTGTGGAAGACATAGCGCCCACAGAAGTGGAGGGTGATACTATGCACAGGTCTAATGCTGTGGAAGATATAGTGCCCACAGAAGTGGAGGGTGATACTATGCACAGGTCTAATGCTGCGGAAGATATAGCGCCCACGGGAGTGGAGGGTGATACTATGCACAGGTGTAATGCTGTGGAAGACATAGCGCCCACAGAAGTGGAGGGTGATAAAATGTACAGGTCTAATGCTGTGGAAGACATAGCGCCCACGGGAGTGGAGGGTGATACTATGCACTGGTCTAATGCTGTGGAAGACATAGCGCCCACAGAAGTGGAGGGTGATACTATGCACAGGTCTAATGCTGTGGAAGACATAGCGCCCACAGAAGTGGAGGGTGATAATATGCACAGGTGTAATGCTGTGGAAGATATAGCGCCCACAGAAGTGGAGGGTGATACTATGCACAGATCTAATGCTGTGCAAGACATAGCGCCCACGGAAGTGGAGGGTGATACTATGCACAGGTCTAATGCTGTGGAAGACATAGCGCCCACGGGAGTGGAGGGTGATACTATGCACAGGTCTAATGCTGTGGAAGATATAGCGCCCACGGGAGTGGAGGGTGATACTATGCACAGGTCTAATGCTGTGCAAGACATAGCGCCCACAGAAGTGGAGGGTGATACTATGCACAGGTCTAATGCTGTGGAAGACATAGCGCCCACGGGAGTGGAGGGTGATACTCTGCACAGGTCTAATGCTGTGGAAGACATTGCGCCCACAGAAGTGGAGGGTGATAATATGCACAGGTGTAATGCTGTGCAAGACATAGCGCCCACGGGAGTGGAGGGTGATACTCTGCACTGGTCTAATGCTGTGGAAGACATAGCGCCCACAGAAGTGGAGGGTGATACTATGCACAGGTATAATGCTGTGGAAGACATAGCGCCCACAGAAGTGGAGGGTGATTATATGCACAGGTGTAATGCTGTGGAAGATATAGCGCCCACAGAAGTGGAGGGTGATACCATGCACAGATCTAATGCTGTGCAAGACATAGCGCCCACAGGAGTGGAGGGTGATACTATGCACAGGTGTAATGCTGTGGAAGACATAGCGCCCACAGAAGTGGAGGGTGATACTTTGCACAGGTCTAATGCTGTGCAAGATTTAGCGCCCACGGGAGTGGAGGGTGATACTATGCACAGGTCTAATGCTGTGGAAGATATAGCGCCCACAGAAGTGGAGGGTGATACTATGCACAGGTCTAGTGCTGTGCAAGATATAGCGCCCACAGAAGTGGAGGGTGATACTATGCACAGGTCTAATGCTGTGGAAGACATAGCGCCTACAGAAGTGGAGGGTGATAATTTGTACAGGTGTAATGCTGGGGAAGACATAGCGCCCACAGAAGTGGAGGGTGATAATATGCACAGGTGTAATGCTGTGGAAGATATAGCGCCCACAGAAGTGGAGGGTGATACTATGCACAGATCTAATGCTGTGCAAGACATAGCGCCCACAGGAGTGGAGGGTGATACTATGCACAGGTGTAATGCTGTGGAAGACATAGCGCCCACGGGAGTGGAGGGTGATACTATGCACAGGTCTAATGCTGTGCAAGATATAGCGCCCACGGGAGTGGAGGGTGATACTATGCACAGGTCTAATGCTGTGGAAGACATAGCGCCCACGGGAGTGGAGGGTGATACTATGCGCAGGTCTAATGCTGTGCAAGACATAGCGCCCACGGGAGTGGAGGGTGATACTATGCACAGGTCTAATGCTGTGCAAGACATAGCGCCCACGGGAGTGGAGGGTGATACTATGCACAGGTCTAATGCTGTGCAAGACATAGCGCCCACAGAAGTGGAGGGTGATAATATGCACAGGTGTAATGCTGTGGAAGACATAGCGCCCACGGGAGTGGAGGGTGATACTATGCACAGGTCTAATGCTGTGCAAGACTTACCGCCCACAGAAGTGGAGGGTGATACTATGCACAGGTCTAACGCTGTGGAAGACATAGCGCCCACAGAAGTGGAGGGTGATACTATGCACAGGTCTAATGCTGTGCAAGATATAGCGCCCACGGGAGTGGAGGGTGATACTATGCACAGGTCTAAAGCTGTGGAAGACATAGCGCCCACGGGAGTGGAGGGTGATACTATGCACAGGTCTAATGCTGTGGAAGACATATTGCCCACGAGAGTGGAGGGTGATACTATGCACAGATCTAATGCTGTGCAAGACATAGCGCCCACGGGAGTGGAGGGTAATACTATGCACAGGTCTAATGCTGTGGAAGACATAGCGCCCACGGTAGTGGAGGGTGATAATATGCACAGGTCTAATGCTGTGGAAGACATAGCGCCCACGGGAGTGGAGGGTGATACTAAGCACAGGTCTAATGCTGTGCAAGACATATTGCCCACAGAAGTGGAGGGTGATACTATGCACAGGTCTAATGCTGTGGAAGACATAGCGCCCACAGAAGTGGAGGGTGATACTATGCACAGGTCTAATGCTGTGCAAGGTATAGCGCCCACGGGAGTGGAGGGTGATACTATGCACAGGTCTAATGCTGTGCAAGATATAGCGCCCACGGAAGTGGAGGGTGATACTATGCACAGGTGTAATGCTGTGCAAGACATAGCGCCCACAGAAGTGGAGGGTGACACTATGCACAGGTGTAATGCTGTGGAAGACATAGCGCCCACGGGAGTGGAGGGTGATACTATGCACAGGTCTAATACTGTGCAAGACATAGCGCCCACGGGAGTGGAGGGTGATACTATGCACAGGTCCAATGCTGTGCAAGATATAGCGCCCACGGGAGTGGAGGGTGATAATATGCACAGGTGTAATGCTGTGGAAGACATTGCGCCCACGGGAGTGGAGGGTGATACTATGCACAGGTGTAATGCTATGGAAGATATAGCGCCCACAGAAGTGGAGGGTGATACTATGCACAGGTCTAATGCTGTGCAAGACATAGCGCCCACAGAAGTGGAGGGTGATACTATGCACAGATCTAATACTGTGGAAGACATAGCACTCACAGAAGTGGAGGGTGATACTATGCACAGGTCTAATGCTGTGGAAGACATAGCGCCCACAGAAGTGGAGGGTGATACTATGCACAGTTGTAATGCTGTGGAAGATATAGCGCCCACGGGAGTGGAGGGTGATACTATGCACAGGTCTAATGCTGTGCAAGATATAGCGCCCACGGGAGTGGAGGGTGATACTATGCACAGGTCTAATGCTGTGGAAGATATAGCGCCCACGGGAGTGGAGGGTGATACTATGCACAGGTCTAAATCTGTGGAAGATATAGCGCCCACAGAAGTGGAGGGTGATACTATGCACAGGTCTAATGCTGTGCAAGACATAGCGCCCACGGGAGTGGAGGGTGATACTATGCACAGGTCTAATGCTGTGGAAGAAATAGCCCCCTCGGGAGTGGAGGGTGATACTATGCACAGGTCTAAATCTGTGGAAGATATAGCGCCCACAGAAGTGGAGGGTGATACTATGCACAGGTCTAATGCTGTGCAAGACATAGCGCCCACAGAAGTGGAGGGTGATACTATGCACAGGTCTAATGCTGTGGAAGACATAGCGCCCACAGAAGTGGAGGGTGATACTATGCACAGGTCTAATGCTGTGGAAGACATAGCGCCCACAGAAGTGGAGGGTGATAATATGCACAGGTCTAATGCTGTGGAAGACATAGCGCCCACAGAAGTGGAGGGTGATAATATGCACAGGTCTAATGCTGTGGAAGACATAGCGCCCACAGAAGTGGAGGGTGATACTATGCACAAGTCTAATGCTGTGGAAGACATAGCGCCCACGGGAGTGGAGGGTGATACTATGCACAGGTCTAATGCTGTGGAAGATATAGCGCCCACGGGAGTGGAGGGTGATACTATGCACAGGTCTAATGCTGTGGAAGACATAGCGCCCACAGAAGTGGAGGGTGATAATATGCACAAGTCTAATGCTGTGGAAGACATAGCGCCCACAGAAGTGGAGGGTGATAATATGCACAGGTCTAATGCTGTGGAAGACATAGCGCCCACAGAAGTGGAGGGTGATACTATGCACAGGTCTAATGCTGTGGAAGATATAGTGCCCACAGAAGTGGAGGGTGATACTATGCACAGGTCTAATGCTGCGGAAGATATAGCGCCCACGGGAGTGGAGGGTGATACTATGCACAGGTGTAATGCTGTGGAAGACATAGCGCCCACAGAAGTGGAGAGTGATAAAATGTACAGGTCTAATGCTGTGGAAGACATAGCGCCCACGGGAGTGGAGGGTGATACTATGCACTGGTCTAATGCTGTGGAAGACATAGCGCCCACAGAAGTGGAGGGTGATACTATGCACAGGTCTAATGCTGTGGAAGACATAGCGCCCACAGAAGTGGAGGGTGATAATATGCACAGGTGTAATGCTGTGGAAGATATAGCGCCCACAGAAGTGGAGGGTGATACTATGCACAGATCTAATGCTGTGCAAGACATAGCGCCCACGGAAGTGGAGGGTGATACTATGCACAGGTCTAATGCTGTGGAAGACATAGCGCCCACGGGAGTGGAGGGTGATACTATGCACAGGTCTAATGCTGTGGAAGATATAGCGCCCACGGGAGTGGAGGGTGATACTATGCACAGGTCTAATGCTGTGCAAGACATAGCGCCCACAGAAGTGGAGGGTGATACTATGCACAGGTCTAATGCTGTGGAAGACATAGCGCCCACGGGAGTGGAGGGTGATACTCTGCACAGGTCTAATGCTGTGGAAGACATAGCGCCCACAGAAGTGGAGGGTGATAATATGCACAGGTGTATTGCTGTGCAAGACATAGCGCCCACGGGAGTGGAGGGTGATACTATGAACTGGTCTAATGCTGTGGAAGACATAGCGCCCACAGAAGTGGAGGGTGATACTATGCACAGGTATAATGCTGTGGAAGACATAGCGCCCACAGAAGTGGAGGGTGATTATATGCACAGGTGTAATGCTGTGGAAGATATAGCGCCCACAGAAGTGGAGGGTGATACCATGCACAGATCTAATGCTGTGCAAGACATAGCGCCCACAGGAGTGGAGGGTGATACTATGCACAGGTGTAATGCTGTGGAAGACATAGCGCCCACAGAAGTGGAGGGTGATACTTTGCACAGGTCTAATGCTGTGCAAGATTTAGCGCCCACGGGAGTGGAGGGTGATACTATGCACAGGTCTAATGCTGTGGAAGATATAGCGCCCACAGAAGTAGAGGGTGATACTATGCACAGGTCTAGTGCTGTGCAAGATATAGCGCCCACAGAAGTGGAGGGTGATACTATGCACAGGTCTAATGCTGTGGAAGACATAGCGCCTACAGAAGTGGAGGGTGATAATTTGCACAGGTGTAATGCTGGGGAAGACATAGCGCCCACAGAAGTGGAGGGTGATAATATGCACAGGTGTAATGCTGTGGAAGATATAGCGCCCACAGAAGTGGAGGGTGATACTATGCACAGATCTAATGCTGTGCAAGATATAGCGCCCACGGGAGTGGAGGGTGATACTATGCACAGGTCTAATGCTGTGGAAGACATAGCGCCCACGGGAGTGGAGGGTGATACTATGCGCTGGTCTAATGCTGTGCAAGACATAGCGCCCACAGAAGTGGAGGGTGATAATATGCACAGGTGTAATGCTGTGGAAGACATAGCGCCCACGGGAGTGGAGGGTGATACTATGCACAGGTCTAATGCTGTGCAAGACATAGCGCCCACAGAAATGGAGGGTGATAATATGCACAGGACTAATGCTGTGGAAGACATAGCGCCCACGGGAGTGGAGGGTGATACTATGCACAGGTCTAATGCTGTGCAAGACATAGCGCCCACAGAAGTGGAGGGTGATAATATGCACAGGTGTAATTCTGTGGAAAAAAAATAGCGCCCACAGAAGTGGAGGGTGATAATATGCACAGGTGTAATGCTGTGGAAGACATAGCGCCCACGGGAGTGGAGGGTGATACTATGCACAGGTCTAATGCTGTGCAAGACATAGCGCCCACAGAAGTGGAGGGTGATACTATGCACAGGTCTAACGCTGTGGAAGACATAGCGCCCACAGAAGTGGAGGGTGATACTATGCACAGGTCTAATGCTGTGCAAGATATAGCGCCCACGGGAGTGGAGGGTGATACTATGCACAGGTCTAAAGCTGTGGAAGACATAGCGCCCACGGGAGTGGAGGGTGATACTATGCACAGGTCTAATGCTGTGGAAGACATAGCGCCCACGAGAGTGGAGGGTGATACTATGCACAGATCTAATGCTGTGCAAGACATAGCGCCCACGGGAGTGGAGGGTGATACTATGCACAGGTCTAATGCTGTGGAAGACATAGCGCCCACGGTAGTGGAGGGTGATAATATGCACAGGTCTAATGCTGTGGAAGACATAGCGCCCACGGGAGTGGAGGGTGATACTAAGCACAGGTCTAATGCTGTGCAAGACATATTGCCCACAGAAGTGGAGGGTGATACTATGCACAGGTCTAATGCTGTGGAAGACATAGCGCCCACAGAAGTGGAGGGTGATACTATGCACAGGTCTAATGCTGTGCAAGGTATAGCGCCCACGGGAGTGGAGGGTGATACTATGCACAGGTCTAATGCTGTGTAAGATATAGCGCCCAAGGAAGTGGAGGGTGATACTATGCACAGGTGTAATGCTGTGCAAGACATAGCGCCCACAGAAGTGGAGGGTGATACTATGCACAGGTGTAATGCTGTGGAAGACATAGCGCCCACGGGAGTGGAGGGTGATACTATGCACAGGTCTAATACTGTGCAAGACATAGCGCCCACGGGAGTGGAGGGTGATACTATGCACAGGTCCAATGCTGTGCAAGATATAGCGCCCACGGGAGTGGAGGGTGATACTATGCACAGGTCTAATGCTGTGTAAGATATAGCGCCCAAGGAAGTGGAGGGTGATACTATGCACAGGTGTAATGCTGTGGAAGACATAGCGCCCACGGGAGTGGAGGGTGATACTATGCACAGGTCTAATGCTGTGCAAGATATAGCGCCCACGGGAGTGGAGGGTGATACTATGCACAGGTCTAATGCTGTGGAAGACATAGCGCCCACGGGAGTGGAGGGTGATACTATGCGCAGGTCTAATGCTGTGCAAGACATAGCGCCCACGGGAGTGGAGGGTGATACTATGCACAGGTCTAATGCTGTGCAAGACATAGCGCCCACGGGAGTGGAGGGTGATACTATGCACAGGTCTAATGCTGTGCAAGACATAGCGCCCACAGAAGTGGAGGGTGATAATATGCACAGGTGTAATGCTGTGGAAGACATAGCGCCCACGGGAGTGGAGGGTGATACTATGCACAGGTCTAATGCTGTGCAAGACTTACCGCCCACAGAAGTGGAGGGTGATACTATGCACAGGTCTAACGCTGTGGAAGACATAGCGCCCACAGAAGTGGAGGGTGATACTATGCACAGGTCTAATGCTGTGCAAGATATAGCGCCCACGGGAGTGGAGGGTGATACTATGCACAGGTCTAAAGCTGTGGAAGACATAGCGCCCACGGGAGTGGAGGGTGATACTATGCACAGGTCTAATGCTGTGGAAGACATATTGCCCACGAGAGTGGAGGGTGATACTATGCACAGATCTAATGCTGTGCAAGACATAGCGCCCACGGGAGTGGAGGGTAATACTATGCACAGGTCTAATGCTGTGGAAGACATAGCGCCCACGGTAGTGGAGGGTGATAATATGCACAGGTCTAATGCTGTGGAAGACATAGCGCCCACGGGAGTGGAGGGTGATACTAAGCACAGGTCTAATGCTGTGCAAGACATATTGCCCACAGAAGTGGAGGGTGATACTATGCACAGGTCTAATGCTGTGGAAGACATAGCGCCCACAGAAGTGGAGGGTGATACTATGCACAGGTCTAATGCTGTGCAAGGTATAGCGCCCACGGGAGTGGAGGGTGATACTATGCACAGGTCTAATGCTGTGCAAGATATAGCGCCCACGGAAGTGGAGGGTGATACTATGCACAGGTGTAATGCTGTGCAAGACATAGCGCCCACAGAAGTGGAGGGTGACACTATGCACAGGTGTAATGCTGTGGAAGACATAGCGCCCACGGGAGTGGAGGGTGATACTATGCACAGGTCTAATACTGTGCAAGACATAGCGCCCACGGGAGTGGAGGGTGATACTATGCACAGGTCCAATGCTGTGCAAGATATAGCGCCCACGGGAGTGGAGGGTGATAATATGCACAGGTGTAATGCTGTGGAAGACATTGCGCCCACGGGAGTGGAGGGTGATACTATGCACAGGTGTAATGCTATGGAAGATATAGCGCCCACAGAAGTGGAGGGTGATACTATGCACAGGTCTAATGCTGTGCAAGACATAGCGCCCACAGAAGTGGAGGGTGATACTATGCACAGATCTAATACTGTGGAAGACATAGCACTCACAGAAGTGGAGGGTGATACTATGCACAGGTCTAATGCTGTGGAAGACATAGCGCCCACAGAAGTGGAGGGTGATACTATGCACAGTTGTAATGCTGTGGAAGATATAGCGCCCACGGGAGTGGAGGGTGATACTATGCACAGGTCTAATGCTGTGCAAGATATAGCGCCCACGGGAGTGGAGGGTGATACTATGCACAGGTCTAATGCTGTGGAAGATATAGCGCCCACGGGAGTGGAGGGTGATACTATGCACAGGTCTAAATCTGTGGAAGATATAGCGCCCACAGAAGTGGAGGGTGATACTATGCACAGGTCTAATGCTGTGCAAGACATAGCGCCCACGGGAGTGGAGGGTGATACTATGCACAGGTCTAATGCTGTGGAAGAAATAGCCCCCTCGGGAGTGGAGGGTGATACTATGCACAGGTCTAAATCTGTGGAAGATATAGCGCCCACAGAAGTGGAGGGTGATACTATGCACAGGTCTAATGCTGTGCAAGACATAGCGCCCACAGAAGTGGAGGGTGATACTATGCACAGGTCTAATGCTGTGGAAGACATAGCGCCCACAGAAGTGGAGGGTGATACTATGCACAGGTCTAATGCTGTGGAAGACATAGCGCCCACAGAAGTGGAGGGTGATAATATGCACAGGTCTAATGCTGTGGAAGACATAGCGCCCACAGAAGTGGAGGGTGATAATATGCACAGGTCTAATGCTGTGGAAGACATAGCGCCCACAGAAGTGGAGGGTGATACTATGCACAAGTCTAATGCTGTGGAAGACATAGCGCCCACGGGAGTGGAGGGTGATACTATGCACAGGTCTAATGCTGTGGAAGATATAGCGCCCACGGGAGTGGAGGGTGATACTATGCACAGGTCTAATGCTGTGGAAGACATAGCGCCCACAGAAGTGGAGGGTGATAATATGCACAAGTCTAATGCTGTGGAAGACATAGCGCCCACAGAAGTGGAGGGTGATAATATGCACAGGTCTAATGCTGTGGAAGACATAGCGCCCACAGAAGTGGAGGGTGATACTATGCACAGGTCTAATGCTGTGGAAGATATAGTGCCCACAGAAGTGGAGGGTGATACTATGCACAGGTCTAATGCTGCGGAAGATATAGCGCCCACGGGAGTGGAGGGTGATACTATGCACAGGTGTAATGCTGTGGAAGACATAGCGCCCACAGAAGTGGAGAGTGATAAAATGTACAGGTCTAATGCTGTGGAAGACATAGCGCCCACGGGAGTGGAGGGTGATACTATGCACTGGTCTAATGCTGTGGAAGACATAGCGCCCACAGAAGTGGAGGGTGATACTATGCACAGGTCTAATGCTGTGGAAGACATAGCGCCCACAGAAGTGGAGGGTGATAATATGCACAGGTGTAATGCTGTGGAAGATATAGCGCCCACAGAAGTGGAGGGTGATACTATGCACAGATCTAATGCTGTGCAAGACATAGCGCCCACGGAAGTGGAGGGTGATACTATGCACAGGTCTAATGCTGTGGAAGACATAGCGCCCACGGGAGTGGAGGGTGATACTATGCACAGGTCTAATGCTGTGGAAGATATAGCGCCCACGGGAGTGGAGGGTGATACTATGCACAGGTCTAATGCTGTGCAAGACATAGCGCCCACAGAAGTGGAGGGTGATACTATGCACAGGTCTAATGCTGTGGAAGACATAGCGCCCACGGGAGTGGAGGGTGATACTCTGCACAGGTCTAATGCTGTGGAAGACATAGCGCCCACAGAAGTGGAGGGTGATAATATGCACAGGTGTATTGCTGTGCAAGACATAGCGCCCACGGGAGTGGAGGGTGATACTATGAACTGGTCTAATGCTGTGGAAGACATAGCGCCCACAGAAGTGGAGGGTGATACTATGCACAGGTATAATGCTGTGGAAGACATAGCGCCCACAGAAGTGGAGGGTGATTATATGCACAGGTGTAATGCTGTGGAAGATATAGCGCCCACAGAAGTGGAGGGTGATACCATGCACAGATCTAATGCTGTGCAAGACATAGCGCCCACAGGAGTGGAGGGTGATACTATGCACAGGTGTAATGCTGTGGAAGACATAGCGCCCACAGAAGTGGAGGGTGATACTTTGCACAGGTCTAATGCTGTGCAAGATTTAGCGCCCACGGGAGTGGAGGGTGATACTATGCACAGGTCTAATGCTGTGGAAGATATAGCGCCCACAGAAGTGGAGGGTGATACTATGCACAGGTCTAGTGCTGTGCAAGATATAGCGCCCACAGAAGTGGAGGGTGATACTATGCACAGGTCTAATGCTGTGGAAGACATAGCGCCTACAGAAGTGGAGGGTGATAATTTGCACAGGTGTAATGCTGGGGAAGACATAGCGCCCACAGAAGTGGAGGGTGATAATATGCACAGGTGTAATGCTGTGGAAGATATAGCGCCCACAGAAGTGGAGGGTGATACTATGCACAGATCTAATGCTGTGCAAGATATAGCGCCCACGGGAGTGGAGGGTGATACTATGCACAGGTCTAATGCTGTGGAAGACATAGCGCCCACGGGAGTGGAGGGTGATACTATGCGCTGGTCTAATGCTGTGCAAGACATAGCGCCCACAGAAGTGGAGGGTGATAATATGCACAGGTGTAATGCTGTGGAAGACATAGCGCCCACGGGAGTGGAGGGTGATACTATGCACAGGTCTAATGCTGTGCAAGACATAGCGCCCACAGAAATGGAGGGTGATAATATGCACAGGACTAATGCTGTGGAAGACATAGCGCCCACGGGAGTGGAGGGTGATACTATGCACAGGTCTAATGCTGTGCAAGACATAGCGCCCACAGAAGTGGAGGGTGATAATATGCACAGGTGTAATTCTGTGGAAAAAAAATAGCGCCCACAGAAGTGGAGGGTGATAATATGCACAGGTGTAATGCTGTGGAAGACATAGCGCCCACGGGAGTGGAGGGTGATACTATGCACAGGTCTAATGCTGTGCAAGACATAGCGCCCACAGAAGTGGAGGGTGATACTATGCACAGGTCTAACGCTGTGGAAGACATAGCGCCCACAGAAGTGGAGGGTGATACTATGCACAGGTCTAATGCTGTGCAAGATATAGCGCCCACGGGAGTGGAGGGTGATACTATGCACAGGTCTAAAGCTGTGGAAGACATAGCGCCCACGGGAGTGGAGGGTGATACTATGCACAGGTCTAATGCTGTGGAAGACATAGCGCCCACGAGAGTGGAGGGTGATACTATGCACAGATCTAATGCTGTGCAAGACATAGCGCCCACGGGAGTGGAGGGTGATACTATGCACAGGTCTAATGCTGTGGAAGACATAGCGCCCACGGTAGTGGAGGGTGATAATATGCACAGGTCTAATGCTGTGGAAGACATAGCGCCCACGGGAGTGGAGGGTGATACTAAGCACAGGTCTAATGCTGTGCAAGACATATTGCCCACAGAAGTGGAGGGTGATACTATGCACAGGTCTAATGCTGTGGAAGACATAGCGCCCACAGAAGTGGAGGGTGATACTATGCACAGGTCTAATGCTGTGCAAGGTATAGCGCCCACGGGAGTGGAGGGTGATACTATGCACAGGTCTAATGCTGTGTAAGATATAGCGCCCAAGGAAGTGGAGGGTGATACTATGCACAGGTGTAATGCTGTGCAAGACATAGCGCCCACAGAAGTGGAGGGTGATACTATGCACAGGTGTAATGCTGTGGAAGACATAGCGCCCACGGGAGTGGAGGGTGATACTATGCACAGGTCTAATACTGTGCAAGACATAGCGCCCACGGGAGTGGAGGGTGATACTATGCACAGGTCCAATGCTGTGCAAGATATAGCGCCCACGGGAGTGGAGGGTGATAATATGCTCAGGTGTAATGCTGTGGAAGACATTGCGCCCACGGGAGTGGAGGGTGATACTATGCACAGGTGTAATGCTATGGAAGATATAGCGCCCACAGAAGTGGAGGGTGATACTATGCACAGGTCTAATGCTGTGCAAGACATAGCGCCCACAGAAGTGGAGGGTGATACTATGCACAGATCTAATACTGTGGAAGACATAGCACTCACAGAAGTGGAGGGTGATACTATGCACAGGTCTAATGCTGTGGAAGACATAGCGCCCACAGAAGTGGAGGGTGATACTATGCACAGTTGTAATGCTGTGGAAGATATAGCGCCCACGGGAGTGGAGGGTGATACTATGCACAGGTCTAATGCTGTGCAAGATATAGCGCCCACGGGAGTGGAGGGTGATACTATGCACAGGTCTAATGCTGTGGAAGATATAGCGCCCACGGGAGTGGAGGGTGATACTATGCACAGGTCTAAATCTGTGGAAGATATAGCGCCCACAGAAGTGGAGGGTGATACTATGCACAGGTCTAATGCTGTGCAAGACATAGCGCCCACGGGAGTGGAGGGTGATACTATGCACAGGTCTAATGCTGTGGAAGAAATAGCCCCCACGGGAGTGGAGGGTGATACTAGGCACAGGTCTAAATCTGTGGAAGATATAGCGCCCACAGAAGTGGAGGGTGATACTTTGCACAGGTCTAATGCTGTGCAAGACATAGCGCCCACAGAAGTGGAGGGTGATACTATGCACAGGTCTAATGCTGTGGAAGACATAGCGCCCACAGAAGTGGAGGGTGATACTATGCACAGGTCTAATGCTGTGGAAGACATAGCGCCCACAGGAGTGGAGGGTGATACTATGCACAGGTCTAATGCTGTGGAAGACATAGCGCCCACAGAAGTGGAGGGTGATACTATGCACAGATCTAATGCTGTGGAAGACATAGCGCCCACAGAAGTGGAGGGTGATACTATGCACAGGTCTAATGCTGTGGAAGACTTAGCGCCCACAGAAGTGGAGGGTGATACTATGCACAGGTCTAATGCTGTGGAAGACATAGCGCCCACAGAAGTGGAGGGTGATACTATGCACAGGTCTAATGCTGTGGAAGACATAGCGCCCACAGAAGTGGAGGGTGATACTATGCACAGGTCTAATGCTGTGCAAGATATAGCGCCCACGGGAGTGGAGGGTGATACTATGCACAGGTCTAATGCTGTGCAAGATATAGCGCCCACGGAATTGGAGGGTGATTCTATGCACAGGTGTAATGCTGTGCAAGACATAGCGCCCACAGAAGTGGAGGGTGAAACTATGCACAGGTCTAATGCTGTGCAAGACATAGCGCCCACGGGAGTGGAGGGTGATACTATGCACAGGTCTAATGCTGTGCAAGATATAGCGCCCACGGGAGTGGAGGGTGATAATATGCACAGGTGTAATGCTGTGGAAGACATTGCGCCCACGGGAGTGGAGGGTGATACTATGCACAGGTGTAATGCTATGGAAGATATAGCGCCCACAGAAGTGGAGGGTGATACTATGCACAGGTCTAATGCTGTGCAAGACATAGCGCCCACGGGAGTGGAGGGTGATACTATGCACAGGTCTAATGCTGTGCAAGATATAGCGCCCACAGAAGTGGAGGGTGATACTATGCACAAGTCTAATGCTGTGGAAGACATAGCGCCCACGGGAGTGGAGGGTGATACTATGCACAGGTCTAATGCTGTGGAAGATATAGCGCCCACGGGAGTGGAGGGTGATACTATGCACAGGTCTAATGCTGTGGAAGACATAGCGCCCACAGAAGTGGAGGTTGATAATATGCACAAGTCTAATGCTGTGGAAGACATAGCGCCCACAGAAGTGGAGGGTGATAATATGCACAGGTCTAATGCTGTGGAAGACATAGCGCCCACAGAAGTGGAGGGTGATACTATGCACAGGTCTAATGCTGTGGAAGATATAGTGCCCACAGAAGTGGAGGGTGATACTATGCACAGGTCTAATGCTGCGGAAGATATAGCGCCCACGGGAGTGGAGGGTGATACTATGCACAGGTGTAATGCTGTGGAAGACATAGCGCCCACAGAAGTGGAGGGTGATAAAATGTACAGGTCTAATGCTGTGGAAGACATAGCGCCCACGGGAGTGGAGGGTGATACTATGCACTGGTCTAATGCTGTGGAAGACATAGCGCCCACAGAAGTGGAGGGTGATACTATGCACAGGTCTAATGCTGTGGAAGACATAGCGCCCACAGAAGTGGAGGGTGATAATATGCACAGGTGTAATGCTGTGGAAGATATAGCGCCCACAGAAGTGGAGGGTGATACTATGCACAGATCTAATGCTGTGCAAGACATAGCGCCCACGGAAGTGGAGGGTGATACTATGCACAGGTCTAATGCTGTGGAAGACATAGCGCCCACGGGAGTGGAGGGTGATACTATGCACAGGTCTAATGCTGTGGAAGATATAGCGCCCACGGGAGTGGAGGGTGATACTATGCACAGGTCTAATGCTGTGCAAGACATAGCGCCCACAGAAGTGGAGGGTGATACTATGCACAGGTCTAATGCTGTGGAAGACATAGCGCCCACGGGAGTGGAGGGTGATACTCTGCACAGGTCTAATGCTGTGGAAGACATAGCGCCCACAGAAGTGGAGGGTGATAATATGCACAGGTGTATTGCTGTGCAAGACATAGCGCCCACGGGAGTGGAGGGTGATACTATGCACTGGTCTAATGCTGTGGAAGACATAGCGCCCACAGAAGTGGAGGGTGATACTATGCACAGGTATAATGCTGTGGAAGACATAGCGCCCACAGAAGTGGAGGGTGATTATATGCACAGGTGTAATGCTGTGGAAGATATAGCGCCCACAGAAGTGGAGGGTGATACCATGCACAGATCTAATGCTGTGCAAGACATAGCGCCCACAGGAGTGGAGGGTGATACTATGCACAGGTGTAATGCTGTGGAAGACATAGCGCCCACAGAAGTGGAGGGTGATACTTTGCACAGGTCTAATGCTGTGCAAGATTTAGCGCCCACGGGAGTGGAGGGTGATACTATGCACAGGTCTAATGCTGTGGAAGATATAGCGCCCACAGAAGTGGAGGGTGATACTATGCACAGGTCTAGTGCTGTGCAAGATATAGCGCCCACAGAAGTGGAGGGTGATACTATGCACAGGTCTAATGCTGTGGAAGACATAGCGCCTACAGAAGTGGAGGGTGATAATTTGCACAGGTGTAATGCTGGGGAAGACATAGCGCCCACAGAAGTGGAGGGTGATAATATGCACAGGTGTAATGCTGTGGAAGATATAGCGCCCACAGAAGTGGAGGGTGATACTATGCACAGATCTAATGCTGTGCAAGACATAGCGCCCACAGGAGTGGAGGGTGATACTATGCACAGGTGTAATGCTGTGGAAGACATAGCGCCCACGGGAGTGGAGGGTGATACTATGCACAGGTCTAATGCTGTGCAAGATATAGCGCCCACGGGAGTGGAGGGTGATAATATGCACAGGTCTAATGCTGTGGAAGACATAGCGCCCACGGGAGTGGAGGGTGATACTATGCGCAGGTCTAATGCTGTGCAAGACATAGCGCCCACGGGAGTGGAGGGTGTTACTATGCACAGGTCTAATGCTGTGCAAGACATAGCGCCCACGGGAGTGGAGGGTGATACTATGCACAGGTCTAATGCTGTGCAAGACATAGCGCCCACAGAAGTGGAGGGTGATAATATGCACAGGTGTAATGCTGTGGAAGACATAGCGCCCACGGGAGTGGAGGGTGATACTATGCACAGGTCTAATGCTGTGCAAGACATAGCGCCCACAGAAATGGAGGGTGATAATATGCACAGGACTAATGCTGTGGAAGACATAGCGCCCACGGGAGTGGAGGGTGATACTATGCACAGGTCTAATGCTGTGCAAGACATAGCGCCCACAGAAGTGGAGGGTGATAATATGCACAGGTGTAATTCTGTGGAAAAAAATAGCGCCCACAGAAGTGGAGGGTGATAATATGCACAGGTGTAATGCTGTGGAAGACATAGCGCCCACGGGAGTGGAGGGTGATACTATGCACAGGTCTAATGCTGTGCAAGACATAGCGCCCACAGAAGTGGAGGGTGATACTATGCACAGGTCTAACGCTGTGGAAGACATAGCGCCCACAGAAGTGGAGGGTGATACTATGCACAGGTCTAATGCTGTGCAAGATATAGCGCCCACGGGAGTGGAGGGTGATACTATGCACAGGTCTAAAGCTGTGGAAGACATAGCGCCCACGGGAGTGGAGGGTGATACTATGCACAGGTCTAATGCTGTGGAAGACATAGCGCCCACGAGAGTGGAGGGTGATACTATGCACAGATCTAATGCTGTGCAAGACATAGCGCCCACGGGAGTGGAGGGTGATACTATGCACAGGTCTAATGCTGTGGAAGACATAGCGCCCACGGTAGTGGAGGGTGATAATATGCACAGGTCTAATGCTGTGGAAGACATAGCGCCCACGGGAGTGGAGGGTGATACTAAGCACAGGTCTAATGCTGTGCAAGACATATTGCCCACAGAAGTGGAGGGTGATACTATGCACAGGTCTAATGCTGTGGAAGACATAGCGCCCACAGAAGTGGAGGGTGATACTATGCACAGGTCTAATGCTGTGCAAGGTATAGCGCCCACGGGAGTGGAGGGTGATACTATGCACAGGTCTAATGCTGTGCAAGATATAGCGCCCACGGAAGTGGAGGGTGATACTAAGCACAGGTGTAATGCTGTGCAAGACATAGCGCCCACAGAAGTGGAGGGTGATACTATGCACAGGTGTTATGCTGTGGAAGACATAGCGCCCACGGGAGTGGAGGGTGATACTATGCACAGGTCTAATACTGTGCAAGACATAGCGCCCACGGGAGTGGAGGGTGATACTATGCACAGGTCCAATGCTGTGCAAGATATAGCGCCCACGGGAGTGGAGGGTGATAATATGCTCAGGTGTAATGCTGTGGAAGACATTGCGCCCACGGGAGTGGAGGGTGATACTATGCACAGGTGTAATGCTATGGAAGATATAGCGCCCACAGAAGTGGAGGGTGATACTATGCACAGGTCTAATGCTGTGCAAGACATAGCGCCCACAGAAGTGGAGGGTGATACTATGCACAGATCTAATACTGTGGAAGACATAGCACTCACAGAAGTGGAGGGTGATACTATGCACAGGTCTAATGCTGTGGAAGACATAGCGCCCACAGAAGTGGAGGGTGATACTATGCACAGTTGTAATGCTGTGGAAGATATAGCGCCCACGGGAGTGGAGGGTGATACTATGCACAGGTCTAATGCTGTGCAAGATATAGCGCCCACGGGAGTGGAGGGTGATACTATGCACAGGTCTAATGCTGTGGAAGATATAGCGCCCACGGGAGTGGAGGGTGATACTATGCACAGGTCTAAATCTGTGGAAGATATAGCGCCCACAGAAGTGGAGGGTGATACTATGCACAGGTCTAATGCTGTGCAAGACATAGCGCCCACGGGAGTGGAGGGTGATACTATGCACAGGTCTAATGCTGTGGAAGAAATAGCCCCCACGGGAGTGGAGGGTGATACTAGGCACAGGTCTAAATCTGTGGAAGATATAGCGCCCACAGAAGTGGAGGGTGATACTATGCACAGGTCTAATGCTGTGCAAGACATAGCGCCCACAGAAGTGGAGGGTGATACTATGCACAGGTCTAATGCTGTGGAAGACATAGCGCCCACAGAAGTGGAGGGTGATACTATGCACAGGTCTAATGCTGTGGAAGACATAGCGCCCACAGGAGTGGAGGGTGATACTATGCACAGGTCTAATGCTGTGGAAGACATAGCGCCCACAGAAGTGGAGGGTGATACTATGCACAGATCTAATGCTGTGGAAGACATAGCGCCCACAGAAGTGGAGGGTGATACTATGCACAGGTCTAATGCTGTGGAAGACATAGCGCCCACAGAAGTGGAGGGTGATACTATGCACAGGTCTAATGCTGTGGAAGACATAGCGCCCACAGAAGTGGAGGGTGATACTATGCACAGGTCTAATGCTGTGGAAGACATAGCGCCCACAGAAGTGGAGGGTGATACTATGCACAGGTCTAATGCTGTGCAAGATATAGCGCCCACGGGAGTGGAGGGTGATACTATGCACAGGTCTAATGCTGTGCAAGATATAGCGCCCACGGAATTGGAGGGTGATTCTATGCACAGGTGTAATGCTGTGCAAGACATAGCGCCCACAGAAGTGGAGGGTGAAACTATGCACAGGTGTAATGCTGTGGAAGACATAGCGCCCACGGGAGTGGAGGGTGATACTATGCACAGGTCTAATGCTGTGCAAGACATAGCGCCCACGGGAGTGGAGGGTGATACTATGCACAGGTCTAATGCTGTGCAAGATATAGCGCCCACGGGAGTGGAGGGTGATAATATGCACAGGTGTAATGCTGTGGAAGACATTGCGCCCACGGGAGTGGAGGGTGATACTATGCACAGGTGTAATGCTATGGAAGATATAGCGCCCACAGAAGTGGAGGGTGATACTATGCACAGGTCTAATGCTGTGCAAGACATAGCGCCCACAGAAGTGGAGGGTGATACTATTTCTCAGATCTAATACTGTGGAAGACATAGCACTCACAGAAGTGGAGGGTGATACTATGCACAGGTCTAATGCTGTGGAAGATATAGCGCCCACAGAAGTGGAGGGTGATACTATGCACAGGTGTAATGCTGTTGAAGACATAGCGCCCACGGGAGTGGAGGGTGATACTATGCACAGGTGTAATGCTGTGGAAGACATAGCGCCCACAGAAGTGGAGGGTGATACTATGCACAGGTGTAATGCTGTGGAAGACATAGCGCCCACGGGAGTGGAGGGTGATAATATGCACAGGTGTAATGCTGTGGAAGACATAGCGCCCACGGGAGTGGAGGGTGATACTATGCACAGGTGTAATGCTGTGCAAGACATAGTGCCCACAGAAGTGGAGGATGATACTATGCACAGATCTAATGCTGTGCAAGACATAGCGCCCACGGGAGTGGAGGGTGATACTATGCACAGGTCTAATGCTGTGCAAGATATAGCGCCCACAGAAGTGGAGGGTGATACTATGCACAGGTCCAATGCTGTGGAAGATATAGCGCCCACAGAAGTGGAGGGTGATACTATGCACAGGTCTAATGCTGTGGAAGACATAGCGCCCACAGAAGTGGAGGGTGATACTATGCACATGTCTAATGCTGTTGAAGACATAGCGCCCACAGAAGTGGAGGGTGATACTATGCACATGTCTAATGCTGTGGAAGACATAGCGCCCACAGAAGTGGAGGTTGATACTATGCACAGGTCTAATGCTGTGGAAGACATAGCGCCCACAGGAGTGGAGGGTGATACTATGCACAGGTCTAAAGCTGTGCAAGATATAGCGCCCACGGGAGTGGACAGAAAATTCTAAGCTCAGGGACATCTCAGATATTGACAAACGCATTTATGCGGAAATACCCGATCCCAGTGATACTACCTTAAACAATGTAGTGAAGTCTCATATGGTGCATGGGCCTAGCGGTAATCTCAAACCCAAATCTATTTGTATGGTAGACGGAAAGTGTAGAAAGGACTTCCCAATTGATTTCATTGCCGAAACGAAGAATAATGTGAACGGCTATCCTATTTATCGAAGGCGGGACACTGGCAGAACAATTATCAAACGCATTCAAGTTTATGACGTGAAAGTTGACAATCGTTTCATAGTGCTTTATAATACTTTCCTTTTATTGTACTTTCAAGCTCATATTAATGTAGAGATTTTTGCAAGTATTAAAGAATATATAATACACTGGCCGGCAAAAAAAGTGGAACACTTTACTTTTTAATGTAATTTCTTAATTTATTCCACTGAAATGTACCTGTTTTCCAATATTTGCATTATTCAAGTAAATTTTAGATGGTTGGCAACAGAAAATACCGAAACATGTTTTACAACACGCTTTAACTCACAAATTTCGTTACATTTTGCAAAACTTACAATTTTCTATTTTTTTTAGTAATGCTCTTTTGGGCTGGTGTTTATCAAACGTATTGCCAAACAAAAAAGTATTAATGTTTGCACTGCACTGCACGAGAACACAGGTCACTAAAAACGAGTGTTTCCACCTTTAGCGTCTATGACAGCTTGTAAACGCTCAGGCATACTGTTCACGACTCGTCGAATGGCATCGCCGGGATGCGATCCCATTCCTCCAGCAGCGATGTTCTCAGTTGTGCCAAGGTGGTGTGGTCACGCTGTCTGACGATCCTTCCAAGCATATCCCATACATGCTCGATGGGGTTCAAGTCAGGACTACGAGCTGGCCAGTCCGGGGTTTGAATCTCCACTTCCTGCAGATATTGTACAACACAGCGAGCAGTATGAGGGCGGGCATTATCCTGCATCAGCATGAAATTCTGACCAATGAAAGGCGCAAAGGGCATCACATGGTTCATCAGGATCTCTTCGATGTACCTTTGGGAATTGAGCGTCCCGTGATCGATGCACACCAACTCAGTGTGGGCCATAACGTTGATGCCACCCCACACCATAACCGAGCCACATCCAAATGGAGTCCTGGAGGAGAAAGCAACAGGGCTGTACCTCTCCCCGCGCCTTCTCCACACTCTTTCTCCTCCATCAGGAGATCTAAGGTGAAAGCGACTCTCGTCAGTGAAGAGAACAGAGGCCCACTGCTCGTGGGTCCATCCCAGATGCTGCCTTGCGAAGCGAAGATGCGCCTCTCTGTGATGTTCGAGTGCGGGTCCACGTGCAGGCCTCCTGGACGAAAGATGAGCTTCTTCAAACCTTCTTCTTACTGTTCGCTCACTCACTCTCACATTTCCGACATTTTCCAGTTGATTTCGTGCCTGAACTGCTGCGGTATGCCGATCACGTAGAACTTGGAGAAATCTGTCATTCCTGGCACTTGTGCTTCTTCTACGTCCTGACCCTCGTCTCCTGTCGTATGTTTGGAGCTCTCTGTAACGTTGCACTGCACGGTGAATGCTACCGAGAGATGACCCAGCGCCCACAGAAGTGGAGGGTGATACTATGCACAGGTCTAATGCTGTGCAAGACATAGCGCCCACAGAAGTGGAGGGTGATACTATGCACAGGTCTAATGCTGTGCAAGACATAGCGCCCACGGGAGTGGAGGGTGATAATATGCACAGGTCTAATGCTGTGCAAGACATAGCGCCCACAGAAGTGGAGGGTGATACTATGCACTGGTCTAATGCTGTGCAAGACATAGTGCCCACAGAAGTGGAGGGTGATACTATGCACAGGTCTAATGCTGTGCAAGACATAGCGCCCACAGAAGTGGAGGGTGACACTATGCACAGGTCTAATGCTGTGGAAGACATAGCGCCCACAGAAGTGGAGGGTGATACTATGCACAGGTCTAATGCTGTGGAAGACATAGCGCCCACAGAAGTGGAGGGTGATACTATGCACAGGTCTAATGCTGTGGAAGACATAGCGCCCACAGAAGTGGAGGGTGATACTATGCACAGGTCTAATGCTGTGGAAGACATAGCGCCCACAGAAGTGGAGGGTGATACTATGCACAGGTCTAATGCTGTGCAAGACATAGCGCCCACAGAAGTGGAGGGTGATACTATGCACAGGTCTAATGCTGTGGAAGACATTGCGCCCACGGGAGTGGAGGGTGATACTATGCACAGGTCTAATGCTGTGCAAGACATAGCGCCCACGGGAGTGGAGGGTGATACTATGCACAGGTGTAATGCTGTGGAAGACATAGCGCCCACAGAAGTGGAGGGTGATACTATGCACAGGTCTAATGCTGTGGAAGACATAGCACCCACAGAAGTGGAGGGTGATACTATGCACAGGTCTAATGCTGTGGAAGACATAGCGCCCACGGGAGTGGAGGGTGATACTATGCACAGGTCTAATTCTGTGGAAGACATAGCGCCCACAGAAGTGGAGGGTGATACTATGCACAGGTCTAATGCTGTGGAAGACATAGCGCCCACAGAAGTGGAGGGTGATAATATGCACAGGTCTAATGCTGTGGAAGACATAGCGCCCACGGGAGTGGAGGGTGATACTATGCACAGGTCTAAAGCTGTGCAAGACATAGCGCCCACAGAAGTGGAGGGTGATACTATGCACTGGTCTAATGCTGTGTAAGACATAGCGCCCACGGGAGTGGAGGGTGATACTATGCACAGGTCTAATGCTGTGGAAGACATAGCGCCCACAGAAGTGGAGGGTGATAATATGCACAGGTCTAATGCTGTGGAAGACATAGCGCCCACAGAAGTGGAGGGTGATACTATGCACTGATCTAATGCTGTGTAAGACATAGCGCCCACAGGAGTGGAGGGTGATACTATGCACTGGTGTAATGCTGTGGAAGACATAGCGCCCACGGGAGTGGAGGGTGATACTATGCACAGGTCTAATGCTGTGGATGACATAGCGCCCACGGGAGTGGAGGGTGATACTATGCACAGGTCTAATGCTGTGGAAGACATAGCGCCCACAGAAGTGGAGGGTGATACTATGCACTGGTCTAATGCTGTGGAAGACATAGCGCCCACAGAAGTGGAGGGTGATACTATGCACAGGTCTAATGCTGTGGAAGACATAGCGCCCACGGGAGTGGAGGGTGACACTATGCACTGGTGTAATGCTGTGGAAGACATAGCGCCCACAGAAGTGGAGGGTGATACTATGCACAGGTCTAATGCTGTGGAAGACATAGCGCCCACGGGAGTGGAGGGTGATACTATGCACAAGTCTAATGCTGTGGAAGACATAGCGCCCACAGAAGTGGAGGGTGATACTATGCACAGGTCTAATGCTGTGGAAGACATAGCGCCCACGGGAGTGGAGGGTGATACTATGCACTGGTGTAATGCTGTGGAAGACATAGCGCCCACAGAAGTGCAGGGTGATACTATGCACAGGTCTAATGCTGTGAAAGACATAGCGCCCACGGGAGTGGAGGGTGATACTATGCACAGGTCTAATGCTGTGGAAGACATAGCGCCCACAGAAGTGGAGGGTGATACTATGCACACGTCAAAAGCTGTGGAAGACATTGCGCCCACGGGAGTGGAGGGTGATACTATGCACTGGTCTAATGCTGTGCAAGACATAGCGCCCACAGAAGTGGAGGGTGATACTATGCACAGGTCTAATGCTGTGCAAGACATAGCGCCCACGGGAGTGGAGGGTGATACTTTGCACAGGTCTAATGCTGTGCAAGACATAGCGCCCACGGGAGTGGAGGGTGATACTATGCACGGGTCTAATGCTGTGGAAGACATAGCGCCCACAGAAGTGGAGGGTGATACTATGCACAGGTCTAATGCTGTGGAAGACATAGCGCCCACGGGAGTGGAGGGTGATACTATGCACAGGTCTAATGCTGTGGAAGACATAGAGCCCACGGGAGTGGAGGGTGATAATATGCACAGGTCTAATGCTGTGGAAGACATAGCGCCCACGGGAGTGGAGGGTGATACTATGCACAGGTCTAATGCTGTGGAAGACATAGCGCCCACAGAAGTGGAGGGTGATACTATGCACAGGTCTAATGCTGTGGAAGACATAGCGCCCACAGAAGTGGAGGGTGATACTATGCACAGGTCTAATGCTGTGCAAGACATAGCGCCCACAGAAGTGGAGGGTGATACTATGCACAGGTCTAATGCTGTGGAAGACATTGCGCCCTCGGGAGTGGAGGGTGATACTATGCACAGGTCTAATGCTGTGCAAGACATAGCGCCCACGGGAGTGGAGGGTGATACTATGCACAGGTGTAATGCTGTGGAAGACATAGCGCCCACAGAAGTGGAGGGTGATACTATGCACAGGTCTAATGCTGTGGAAGACATAGCACCCACAGAAGTGGAGGGTGATACTATGCACAGGTCTAATGCTGTGGAAGACATAGCGCCCACGGGAGTGGAGGGTGATACTATGCACAAGTCTAATGCTGTGGAAGACATAGCGCCCACGGGAGTGGAGGGTGATACTATGCACAGGTCTAATGCTGTGGAAGACATAGCGCCCACAGAAGTGGAGGGTGATAATATGCACAGGTCTAAAGCTGTGCAAGACATAGCGCCCACAGAAGTGGAGGGTGATACTATGCACAGGTCTAATGCTGTGTAAGACATAGCGCCCACGGGAGTGGAGGGTGATACTATGCACAGGTCTAATGCTGTGGAAGACATAGCGCCCACGGGAGTGGAGGGTGATACTATGCACAGGTCTAAAGCTGTGCAAGACATAGCGCCCACAGAAGTGGAGGGTGATACTATGCACTGGTCTAATGCTGTGTAAGACATAGCGCCCACGGGAGTGGAGGGTGATACTATGCACAGGTCTAATGCTGTGGAAGACATAGCGCCCACAGAAGTGGAGGGTGATACTATGCACAGGTCTAATGCTGTGGAAGACATAGCGCCCACAGAAGTGGAGGGTGATACTATGCACTGGTCTAATGCTGTGTAAGACATAGCGCCCACGGGAGTGGAGGGTGATACTATGCACTGTTGTAATGCTGTGGAAGACATAGCGCCCACGGGAGTGGAGGGTGATACTATGCACAGGTCTAATGCTGTGGGTGACATAGCGCCCACGGGAGTGGAGGGTGATACTATGCACAGGTCTAATGCTGTGGAAGACATAGCGCCCACAGAAGTGGAGGGTGATACTATGCACTGGTCTAATGCTGTGGAAGACATAGCTCCCACAGAAGTGGAGGGTGATACTATGCACAGGTCTAATGCTGTGGAAGACATAGCGCCCACGGGAGTGGTGGTTGATACTATGCACTGGTGTAATGCTGTGGAAGACATAGCGCCCACAGAAGTGGAGGGTGATACTATGCACAGGTCTAATGCTGTGGAAGACATAGCGCCCACGGGAGTTGAGGGTGATACTATGCACAAGTCTAATGCTGTGGAAGACATAGCGCCCACAGAAGTGGAGGGTGATACTATGCACAGGTCTAATGCTGTGGAAGACATAGCGCCCACGGGAGTGGAGGGTGATACTATGCACTGGTGTAATGCTGTGGAAGACATAGCGCCCACAGAAGTGCAGGGTGATACTATGCACAGGTCTAATGCTGTGGAAGACATAGCGCCCACGGGAGTGGAGGGTGATACTATGCACAGGTCTAATGCTGTGGAAGACATAGCGCCCACAGAAGTGGAGGGTGATACTATGCACACGTCAAAAGCTGTGGAAGACATTGCGCCCACGGGAGTGGAGGGTGATACTATGCACTGGTCTAATGCTGTGCAAGACATAGCGCCCACAGAAGTGGAGGGTGATACTATGCACAGGTCTAATGCTGTGCAAGACATAGCGCCCACGGGAGTGGAGGGTGATACTATGCACAGGTCTAATGCTGTGCAAGACATAGCGCCCACGGGAGTGGAGGGTGATACTATGCACGGGTCTAATGCTGTGGAAGACATAGCGCCCACAGAAGTGGAGGATGATACTATGCACAGGTCTAATGCTGTGGAAGACATAGCGCCCACGGGAGTGGAGGGTGATACTATGCACAGGTCTAATGCTGTGGAAGACATAGCGCCCACGGGAGTGGAGGGTGATAATATGCACAGGTCTACTGCTGTGGAAGACATAGCGCCCACGGGAGTGGAGGGTGATACTATGCATAGGTCTAATGCTGTGGAAGACATAGCGCCCACAGAAGTGGAGGGTAATACTATGCACAGGTCTAAAGCTGTGGAAGACATAGCGCCCACAGAAGTGGAGGGTGATACTATGCACAGGTGTAATGCTGTGGAAGACATAGCGCCCACGGTAGTGGAGGGAGATACTATGTGCAGGTCTAATGCTGTGGAAGACATAGCGCCCACGGGAGTGGAGGGTGATACTATGCACAGGTCTAATGCTGTGCAAGACATAGCGTCCACAGAAGTGGAGGGTGATACTATGCACAGGTCTAATGCTGTGCAAGACATAGCGCCCACGGGAGTGGAGGGTGATACTATGCACAGGTGTAATGCTGTGGAAGACATAGCGCCCACGGGAGTGGAGGGTGATACTATGCACTGGTCTAATGCTGTGCAAGACATAGCGCCCACAGAAGTGGAGGGTGATACTATACAAAGGTGTAATGCTGTGCAAGACATAGCGCCCACGGGAGTGGAGGGTGATACTATGCACTGGTCTAATGCTGTGCAAGACATAGCGCCCACAGAAGTGGAGGGTGATAATATGCACAGGTCTAAAGCTGTGGAAGACATAGCGCCCAAAGATGTGGAGGGTGATAATATGCACAGGTCTAAAGCTGTGGAAGACATAGCGCCCACAGGAGTGGAGGGTGATACTATGCACAGGTCTAAAGCTGTGCAAGACATAGCGCCCACAGAAGTGGTGGCTGATACTATGCACAGGTCTAATGCTGTGTAAGACATAGCGCCCACGCGAGTGGAGGGTGATACTATGCACAGGTCTAATGCTGTGGAAGACATAGCGCCCACGGGAGTGGAGGGTGATACTATGCACAGGTCTAAAGCTGTGCAAGATATAGCGCCCACAGAAGTGGAGGGTGATACTATGCACTGGTCTAATGCTGTGTAAGACATAGCGCCCACGGGAGTGGAGGGTGATACTATGCACAGGTCTAATGCTGTGGAAGACATAGCGCCCACAGAAGTGGAGGGTGATACTATGCACAGGTCTAATGCTGTGCAAGGTATAGCGCCCACGGGAGTGGAGGGTGATACTATGCACAGGTCTAATGCTGTGCAAGATATAGCGCCCACGGAAGTGGAGGGTGATACTATGCACAGGTGTAATGCTGTGCAAGACATAGCGCCCACAGAAGTGGAGGGTGATACTATGCACAGGTGTAATGCTGTGGAAGACATAGCGCCCACGGGAGTGGAGGGTGATACTATGCACAGGTCTAATACTGTGCAAGACATAGCGCCCACGGGAGTGGAGGGTGATACTATGCACAGGTCCAATGCTGTGCAAGATATAGCGCCCACGGGAGTGGAGGGTGATAATATGCACAGGTGTAATGCTGTGGAAGACATTGCGCCCACGGGAGTGGAGGGTGATACTATGCACAGGTGTAATGCTATGGAAGATATAGCGCCCACAGAAGTGGAGGGTGATACTATGCACAGGTCTAATGCTGTGCAAGACATAGCGCCCACAGAAGTGGAGGGTGATACTATGCACAGATCTAATACTGTGGAAGACATAGCACTCACAGAAGTGGAGGGTGATACTATGCACAGGTCTAATGCTGTGGAAGACATAGCGCCCACAGAAGTGGAGGGTGATACTATGCACAGTTGTAATGCTGTGGAAGATATAGCGCCCACGGGAGTGGAGGGTGATACTATGCACAGGTCTAATGCTGTGCAAGATATAGCGCCCACGGGTGTGGAGGGTGATACTATGCACAGGTCTAATGCTGTGGAAGATATAGCGCCCACGGGAGTGGAGGGTGATACTATGCACAGGTCTAAATCTGTGGAAGATATAGCGCCCACAGAAGTGGAGGGTGATACTATGCACAGGTCTAATGCTGTGCAAGACATAGCGCCCACGGGAGTGGAGGGTGATACTATGCACAGGTCTAATGCTGTGGAAGAAATAGCCCCCACGGGAGTGGAGGGTGATACTATGCACAGGTCTAAATCTGTGGAAGATATAGCGCCCACAGAAGTGGAGGGTGATACTATGCACAGGTCTAATGCTGTGCAAGACATAGCGCCCACAGAAGTGGAGGGTGATACTATGCACAGGTCTAATGCTGTGGAAGACATAGCGCCCAAAGAAGTGGAGGGTGATACTATGCACAGGTCTAATGCTGTGGAAGACATAGCGCCCACAGAAGTGGAGGGTGATACTATGCACAGGTCTAATGCTGTGCAAGACATAGCGCCCACAGAAGTGGAGGGTGAAACTATGCACAGGTGTAATGCTGTGGAAGACATAGCGCCCACGGTAGTGGAGGGTGATACTATGCACAGGTCTAATGCTGTGCAAGACATAGCGCCCACGGGAGTGGAGGGTGATACTATGCACAGGTCTAATGCTGTGCAAGATATAGCGCCCACGGGAGTGGAGGGTGATAATATGCACAGGTGTAATGCTGTGGAAGACATTGCGCCCACGGGAGTGGAGGGTGATACTATGCACAGGTGTAATGCTATGGAAGATATAGCGCCCACAGAAGTGGAGGGTGATACTATGCACAGGTCTAATGCTGTGCAAGACATATCGCCCACAGAAGTGGAGGGTGATACTATTTCTCAGATCTAATACTGTGGAAGACATAGCACTCACAGAAGTGGAGGGTGATACTATGCACAGGTCTAATGCTGTGGAAGATATAGCGCCCACAGAAGTGGAGGGTGATACTATGCACAGGTGTAATGCTGTGGAAGACATAGCGCCCACGGGAGTGGAGGGTGATACTATGCACAGGTGTAATGCTGTGGAAGACATAGCGCCCACAGAAGTGGAGGGTGATACTATGCACAGGTGTATTGCTGTGGAAGACATAGCGCCCACGGGAGTGGAGGGTGATAATATGCACAGGTGTAATGCTGTGGAAGACATAGCGCCCACGGGAGTGGAGGGTGATACTATGCACAGGTGTAATGCTGTGCAAGACATAGTGCCCACAGAAGTGGAGGATGATACTATGCACAGATCTAATGCTGTGCAAGACATAGCGCCCACGGGAGTGGAGGGTGATACTATGCACAGGTCTAATGCTGTGCAAGATATAGCGCCCACAGAAGTGGAGGGTGATACTATGCACAGGTCCAATGCTGTGGAAGATATGGCGCCCACAGAAGTGGAGGGTGATACTATGCACAGGTCTAATGCTGTGGAAGACATAGCGCCCACAGAAGTGGAGGGTGATACTATGCACATGTCTAATGCTGTTGAAGACATAGCGCCCACAGAAGTGGAGGGTGATACTATGCACATGTCTAATGCTGTGGAAGACATAGCGCCCACAGAAGTGGAGGTTGATACTATGCACAGGTCTAATGCTGTGGAAGACATAGCGCCCACAGGAGTGGAGGGTGATACTATGCACAGGTCTAAAGCTGTGCAAGATATAGCGCCCACGGGAGTGGACAGAAAATTCTAAGCTCAGGGACATCTCAGATATTGACAAACGCATTTATGCGGAAATACCCGATCCCAGTGATACTACCTTAAACAATGTAGTGAAGTCTCATATGGTGCATGGGCCTAGCGGTAATCTCAAACCCAAATCTATTTGTATGGTGGACGGAAAGTGTAGAAAGGACTTCCCAATTGATTTCATTGCCGAAACGAAGAATAATGTGAACGGCTATCCTATTTATCGAAGGCGGGACACTGGCAGAACAATTATCAAGCGCATTCAAGGTTATGACGTGAAAGTTGACAATCGTTTCATAGTGCTTTATAATACTTTCCTTTTATTGTACTTTCAAGCTCATATTAATGTAGAGATTTTTGCAAGTATTAAAGAATATATAATACACTGGCCGGCAAAAAAAGTGGAACACTTTACTTTTTAATGTAATTTCTTAATTTATTCCACTGAAATGTACCTGTTTTCCAATATTTGCATTATTCAAGTAAATTTTAGATGGTTGGCAACAGAAAATACCGAAACATGTTTTACAACACGCTTTAACTCACAAATTTCGTTACATTTTGCAAAACTTACAATTTTCTATTTTTTTTAGTAATGCTCTTTTGGGCTGGTGTTTATCAAACGTATTGCCAAACAAAAAAGTATTAATGTTTGCACTGCACTGCACGAGAACACAGGTCACTAAAAACGAGTGTTTCCACCTTTAGCGTCTATGACAGCTTGTAAACGCTCAGGCATACTGTTCACGACTCGTCGAATGGCATCGCCGGGATGCGATCCCATTCCTCCAGCAGCGATGTTCTCAGTTGTGCCAAGGTGGTGTGGTCACGCTGTCTGACGATCCTTCCAAGCATATCCCATACATGCTCGATGGGGTTCAAGTCAGGACTACGAGCTGGCCAGTCCGGGGTTTGAATCTCCACTTCCTGCAGATATTGTACAACACAGCGAGCAGTATGAGGGCGGGCATTATCCTGCATCAGCATGAAATTCTGACCAATGAAAGGCGCAAAGGGCATCACATGGTTCATCAGGATCTCTTCGATGTACCTTTGGGAATTGAGCGTCCCGTGATCGATGCACACCAACTCAGTGCGGGCCATAACGTTGATGCCACCCCACACCATAACCGAGCCACCTCCAAATGGAGTCCTGGAGGAGAAAGCAACAGGGCTGTACCTCTCCCCGCGCCTTCTCCACACTCTTTCTCCTCCATCAGGAGATCTAAGGTGAAAGCGACTCTCGTCAGTGAAGAGAACAGAGGCCCACTGCTCGTGGGTCCATCCCAGATGCTGCCTTGCGAAGCGAAGATGCGCCTCTCTGTGATGTTCGAGTGCGGGTCCACGTGCAGGCCTCCTGGACGAAAGATGAGCTTCTTCAAACCTTCTTCTTACTGTTCGCTCACTCACTCTCACATTTCCGACATTTTCCAGTTGATTTCGTGCCTGAACTGCTGCGGTATGCCGATCACGTAGAACTTGGAGAAATCTGTCATTCCTGGCACTTGTGCTTCTTCTACGTCCTGACCCTCGTCTCCTGTCGTATGTTTGGAGCTCTCTGTAACGTTGCACTGCACGGTGAATGCTACCGAGAGATGACCCAGCGCCCACAGAAGTGGAGGGTGATACTATGCACAGGTCTAATGCTGTGCAAGACATAGTGCCCACAGAAGTGGAGGGTGATAATATGCACAGGTCTAATGCTGTGCAAGACATAGCGCCCACAGAAGTGGAGGGTGATACTATGCACAGGTCTAATGCTGTGCAAGACATAGCGCCCACAGAAGTGGAGGGTGACACTATGCACAGGTCTAATGCTGTGGAAGACATAGCGCCCACAGAAGTGGAGGGTGATACTATGCACAGGTCTAATGCTGTGGAAGACATAGCGCCCACAGAAGTGGAGGGTGATACTATGCACAGGTCTAATGCTGTGGAAGACATAGCGCCCACAGAAGTGGAGGGTGATACTATGCACAGGTCTAATGCTGTGGAAGACATAGCGCCCACAGAAGTGGAGGGTGATACTATGCACAGGTCTAATGCTGTGCAAGACATAGCGCCCACAGAAGTGGAGGGTGATACTATGCACAGGTCTAATGCTGTGGAAGACATTGCGCCCACGGGAGTGGAGGGTGATACTATGCACAGGTCTAATGCTGTGCAAGACATAGCGCCCACGGGAGTGGAGGGTGATACTATGCACAGGTGTAATGCTGTGGAAGACATAGCGCCCACAGAAGTGGAGGGTGATACTATGCACAGGTCTAATGCTGTGGAAGACATAGCACCCACAGAAGTGGAGGGTGGTACTATGCACAGGTCTAATACTGTGGAAGACATAGCGCCCACGGGAGTGGAGGGTGATACTATGCACAGGTCTAATGCTGTGGAAGACATAGCGCCCACGGGAGTGGAGGGTGATACTATGCACAGGTCTAATGCTGTGGAAGACATAGCGCCCACAGAAGTGGAGGGTGATAATATGCACAGGTCTAAAGCTGTGCAAGACATAGCGCCCACAGAAGTGGAGGGTGATACTATGCACAGGTCTAATGCTGTGTAAGACATAGCGCCCACGGGAGTGGAGGGTGATACTATGCACAGGTCTAATGCTGTGGAAGACATAGCGCCCACGGGAGTGGAGGGTGATACTATGCACAGGTCTAAAGCTGTGCAAGACATAGCGCCCACAGAAGTGGAGGGTGATACTATGCACTGGTCTAATGCTGTGTAAGACATAGCGCCCACGGGAGTGGAGGGTGATACTATGCACAGGTCTAATGCTGTGGAAGACATAGCGCCCACAGAAGTGGAGGGTGATACTATGCACAGGTCTAATGCTGTGGAAGACATAGCGCCCACAGAAGTGGAGGGTGATACTATGCACTGGGCTAATGCTGTGTAAGACATAGCGCCCACGGGAGTGGAGGGTGATACTATGCACTGGTGTAATGCTGAGGAAGACATAGCGCCCACGGGAGTGGAGGGTGATACTATGCACAGGTCTAATGCTGTGGAAGACATAGCGCCCACGGGAGTGGAGGGTGATACTATGCACAGGTCTAATGCTGTGGACGACATAGCGCCCACAGAAGTGGAGGGTGATACTATGCACTGGTCTAATGCTGTGGAAGACATAGCGCCCACAGAAGTGGAGGGTGATACTATGCACAGGTCTAATGCTGTGGAAGACATAGCGCCCACGGGAGTGGAGGGTGATACTATGCACAAGTCTAATGCTGTGGAAGACATAGCGCCCACAGAAGTGGAGGGTGATACTATGCACAGGTCTAATGCTGTGGAAGACATAGCGCCCACGGGAGTGGAGGGTGATACTATGCACTGGTGTAATGCTGTGGAAGACATAGCGCCCACAGAAGTGCAGGGTGATACTATGCACAGGTCTAATGCTGTGGAAGACATAGCGCCCACGGGAGTGGAGGGTGATACTATGCACAGGTCTAATGCTGTGGAAGACATAGCGCCCACAGAAGTGGAGGGTGATACTATGCACACGTCAAAAGCTGTGGAAGACATTGCGCCCACGGGAGTGGAGGGTGATACTATGCACTGGTCTAATGCTGTGCAAGACATAGCGCCCACAGAAGTGGAGGGTGATACTATGCACAGGTCTAATGCTGTGCAAGACATAGCGCCCACGGGAGTGGAGGTTGATACTATGCACAGGTCTAATGCTGTGCAAGACATAGCGCCCACGGGAGTGGAGGGTGATACTATGCACGGGTCTAATGCTGTGGAAGACATAGCGCCCACAGAAGTGGAGGGTGATACTATGCACAGGTCTAATGCTGTGGAAGACATAGCGCCCACGGTAGTGGAGGGTGATACTATGAGCAGGTCTAATGCTGTGGAAGACATAGCGCCCACGGGAGTGGAGGGTGATACTATGCACAGGTCTAATGCTGTGCTAGCCATAGCGTCCACAGAAGTGGAGGGTGATACTATGCACAGGTCTAATGCTGTGGAAGACATAGCGCCCACAGAAGTGGAGGGTGATACTATGCACTGGGCTAATGCTGTGTAAGACATAGCGCCCACGGGAGTGGAGGGTGATACTATGCACTGGTGTAATGCTGAGGAAGACATAGCGCCCACGGGAGTGGAGGGTGATACTATGCACAGGTCTAATGCTGTGGAAGACATAGCGCCCACGGGAGTGGAGGGTGATACTATGCACAGGTCTAATGCTGTGGAAGACATAGCGCCCACGGTAGTGGAGGGTGATACTATGAGCAGGTCTAATGCTGTGGAAGACATAGCGCCCACGGGAGTGGAGGGTGATACTATGCACAGGTCTAATGCTGTGGAAGACATAGCGCCCACGGGAGTGGAGGGTGATAATGTGCACAGGTCTAATGCTGTGGAAGACATAGCGCCCACGGGAGTGGAGGGTGATACTATGCACAGGTCTAATGCTGTGGAAGACATAGCGCCCACAGAAGTGGAGGGTGATACTATGCACAGGTCTAAAGCTGTGGAAGACATAGCGCCCACAGAAGTGGAGGGTGATACTATGCACAGGTGTAATGCTGTGGAAGACATAGCGCCCACGGTAGTGGAGGGTGATACTATGAGCAGGTCTAATGCTGTGGAAGACATAGCGCCCACGGGAGTGGAGGGTGATACTATGCACAGGTCTAATGCTGTGCTAGCCATAGCGTCCACAGGAGTGGAGGGTGATACTATGCACAGGTCTAATGCTGTGCAAGACATAGCGCCCACGGGAGTGGAGGGTGATACTATGCACTGGTCTAATGCTGTGTAAGACATAGCGCCCACAGAAGTGGAGGGTGATACTATGCACAGGTGTAATGCTGTGGAAGACATAGCGCCCACGGGAGTGGAGGGTGATACTATGCACTGGTCTAATGCTGTGCAAGACATAGCGCCCACGGGAGTGGAGGGTGATACTATGCACTGGTCTAATGCTGTGCAAGACATAGCGCCCACAGAAGTGGAGGGTGATACTATGCACAGATCTAATGCTGTGGAAGACATAGCGCCCACAGAAGTGGAGGGTGATACTATACAAAGGTGTAATGCTGTGCAAGACATAGCGCCCACGGGAGTGGAGGATGATACTATGCACTGGTCTAATGCTGTGCAAGACATAGCGCCCACAGAAGTGGAGGGTGATAATATGCACAGGTCTAAAGCTGTGGAAGACATAGCGCCCAAAGATGTGGAGGGTGATAATATGCACAGGTCTAAAGCTGTGGAAGACATAGCGCCCACAGGAGTGGAGGGTGATACTATGCACAGGTCTAAAGCTGTGCAAGACATAGCGCCCACAGAAGTGGAGGCTGATACTATGCACAGGTCTAATGCTGTGTAAGACATAGCGCCCACGGGAGTGGAGGGTGATACTATGCACAGGTCTAATGCTGTGGAAGACATAGCGCCCACGGGAGTGGAGGGTGATACTATGCACAGGTCTAAAGCTGTGCAAGACATAGCGCCCACAGAAGTGGAGGGTGATACTATGCACTGGTCTAATGCTGTGTAAGACATAGCGCCCACGGGAGTGGAGGGTGATACTATGCACAGGTCTAATGCTGTGGAAGACATAGCGCCCACGGGAGTGGAGGGTGATAATATGCACAGGTCTAATGCTGTGGAAGACATAGCGCCCACGGGAGTGGAGGGTGATACTATGCACAGGTCTAATGCTGTGGAAGACATAGCGCCCACAGAAGTGGAGGGTTATACTATGCACAGGTCTAAAGCTGTGGAAGACATAGCGCCCACAGAAGTGGAGGGTGATACTATGCACAGGTGTAATGCTGTGGAAGACATAGCGCCCACGGGAGTGGAGGGTGATACTATGTGCAGGTCTAATGCTGTGGAAGACATAGCGCCCACGGGAGTGGAGGGTGATACTATGCACAGGTCTAATGCTGTGCAAGACATAGTGTCCACAGAAGTGGAGGGTGATACTATGCACAGGTCTAATGCTGTGCAAGACATAGCGCCCACGGGAGTGGAGGGTGATACTATGCACAGGTGTAATGCTGTGGAAGACATTGCGCCCACGGGAGTGGAGGGTGATATTATGCACTGGTCTAATGCTGTGCAAGACATAGCGCCCACAGAAGTGGAGGGTGATACTATGCACAGATCTAATGCTGTGGAAGACATAGCGCCCACAGAAGTGGAGGGTGATACTATGCACAGGTGTAATGCTGTGGAAGACATTGCGCCCACGGGAGTGGAGGGTGATATTATGCACTGGTCTAATGCTGTGCAAGACATAGCGCCCACAGAAGTGGAGGGTGATACTATGCACAGATCTAATGCTGTGGAAGACATAGCGCCCACAGAAGTGGAGGGTGATACTATACACAGGTGTAATGCTGTGCAAGACATAGCGCCCACGGGAGTGGAGGGTGATACTATGCACAGGTCTAATGCTGTGCAAGACATAGCGCCCACGGGAGTGGAGGGTGATACTATGCACAGGTGTAATGCTGTGGAAGACATTGCGCCCACGGCAGTGGAGGGTGATATTATGCATTGGTCTAATGCTGTGCAAGACATAGCGCCCACAGAAGTGGAGGGTGATAATATGCACAGGTCTAAAGCTGTGGAAGACATAGCGCCCACAGAAGTGGAGGGTGATACTTTGCACAGGTCTAAAGCTGTGGAGGACATAGCGCCCACGGGAGTGGAGGGTGATACTAAGCACAGGTCTAATGCTGTGGTCGACATAGCGCCCACAGAAGTGGAGGGTGATAATATGCACAGGTCTAATGCTGAGCAAGACATAGCGCCCACAGAAGTGGAGTGTGATACTATGCACAGGTCTAATGCTGTGGAAGACATAGCGCCCACAGAAGTGGAGGGTGATACTATGCACAGATCTAATGCTGTGCAAGACATAGCGCCCACGGGAGTGGAGGGTGATACTAAGCACAGGTCTAATGCTGTGGTAGACATAGCGCCCACAGAAGTGGAGTGTGATACTATGCACAGTTCTAAAGCTGTGGAAGACATAGCGCCCACGGGAGTGGAGGGTTATACTAAGCACAGGTCTAATGCTGTGGTAGAAATAGCGCCCACAGAAGTGGAGGGTGATACTATGCACAGATCTAATGCTGTGCAAGACATAGCGTCCACAGAAGTGGAGGGTGATAATATGCACAGGTCTAATGCTGTGCAAGACATAGCGCCCACAGAAGTGGAGGGTGATACTATGCACAGATCTAATGCTGTGGAAGATATAGCGTCCACAGAAGTGGAGTGTGATTCTATGCACAGGTCTAATGCTGTGCAAGACATAGCGCCCACAGAAGTGGAGGGTGATACTATACACAGATCTAATGCTGTGGAAGATATAGCGCCCACAGGAGTGGAGTGTGATACTATGCACAGGTCTAATGCTGTGCAAGACATAGCGCCCACAGAAGTGGAGTGTGATGCTATGCACAGATCTAATGCTGTGCAAGACATAGCGCCCACAGAAGTGGAGGGTGATACTATGCACAGGTCTAATGCTGTGGAAGACATAGCGCCCACAGAAGTGGAGGGTGATAATATGCACAGGTGTAATGCTGTGCAAGACATAGCGCCCACAGAAGTGGAGGGTGATACTATGCACAGGTCTAATGCTGTGCAAGACATAGCGCCCACGGGAGTGGAGGGTGTTACTATGCACTGGTCTAATGCTGTGCAAGATATAGCGCCCACGGGAGTGGAGGGTGATACTATACACAGGTCTAATGCTGTGGAAGACATAGCGCCCACAGAAGTGGAGGGTGATACTATGCACAGATCTAATGCTGTGCAAGACATAGCGCCCACGGGAGTGGAGGGTGATACTATACACAGGTCTAATGCTGTGCAAGACATAGCGCCCACAGAAGTGGAGGGTGATACTATGCACAGGTCTAATGCTGTGGAGGACATAGCGCCCACGGGAGTGGAGGGTGATACTATGCACTGGTCTAATGCTGTGGAAGACATAGCGCCCACGGGAGTGGAGGGTGATAATATGCACAGGTGTAATGCTGTGGAAGACATAGCGCCCACGGGAGTGGAGGGTGATACTATGCACTGGTCTAATGCTGTGGAAGACATAGCGCCCACGGGAGTGGAGGGTGATAATATGCACAGGTGTAATGCTGTGGAAGACATAGCGCCCACGGGAGTGGAGGGTGATAATATGCACAGGTGTAATGCTGTGGAAGACATTGCGCCCACAGAAGTGGAGGGTGATACTATGCACTGGTCTAATGCTGTGGTAGACATAGCGCCCTCGGGAGTGGAGGGTGATACTATGCACAGGTCTAATGCTGTGGTAGACATAGCGCCCTCGGGCGTGGAGGGTGATACTATGCACTGGTCTAATGCTGTGCAAGACATAGCGCCCACAGAAGTGGAGGGTGATACTATGCACTGGTCTAATGCTGTGGTAGACATAGCGCCCTCGGGTGTGGAGGGTGATACTATGCACAGGTCTAATGCTGTGGTAGACATACCGCCCTCAGGAGAGGAGGGTGATACTATGCACGGGTCTAATGCTGTGCAAGACATAGCGCCCACGGGAGTGGAGGGTGATACTATGCACTGGTGTAATGCTGTGGAAGACATAGCGCCCACGGGAGTGGAGGGTGATACTATGCACTGGTCAAACACTGTGCAAGACATAGCGCCCACAGAAGTGGAGGGTGATACTATGCACTGGTCTAATGCTGTGGAAGACATTGCGCCCACGGGAGTGGAGGGTGATACTGTGCACTGGTCTAATGCTGTGCAAGACATAGCGCCCACAGAAGTGGAGGGTGATAATATGCACAGGTCTAATGCTGTGCAAGACATAGCGCCCACAGAAGTGGAGGGTGATACTATGCACAGGTCTAATGCTGTGCAAGACATAGCGCCCACAGAAGTGGAGGGTGATACTATGCACAGGTCTATTGCTGTGCAAGACATAGCGCCCACGGGAGTGGAGGGTGATAATATGCACAGGTCTAATGCTGTGCAAGACATAGCGCCCACAGAAGTGGAGGGTGATACTATGCACAGGTCTAAAGCTGTGGAAGACATAGCGCCCACAGTAGTGGAGGGTGATACTATGCACTGGTCTAATGCTGTGCAAGACATAGCGCCCACAGAAGTGGAGGGTGATACTATGCACAGGTCTAATGCTGTGGAAGACATAGCGCCCACAGAAGTGGAGGGTGATACTATGCACAGGTCTAATGCTGTGCAAGACATAGCGCCCACAGAAGTGGAGGGTGATACTATGCACAGGTCTAATGCTGTGCAAGACATAGCGCCCACAGAAGTGGAGGGTGATACTATGCACAGGTCTAATGCTGTGCAAGACATAGCGCCCACAGAAGTGGAGGGTGATACTATGCACAGGTCTAATGCTGTGGAAGACATAGCACCCACAGAAGTGGAGGGTGATACTATGCACAGGTCTAATGCTGTGGAAGACATAGCGCCCACGGGAGTGGAGGGTGATACTATGCACAGGTCTAATGCTGTGGAAGACATAGCGCCCACGGGAGTGGAGGGTGATACTATGCACAGGTGTAATGCTTTGGAAGACATAGCGCCCACAGAAGTGAAGGGTGATACTATGCACAGGTCTAATGCTGTGGAAGACATAGCGCCCACAGAAGTGGAGGGTGATACTATGCACAGGTCTAAAGCTGTGGAAGACATAGCGCCCACGGGAGTGGAGGGTGATACTATGCACAGATCTAATGCTGTGGAAGACATAGCGCCCACGGGAGTGGAGGGTGATACTATGCACAGGTGTAATGATGTGGAAGACATAGCGCCCACAGAAGTGGAGGGTGATACTAAGCACAGATCTAATGCTGTGGAAGACATAGCGCCCACGGGGTTGGAGGTTGATACTATGCACAGGTGTAATGATGTGGAAGACATAGCGCCCACAGAAGTGGAGGGTGATACTAAGCACAGATCTAATGCTGTGGAAGACATAGCGCCCACGGGGTTGGAGGTTGATACTATGCACAGGTGTAATGATGTGGAAGACATAGCGCCCACAGAAGTGGAGGGTGATACTATGCACAGGTCTAATGCTGTGCAAGACATAGCGCCCACGGGAGTGGAGGGTGATACTATGCACAGGTGTAATGATGTGGAAGACATAGCGCCCACAGAAGTGGAGGGTGATACTAAGCACAGATCTAATGCTGTGGAAGACATAGCGCTCACGGGGTTGGAGGTTGATACTATGCACAGGTCTAATGCTGTGCAAGACCTAGCGCCCACGGGAGTGGAGGGTGATACTATGCACAGGTGTAATGCTGTGGAAGACATAGCGCCCACGGGAGTGGAGGGTGATAATATGCACAGGTCTAATGCTGTGGAAGACATTGTGCCCACGGGAGTGGAGGGTGATACTATGCACAGGTCTAAAGCTGTGGAAGACATAGCGCCCACAGAAGTGGAGGGTGATACTATGCACAGGTCTAATGCTGTGCATGACATAGCGCCCACAGAAGTGGAGGGTGATACTATGCACAGGTCTAATGCTGTGGAAGACATAGCGCCCACGGGAGTGGAGGGTGATACTATGCACAGGTGTAATGCTGTGGAAGGCATAGCGCCCACGGGAGTGGAGGGTGATACTATGCACAGGTCTAATGCTGTGGAAGACATAGCGCCCACGGGAGTGGAGGGTGATACTATGCACAGGTCTAATGCTGTTGAAGACATAGCGCCCACAGAATTGGAGGGTGATACTATGCACAGGTCTAATGCTGTGGAAGACATAGCGCCCACAGAAGTGGAGTGTGATACTATGCTCAGATCTAATGATGTGCAAGACATAGCGCCCACAGAAGTGGAGGGTGATACTATGCACAGGTCAAATGCTGTGGAAGACATAGCGCCCACGGGAGTGGAGGGTGATACTATGCACAGGTCTAAAGCTGTGGAAGACATAGCGCCCACAGAAGTGGAGGGTGATACTATGCACAGGTCTAATGCTGTGGAAGACATAGCGCCCACGGGAGTGGAGGGTGATACTATGCACAGGTCTAATGCTGTGGAAGACATAGCGCCCACGGGAGTGGAGGGTGATACTATGCACAGGTATAAAGCTGTGGAAGACATATCGCCCACAGAAGTGGAGGGTGATACTATGCACAGGTCTAATGCTGTGGAAGACATAGCGCCCACAGAAGTGGAGGGTGATACTATGCACAGGTCTAATGCTGTGGAAGACATAGCGCCCACAGAAGTGGAGGGTGATAATATGCACAGGTCTAATGATGTGCAAGACATAGCGCCCACAGAAGTGGAGGGTGATACTCTGCACAGATCTAATGCTGTGGAAGATATAGCGCCCACAGAAGTGGAGGGTGATAATATGCACAGGTCTAATGCTGTGCAAGACATAGCGCCCACGGGAGTGGAGGGTGATACTATGCACAGGTCTAATGCTGTGCAAGACATAGCGCCCACGGGAGTGGAGGGTGATACTATGCACAGGTGTAATGCTGTGGAAGACATAGCGCCCACGGGAGTGGAGGGTGATACTATGCACTGATCTAATGCTGTGTAAGACATAGCACCCACAGAATTGGAGGGTGATACTATGCACTGGTCTAATGCTGTGCAAGACATAGCGCCCAAGGGAGTGGAGGGTGATACTATGCACAGGTCTAATGCTGTGGAAGACATAGCGCCCACGGGAGTGGAGGGTGATACTATGCACAGATCTAATGCTGTGGAAGACAAAGCGCCCACAGAAGTGGAGGGTGATACTATGCACAGGTCTAATGCTGTGCAAGACATAGTGCCCACAGGAGTGGAGGGTGATACTATGCACTGGTCTAATGCTGTGTAAGACATAGCGCCCACGGGAGTGGAGGGTGATACTATGTGCAGGTCTAATGCTGTGCAAGACATAGCGCCCACAGAAGTGGAGGGTGATACTATGCACAGGTCTAATGCTGTGCAAGACATAGCGCCCACGGGAGTGGAGGGTGATACTATGCACAGGTCTAATGTTGTGGAAGACAAAGCGCCCACAGAAGTGGAGGGTGATACTATGCACTGGTCTAATGCTGTGTGAGACATAGCGCCCACGGGAGTGGAGGGTGATACTATGCACAGGTCTAATGCTGTGCAAGACATAGCGCCCACAGAAGTGGAGGGTGATACTATGCACAGGTCTAATGCTGTGCAAGACAAAGCACCCACAGAAGTGGAGGGTGATACTATGCACTGGTCTAATGCTGTGGAAGACAAAGCTCCCACAGAAGTGGAGGGTGATACTATGCACTGGTCTAATGCTGTGTAGAACATAGCGCCCACGGGAGTGGAGGGTGATACTATGTGCAGGTCTAATGCTGTGCAAGACATAGCGCCCACAGAAGTGGAGGGTGATACTATGCACAGGTCTAATGCTGTGCAAGACATAGCGCCCACGGGAGTGGAGGGTGATACTATGCACTGGTCTAATGCTGTGCAAGACATAGCGCCCACGGGAGTGGAGGGTGATACTATGCACAGGTCTAATGCTGTGGAAGACATAGCGCCCACGGGAGTGGAGGGTGATACTATGCACTGGTCTAATGCTGTGCAAGACATAGCGCCCACAGAAGTGGAGGGTGATACTATGCACAGGTCTAATGCTGTGAAAGACATAGCGCCCACAGAAGTGGAGGGTGATAATATGCACAGGTCTAATGCTGTGCAAGACATAGCGCCCACGGGAGTGGAGGTTTATACTATGCACAGGTCTAATGCTGTGGAAGACATAGCGCCCACAGAAGTGGAGGGTGATACTAATCACAGGTCTAAAGCTGTGGAAGACATAGCGCCCACAGAAGTGGAGGGTGATACTATGCACAGGTGTAATGCTGTGGAAGACATAGCGCCCACAGAAGTGGAGGGTGATACTATGCACAGGTCTAAAGCTGTGGAAGACATAGCGCCCACAGAAGTGGAGGGTGATACTATGCACTGGTCTAATGCTGTGCAAGACATAGCGCCCACAGAAGTGGAGGGTGATACTATGCACAGGTCTAATGCTGTGCAAGACATAGCGCCCACGGGAGTGGAGGGTGATAATATGCACAGGTCTAATGCTGTGGAAGACATTGCGCCCACGGGAGTGGAGGGTGATACTATGCACAGGTCTAATGCTGTGGAAGACATAGCGCCCACAGAAGTGGAGGGTGATACTATGCACAGGTCTAATGCTGTGCAAGACATAGCGCCCACGGGAGTGGAGGGTGATACTATGCACAGGTCTAATGCTGTGGAAGACATAGCGCCCACAGACGTGGAGGGTGATACTATGCACAGGTCCAATGCTGTGCAAGACATAGCGCCCACAGATGTGGAGGGTGATACTATGCACAGGTCTAATGCTGTGAAAGACATAGCGCCCACAGAAGTGGAGGGTGATAATATGCACAGGTCTAATGCTGTGCAAGACATAGCGCCCACGGGAGTGGAGGTTTATACTATGCACAGGTCTAATGCTGTGGAAGACATAGCGCCCACAGAAGTGGAGGGTGATACTATGCACAGGTCTAAAGCTGTGGAAGACATAGCGCCCACAGAAGTGGAGGGTGATACTATGCACAGGTGTAATGCTGTGGAAGACATAGCGCCCACAGAAGTGGAGGGTGATACTATGCACAGGTCTAAAGCTGAGGAAGACATAGCGCCCACAGAAGTGGAGGGTGATACTATGCACTGGTCTAATGCTGTGCAAGACAAAGCGCCCACGGGAGTGGAGGGTGATACTATGCACAGGTGTAATGCTGTGCAAGATATAGCGCCCACAGAAGTGGAGGGTGATACTATGCACAGGTCTAATGCAGTGCAAGACATAGCGCCCACGGGAGTGGAGGGTGATACTATGCACTGGTCTAATGCTGTGTAAGACATAGCGCCCACGGGAGTGGAGGGTGATACTATGCACTGGTCTAATGCTGTGTAAGACATAGCGCCCACGGGAGTGGAGGGTGATACTATGCACAGGTCTAATGCTGTGCAAGACATAGCGCCCACGGGAGTGGAGGGTGATACTATGCACAGGTCTAATGCTGTGCAAGACATAGCGCCCACAGAAGTGGAGGGTGATACTATGCACAGGTCTAATGCTGTGCAAGACATAGCACCCACGGGAGTGGAGGGTGATACTATGCACAGGTCTAATGCTGTGCAAGACATAGCGCCCACAGAAGTGGAGGGTGATACTATGCACAGGTCTAATGCTGTGGAAGACAAAGCGCCCACAGAAGTGGAGGGTGATACTATGCACAGGTCTAATGCTGTGGAAGACATAGCGCCCACAGAAGTGGAGGGTGATACTATGCACAGGTCTAATGCTGTGGAAGACAAAGCGCCCACAGAAGTGGAGGGTGATACTATGCACTGGTCTAATGCTGTGTAAGACATAGCGCCCACGGGAGTGGAGGGTGATACTATGTGCACGTCTAATGTTGTGCAAGACATAGCGCCCACAGAAGTGGAGGGTGATACTATGCACAGGTCTAATGCTGTGCAAGACATAGCGCCCACGGGAGTGGAGGGTGATACTATGCACTGGTCTAATGCTGTGCAAGACATAGCGCCCACGGGAGTGGAGGGTGATACTATGCACAGGTCTAATGCTGTGGAAGACATAGCGCCCACGGGAGTGGAGGGTGATACTATGCACAGGTATAAAGCTGTGGAAGACATAGCGCCCACAGAAGTGGAGGGTGATACTATGCACAGGTCTAATGCTGTGGAAGACATAGCGCCCACAGAAGTGGAGGGTGATACTATGCACAGGTCTAATGCTGTGAAAGACATAGCGCCCACAGAAGTGGAGGGTGATAATATGCACAGGTCTAATGCTGTGCAAGACATAGCGCCCACAGAAGTGGAGGGTGATACTATGCACAGATCTAATGCTGTGGAAGATATAGCGCCCACAGAAGTGGAGGGTGATACTATGCACAGGTGTAATGCTGTGCATGACATAGCGCCCACAGAAGTGGAGGGTGATACTATGCACAGATCTAATGCTGTGGAAGACATAGCGCCCACGGGGTTGGAGGGTGATACTATGCACAAGTCTAATGCTGTGCAAGACATAGCGCCCACGGGAGTGGAGGGTGATACTATGCACAGGTGTAATGCTGTGGAAGACATAGCGCCCACGGGAGTGGAGGGTGATAATATGCACAGGTCTAATGCTGTGGAAGACATTGCGCCCACGGGAGTGGAGGGTGATACTATGCACAGGTCTAATGCTGTGCAAGACATAGCGCCCACAGAAGTGGAGGGTGATACTATGCACAGATCTAATGCTGTGCATGACATAGCGCCCACAGAAGTGGAGGGTGATACTATGCACAGGTCTAATGCTGTGGAAGACATAGCGCCCACGGGAGTGGAGGGTGATACTATGCACAGGTGTAATGCTGTGGAAGACATAGCGCCCACGGGAGTGGAGGGTGATACTATGCACAGGTCTAATGCTGTGGAAGACATAGCGCCCACGGGAGTGGAGGGTGATACTATGCACAGGTCTAATGCTGTTGAAGACATAGCGCCCACAGAAGTGGAGGGTGATACTATGCACAGGTCTAATGCTGTGGAAGACAAAGCGCCCACAGAAGTGGAGGGTGATACTATGCACTGGTCTAATGCTGTGTAAGACATAGCGCCCACAGAAGTGGAGGGTGATACAATGCACAGGTCAAATGCTGTGGAAGACATAGCGCCCACGGGAGTGGAGGGTGATACTATGCACAGGTCTAAAGCTGTGGAAGACATAGCGCCCACAGAAGTGGAGGGTGATACTATGCACAGGTCTAATGCTGTGGAAGACATATCGCCCACGGGAGTGGAGGGTGATACTATGCACAGGTCTAATGCTGTGGAAGACATAGCGCCCACGGGAGTGGAGGGTGATACTATGCACAGGTATAAAGCTGTGGAAGACATAGCGCCCACAGAAGTGGAGGGTGATACTATGCACAGGTCTAATGCTGTGGAAGACATAGCGCCCACAGAAGTGGAGGGTGATACTATGCACAGGTCTAATGCTGTGGAAGACATAGCGCCCACAGAAGTGGAGGGTGATAATATTCACAGGTCTAATGCTGTGCAAGACATAGTGCCCACAGAAGTGGAGGGTGATACTATGCACAGATCTAATGCTGTGGAAGATATAGCGCCCACAGAAGTGGAGGGTGATAATATGCACAGGTCTAATGCTGTGCAAGACATAGCGCCCACGGGAGTGGAGGGTGATACTATGCACAGGTCTAATGCTGTGCAAAACATAGCGCCCACGGGTGTGGAGGGTGATACTATGCACAGGTGTAATGCTGTGGAAGACATAGCGCCCACGGGAGTGGAGGGTGATACTATGCACTGGTCTAATGCTGTGTAAGACATAGCACCCACAGAATTGGAGGGTGATACTATGCACTGGTCTAATGCTGTGCAAGACATAGCGCCCACGGGAGTGGAGGATGATACTATGCACAGGTCTAATGCTGTGGAAGACATAGCGCCCACGGGAGTGGAGGGTGATACTATGCACAGATCTAATGCTGTGGAAGACAAAGCGCCCACAGAAGTGGAGGGTGATACTATGCACTGGTCTAATGCTGTGTAAGACATAGCGCCCACGGGAGTGGAGGGTGATACTATGTGCAGGTCTAATGCTGTGCAAGACATAGCGCCCACAGAAGTGGAGGGTGATACTATGCACAGGTCTAATGCTGTGCAAGACATAGCGCCCACGGGAGTGGAGGGTGATACTATGCACAGGTCTAATGTTGTGGAAGACAAAGCGCCCACAGAAGTGGAGGGTGATACTATGCACTGGTCTAATGCTGTGTAAGACATAGCGCCCACAGAAGTGGAGGGTGATACTATGCACAGGTCTAATGCTGTGCAAGACAAAGCGCCCACAGAAGTGGAGGGTGATACTATGCACAGGTCTAATGCTGTGCAAGACATAGCGCCCACAGAAGTGGAGGGTGATACTATGCACAGGTCTAATGCTGTGCAAGACATAGCGCCCCCGGGAGTGGAGGGTGATACTATGCACTGGTCTAATGCTGTGCAAGACATAGCGCCCACGGGAGTGGAGGGTGATACTATGCACAGGTCTAATGCTGTGGAAGACATAGCGCCCACGGGAGTGGAGGGTGATACTATGCACTGGTCTAATGCTGTGCAAGACATAGCGCCCACAGAAGTGGAGGGTGATACTATGCACTGGTCTAATGCTGTGCAAGACATAGCGCCCACAGAAGTGGAGGGTGATGATATGCACAGGTCTAATCCTGTGCAAGACATAGCGCCCACGGGAGTGGAGGTTGATTCTATGCACAGGTCTAATGCTGTGGAAGACATAGCGCCCACAGAAGTGGAGGGTGATACTATGCACAGGTCTAATGCTGTGCAAGACATAGCGCCCACGGGAGTGGAGGGTGATACTATGCACAGGTCTAATGCTGTGCAAGACATAGCGCCCACGGGAGTGGAGGGTGATACTATGCACAGGTCTAATGCTGTGCAAGACATAGCGCCCACGGGAGTGGAGGGTGATACTATGCACAGGTCTAATGCTGTGCAAGACATAGCGCCCACGGGAGTGGAGGGTGATACTATGCACAGGTCTAATGCTGTGCAAGACATAGCGCCCACAGAAGTGGAGGGTGATACTATGCACAGGTCTAATGCTTTGCAAGACATAGCGCCCACGGGAGTGGAGGTTGATACTATGCACAGGTCTAATGCTGTGGAAGACATAGCGCCCACAGAAGTGGAGGGTGATACTATGCACAGGTCTAATGCTGTGCAAGACATAGCGCCCACGGGAGTGGAGGGTGATACTATGCACAGGTCTAATGCTGTGCAAGACATAGCGCCCACGGGAGTGGAGGGTGATACTATGCACAGGTCTAATGCTGTGCAAGACATAGCGCCCACAGAAGTGGAGGGTGATAATATGCACAGGTCTAATGCTCTGCAAGACATAGCGCCCACAGAAGTGGAGGGTGATAATATGCACAGGTCTAATGCTGTGGAAGACATTGCGCCCACGGGAGTGGAGGGTAATACTATGCACTGGTCTAATGCTGTGGAAAACATAGCGCCCACAGACGTGGAGTGTGATACTATGCACAGGTCCAATGCTGTGCAAGACATAGCGCCCACAGAAGTGGAGGGTGATACTATGCACAGGTCTAATGCTGTGCAAGACAAAGCGCCCACAGAAGTGGAGGGTGATACTATGCACAGGTCTAATGCTGTGCAAGATATAGCGCCCACAGAAGTGGAGGGTGATACTATGCACAGGTCTAATGCTGTGGAAGACAAAGCGCCCACAGAAGTGGAGGGTGATACTATGCACTGGTCTAATGCTGTGCAGGACATAGCGCCCACAGAAGTGGAGGGTGATACTATGCACTGGTCTAATGCTGTGGAAGACAAAGCGCCCACAGAAGTGGAGGGTGATACTATGCACTGGTCTAATGCTGTGGAAGACAAAGCGCCCAGAGAAGTGGAGGGTGATACTATGCACTGGTGTAATGCTGTGTAAGACATAGCGCCCACGGGAGTGGAGGGTGATACTATGTGCAGGTCTAATGCTGTGCAAGACATAGCGCCCACAGAAGTGGAGGGTGATACTATGCACAGGTCTAATGCTGTGCAAGACATAGCGCCCACAGAAGTGGAGGGTGATACTATGCACAGGTCTAATGCTGTGCAAGTCATAGCGCCCACGGGAGTGGAGGGTGATACTATGCACAGGTCTAATGCTGTGGAAGACATAGCGCCCACAGAAGTGGAGGGTGATACTATGCACAGGTCTAATGCTGTGGAAGACATAGCGCCCACGGGAGTGGAGGGTGATACTATGCACTGGTCTAATGCTGTGCAAGACATAGCGCCCACAGAAGTGGAGGGTGATAATATGCACAGGTCTAATGCTGTGCAAGACATAGCGCCCACGGGAGTGGAGGTTGATACTATGCACAGGTCTAATGCTGTGGAAGACATAGCGCCCACAGAAGTGGAGGGTGATACTATGCACAGGTCTAAAGCTGTGGAAGACATAGCGCCCACAGAAGTGGAGGGTGATACTATGCACAGGTGTAATGCTGTGGAAGACATAGCGCCCACAGAAGTGGAGGGAGATACTATGCACAGGTCTAAAGCTGTGGAAGACATAGCGCCCACAGAAGTGGAGGGTGATACTATGCACTGGTCTAATGCTGTGCAAGACATAGCGCCCACAGAAGTGGAGGGTGATACTATGCACAGGTCTAATGCTGTGGAAGACATAGCGCCCACGGGAGTGGAGGGTGATAATATGCACAGGTCTAAAGCTGTGGAAGACATAGCGCCCACAGAAGTGGAGGGTGATACTATGCACAGGTGTAATGCTGTGGAAGACATAGCGCCCACAGAAGTGGAGGGAGATACTATGCACAGGTCTAAAGCTGTGGAAGACATAGCGCCCACAGAAGTGGAGGGTGATACTATGCACTGGTCTAATGCTGTGCAAGACATAGCGCCCACAGAAGTGGAGGGTGATACTATGCACAGGTCTAATGCTGTGGAAGACATAGCGCCCACGGGAGTGGAGGGTGATAATATGCCCAGGTCTAATGCTGTGGAAGACATTGCGCCCACAGAAGTGGAGGGTGATACTATGCACAGGTCTAATGCTGTGAAAGACATAGCGCCCACGGGAGTGGAGGGTGATACTATGCACAGGTCTAATGCTGTGGAAGACATAGCGCCCACGGGAGTGGAGGGTGATACTATGCACAGGTCTAATGCTGTGCAAGACATAGCGCCCACAGAAGTGGAGGGTGATACTATGCACAGGTCTAATGTTGTGGAAGACATAGCGCCCACAGAAGTGGAGGGTGATACTATGCACAGGTCTAATGCTGTGGAAGACATAGCGCCCACAGAAGTGGAGGGTGATACTATGCACAGGTCTAATTCTGTGGAAGACATAGCGCCCACAGAAGTGGAGGGTGATACTATGCACAGATCTAATGCTGTGGAAGACATAGCGCCCACAGAAGTGGAGGGTGATACTATGCACAGGTCTAATGCTGTGGAAGACATAGCGCCCACAGAAGTGGAGGGTGATACTATGCACAGGTCTAATGCTGTGGAAGACATAGCGCCCACAGAAGTGGAGGGTGATACTATGCACAGGTCTAATGCTGTGGAAGACATAGCGCCCACAGAAGTGGAGGGTGATACTATGCACAGGTCTAATGCTGTGCAAGACATAGCGCCCACAGAAGTGGAGGGTGATACTATGCACAGGTCTAATGCTGTGCAAGACATAGTGCCCACAGAAGTGGAGGGTGATACTATGCACAGGTTAAATGCTGTGGAAGACATAGCGCCCACAGAAGTGGAGGGTGATACTATGCACAGGTCTAATGCTGTGCAAGACATAGCGCCCACAGAAGTGGAGAGAAAATTCTAAGCTCAGGGATATCTCAGATATTGACAAACTCATTTATGCGGAAATACCCGATCCCAGTGATACTACCTTAAACAATGTAGTGAAGTCTCATATGGTGCATGGGCCTGGCGGTAATCTCAAACCCAAATCTATTTGTATGGTAGACGGAAAGTGTAGAAAGGACTTCCCAATTGATTTCATTGCCGAAACGAAGAATAATGTGAACGGCTATCCTATTTATCGAAGGCGGGACACTGGCAGAACAATTATCAAACGCATTCAAGGTTATGACGTGAATGTTGACAATCGTTTCATAGTGCTTTATAATACTTTTCTTTTATTGTACTTTCAAGCTCATATTAATGTAGAGATTTTTGCAAGTATTAAAGAATATATAATACACTGGCCGGCAAAAAAAGTGGAACACTTTACTTTTTAATGTAATTTCTTAATTTATTCCACTGAAATGTACCTGTTTTCCAATATTTGCATTATTCAAGTAAATTTTAGATGGTTGGCAACAGAAAATACCGAAACATGTTTTACAACACGCTTTAACTCACAAATTTCGTTACATTTTGCAAAACTTACAATTTTCTATTTTTTTTAGTAATGCTCTTTTGGGCTGGTGTTTATCAAACGTATTGCCAAACAAAAAAGTATTAATGTTTGCACTGCACTGCACAAGAACACAGGTCACTAAAAACGAGTGTTTCCACCTTTAGCGTCTATGACAGCTTGTAAACGCTCAGGCATACTGTTCACGACTCGTCGAATGGCATCGCCGGGATGCGATCCCATTCCTCCAGCAGCGATGTTCTCAGTTGTGCCAAGGTGGTGTGGTCACGCTGTCTGACGATCCTTCCAAGCATATCCCATACATGCTCGATGGGGTTCAAGTCAGGACTACGAGCTGGCCAGTCCGGGGTTTGAATCTCCACTTCCTGCAGATATTGTACAACACAGCGAGCAGTATGAGGGCGGGCATTATCCTGCATCAGCATGAAATTCTGACCAATGAAAGGCGCAAAGGGCATCACATGGTTCATCAGGATCTCTTCGATGTACCTTTGGGAATTGAGCGTCCCGTGATCGATGCACACCAACTCAGTGCGGGCCATAACGTTGATGCCACCCCACACCATAACCGAGCCACCTCCAAATGGAGTCCTGGAGGAGAAAGCAACAGGGCTGTACCTCTCCCCGCGCCTTCTCCACACTCTTTCTCCTCCATCAGGAGATCTAAGGTGAAAGCGACTCTCGTCAGTGAAGAGAACAGAGGCCCACTGCTCGTGGGTCCATCCCAGATGCTGCCTTGCGAAGCGAAGATGCGCCTCTCTGTGATGTTCGAGTGCGGGTCCACGTGCAGGCCTCCTGGACGAAAGATGAGCTTCTTCAAACCTTCTTCTTACTGTTCGCTCACTCACTCTCACATTTCCGACATTTTCCAGTTGATTTCGTGCCTGAACTGCTGCGGTATGCCGATCACGCAGAACTTGGAGGGTGAGAAATCTGTCATTCCTGGCACTTGTGCTTCTTCTACGGCCTGACCCTCGTCTCCTGTCGTATGTTTGGAGCTCTCTGTAACGTTGCACTGCACGGTGAAAGCTACCGAGAGATGACCCAATGACCTCAGCAACATAACGGAAGCTGCAGCCATCCTCCACCAATGCAACTGCCTATGCAGCTCCTTCACGGCTAAGAGGCATGTTTTAGTGTGAACTGCAAATGGATAACTTGCTAAAATGTGTGACAAACACTCATAAACCTTAAACGCTTACGGTCCGCTTCCCGCCATAAAACCATTAAGATAGGCTCATCGAAGATTGGGGTTAATTGGTGGTAATAAACCACCCTAAGAAATGTCATATTATCAATTTCTATTCACAGATGTTTCAGATGTTCGTTCGAATGCACGAAAAGCTTTTAAAATGTGATTAAATATTTTTCAAGGCTAGTTTTATACTATTTATATTACTTTTTTTAACTGTTCCACTTTTTTTGCCGGTCAGTTTATATCCACACATATGTTTACAAAGGACATGACAGCGCCAATCTACAAATAACAACCAAAGAGGGTTTACTTCACCATGATGAAACATCTACCTTTTTGAACACCCGATATGTAAGTCCGAGTGAAGCTGCTTATAGAATATTTTCCTATCCTATGCACGAACAATCTCATACTGTAGTTCGCTTACCTGTTCATTTACTAGATGAACAACAGAACCTGGTGTATTTTTGTAATGACGATGTCGCTGAAGCTCTACTTCCATCGGAATTGAAAAGCACAGAACTGATTTATGGTTTAACTTAAATAAGAATCCGGTGACAAAAGAGTCCTTACATATACCCAGAAACGCCAGTTCATTATGTTTGGGAAAGTAATTAACGCGTCTGGAAAAAAAAGTAAAATCTGGAAAAATAATAGGTAGAATGTTTAACGGTTCCCCAGTGGAATCAGAAAAATATCATCTTCGATTGCTGTTACTTCACGTAGTAGGTACTACCTGGTTTCAAGATGTAAAGACAGTAAACAATGTGTGCTGTTCTTCATTCAAAGAAGCAGCAATGGAACATAGGTTAATTCAGGATGATGCTGAATGTCATCGTTGTCTACATGAAGCGTCAGTTCTTCAAATGCCATTTCAATTCAGACAATTATTTTCCTTCATTTGTATATTTCAACAATCATCGAATTCAAATGAATTGTGGGATACTTTTAAGGATTCTCTAAGTGAGAATTACTTACGTGTCTAAAACCAGCAAACAGCTTATCAAATGACTCTCCGCGATATCAGTAAGATGACAAAATCACATGGTTTTTCTCTTTCAACTTTCCGGTTGCCAGTTATCCAGTGACTTACCACGAGCTGAAAGGAATGAATCTTCCATGCTTCCTGATACTGGTTATGACTCAATTATTCAGAAAGCGAATGATGAACAAAGATTCAACATAAATGAAATTACTAACGCTATGCTACAGAAAAATAAGAATAAAATTAATGCATACTTCATAGATGGTTCTGGTGGTACTGGCAAGACATTCGTGTACCAATATATCATTAAATAGTGCACTGATTTGGGTTTCAAAGTTATACCAGTGGCGTGGAATTGCTGCCACGCTATTACCCAATGGCGGTACGGTACATAGCAGATTTAAATTATCGCTGAAATTACACGAAGCTTCTGTTTCATCTTTAAAAATGAACAGTAAAGGAGCACATGATATCAGGTCAACAAGAGTGATTATATAGGATGAAGCACCAATGGCTAACTTGCATACCCTGATGTGCGTTAATAGACTTTTGCAAGACATCATGGATAATTCCATCTCTTTTGGAGGGAAAGTTATTGTACTGGGTGGAGATTTTAGACAAGTTTTGTCTGCTGTTCCGCATGCTTCCAAACAAGCAGTTATTCAGAACTATATTTAATTTACTCCTCTTTGGTCAGAATTTAAAATATTTCATCTGTTAAAAAATATGCGAGCAGGACCAGAAGAATTAGACTTCGCTGATTTTGTGCTGAAAATTGGTAATGGAGATTACCCTTCCGTGAATCAGGAATCGGCAGAGCAATCTGTTATTGATTTACCAACCTCTGTCATCGTGAAAGAAGACATTGTCTCTGAAATTTACGGGAATAAATTTCAGTCACCAGAAGATGCTATAAGTTTCTCCAAAATTGCCATTCTTGCCCCTAAAAACGAACACTGTGATCAAATCAAATCTAAAGTTATAGATCTTCTACCCGGAACGGCCAGAACGTACAGTACATCAGTGTAAATAACTTAATTACTGAAGATGAAAATGAAACTCTCCAATTTCCCATAGATTTCCTGAACAGCTTAGAATTAAGTGGCTTGCCTCCTCATGTCCTCAACTTAAAACCTGGAGTGATTGTAATGTTATTAAGAAACTTAATTGATACACAGGGGCTTCTAAATTAAACAAGATTAATTGTGCGAAAGGTCGCCTCTGTAGCGTAGCGGTCAGCATGGTTAGCTGCCGCCCCGGAGGTCCTGGGTTCGATTCCCGGCTCTGCCACGAAATTTGAAAAGTGGTATGAGGACTGGAACAGGGTCTACTCAGCCTCGGGTGTTCCAAATGAGTAGAGGGGGGTTCCATTCCCCCCCTCAGCCATCCTCGAAGTGGTTTTCCGTTGTTTCACACTTCGTCTTCGGGCAAATGCCGGGATGGTACCTTCTTCAAGGCCACGGCCGCCTCCTTCCATCTTCCTTGCCTATCCATCCTGACCATCCATTACCTTCCCTCATGAGGCCCCTGTTCGCTTAGCAGGTGAGGCCGCCTGGGCGAGGTGCCAATCACACCTCACCAGTTGTATCCCCTCCGATTAGATGTTCCCAGCTCTAGGACACTGCCCGTAGAGGCGGTAGTGGTGAGTTCCCTCGCTGAGTCCGTGGGTTCCACCAACCTGGAGGGTAAACGACTAAGAAAAGGAAAAAAAGAAAGAATTGTGCGAAAAAGGCATGACAGTCGTTTAGAACTAGAATTCATTACAGGGTTAAGTGTTGGACAAAGAGTTCTGATTCCTAGAATTGATTTAATACCATCCGACACAACTCTTCCATTTAATTTTAAAAGATGCCATTTTCCTATTCGCCTTGCATTCAGTATGCCAAATAACAAAGCTCGACTTTAGACCGTGTTGGTGTATATTTACCCCCAGCCTGTATTTAGTCATGGCCAGCTGTACGTATCAATGTCTCCAGTTCGATCATTTGATAGTTTGAAAGTACAAATAGTGCCGGAGGGCCATAGGACAATACATGTTGTATTTAAGGAGGTACTCCAACATCACTACACTTAGTGACATTGAACCAAAATTTTCTCTACAAATAGTTACTACACACTTCAGTCTATACGTTAATTTCTGGAGTCCGACTTAGCCATTGCAGTTTTACCGACCATGGGACTTAGTATTCCGTTGAATTTCAACGGGTTCACCCTAGTCAATATATTTAAAACACTAAGGTGATTTTGTTAACGCGAGATTGAGAGAAGTACAGAACCGATTTACTTCATAATGCATTCTAACGAGAGCTTTTGGCATGTAGATTTGCAGAGTGTCTTTAAAAATTATAAAATGTTAGGTTATATTTTTAAATTATTAAAGAAAAAATTAGTCGCCTCCGTAGCGTAGCGGTCAGCATGGTTAGCTGCCGCCCCGGAGGTCCTGGGTTCGATTCCCGGCTCTGCCACGAAATTTGAAAAGTGGTTCGAGGACTGGAACGGGGTCTACTCAGCCTCGGGTGGCCCAAATGAGTAGAGGGGGTTCGATTCCCCCTCAGCCATCCTCGAAGTGGTTTTCCGTGGTTTCCCACTTCGTCTTCGGGCAAATGCCGGGATGGTACCTTCTTCAAGGCCACGGCCGCCTCCTTCCCTCTTCCTTGCCTATCCATCCTACCCATCCCTTACCTTCCCTCATGAGGCCCCTGTTCGCTTTGCAGGTGTGGCCGCCTGGGCGAGGTGCCAATCCCACCTCACCAGTTGTATCCCAGCTCTAGGACTCAGCGAGGGAACTCACCACTACCGCCTCTACGGGCAGTGTCCTAGAGCTGGGAACATCTAATCGGAGGCGACCTCCTTTGCCATCTATTTATTTAAATCTCAAGGCGTTTTCTTTTGTAAATCGCCAGACTCTTTTTAACGAGGGAAATGGCTCTTGCTTCCCGCCGCGTCTGAGATCTTTGTGTATGAGAATTAAACAGGGTCTCCAATATTGTTAATTATGTTTTTAGAATATACATTGAAATAGATGATGAAGATAATTGTTGTTTTAAGGGGCCTAACATCTAGGTTATCGGCCCCTACATTGAAATAGAATTATAAAATAAGCGAAGTTTTGAAGGAGATAAACTGCAGGGTGAGTGTGTATGGTGGTTAGGTACCTTGATATTGCACAAGTAGACAGTTGTCTGGATAGTCGCCGGGCTATAGTTACAGTCCAATGATTTGTATTTACATGGTCGAGTGGGTTCGAATCCCACCTGGGATATGTTTTTTTTTATTTCCGTATACGATTGCCATTACGTTGTCGAAACATTGTTAGCCTATTTTCAATTTTGAAAAAATAGGCTTATGAGATCACCTTTTGTCCGTGTGTCTGTGTGTGCGTGTGTGTGCGATGGTGTGTGTGTGTGTCCCTAATAAATTCTAAACGGCCGGAGCGATTCCAATGAAACTCGGTAAGTACATAGCCCTATTCCGGACGATCCCGACCGTGCCCTTCAAATTTAGTTACGTCTCACCAATCCAACATGGCGGCTGTGCGAATTATTTCACCAGCATTCAATATCTCCGAAACTATTCCCGATATCACCCTGGATTTTTTTACGGTCATAAAGGGAACTACCAGAAGTTCACCTATGTGACTTTTGAAAAACTGGTAACTACAAAACCAAGATGGCGGCCACGCGAATTAGCGAATTTTAAATAGACGTTTCTCGCGATTTAACCAACCAAACGCAATAAAACTTGGTACAGTATATGTTTATACAGATTGTAATGCAGCGACATCTAACTTGGTTCTATTGTTTACATAACCACAAGATGGCGGGTGTGCGAAATATTTCACCGGCATTCTATATCTCTGAAACTATTAACGGTGTCACCCTGAAATTTTGTACGGAGATAAAGGGCACTACTGGAAGTTTATCTATAAGACTTACAGAAACCGGTTAACTACAAAACGAACATGGCGCCCAAGTGAATTTGAAAATTTTGAATAGACATTTCTCGCGATTTAATGTTCCAACCGCAATGAAATCTGGTACAGGAAATGTTTATACACATTGTAATACACTGGTATCTAATTTAGTTCAATTGTTTACATAACATCAAGATGGCGGCTGTGCGAATTTTAAAATTAAGTTTTCATTTTTTGTGTCGTAATCATGCGATCGATGTGAAAGTTTGAACAATGAACCTACGCAATAATTTTCCTTTAATGGTACATTACTCTATGGCATATGCATTTAACAATCCAACATGGCGACCATCCGAAATATTTAGACGGCTCTGAATATGTACGAATCTATTATAGCAATCAACCTGATTTTTTTTATGTTCATAGGGGCTATGATCTTAAGTTCACCTATAGGACTTTAAATAACCTGGTGATCACAAATCCAACATGGCGTCGACGCGAAGTATAAATATTCACACGGATGTTTCTCGCAATTTAACCATCCGAGTGCAGTGAAACTTGATACAGTAAATCCATATACGAATGTTAATCCACTTGCATCTAATTTATTTCAATTGTTTCCATAACCACAAGATGGCAGCTGTGCAAAATTTTAAAATCTCCTTGTTACTTCTTTTGTCCTAATCATGCGATTGAAGTTTGAATGCTACACGTACACAATAATCTTCATGTAATAGTACATAACTCTAGGACCTACATATATAAAATCCAACATGGCGACCATCTGAAATATTTAGTCTGTTCTCAATATCTACTAATCTATTACAGCAATCAAACTAAAATTTTGTATGTTCATAGAGGCAATTAACATAAGTAGGATATATGAAAATAGGTTGTATAGTTCTTCACGGAACTACTTGTTATCATTCCCGTAAAGTAACGGATTCTCCTTTGCAATCTATATATTTAAAACACAAGGCGTTTTCTTTTGTAAATCGCCAACAACTCCCCACTGGACTGATTTTAATGAAAGGTTATTTTGATGAAATATACCTATGTGCCATCACTATTGTTTTCTTTAATTCGCTATCGTTTTACCCTCCAGGGTCGGCTTTTCCCACGGACTAAGCGAGGGATCCCACCTCTACCGCCACTGAGGGCAGTGTCCTGGAGCTTGAGACCCTGAGTCAGGGATACAACTGGGGTGTGTGACCAGCACTACTCCAGGCGGCCTCACCTGCAAAGCGAACAGGGGGCCTGATGAAGGGTTGGGAAGAGTGGGACGGTTAGGCAAGGAAGTGGGAAGGAGACGGCCGTGGCCTTAGAGTAGGAACCATCCCGGCATTTGGCCGAAGACGAAGTGGAAAACCAAGGAGAACCACTTCGAGGATGGCTGAGGTGGGAATCGAACCCCCTCTACTCATTTGTGCCACCCGAGGCTGAGTAGACCCCGTTCCAGTCCTCATACCACTTTTCAAATTTCGTGGCAGAGCCGGGAACCGAACCCAGGACCTCCGGGACGGCAGCTAACTATGCTGACCGCTACGCTACGGAGGCGACCGTTTTCTTTAATTCAACAATTATTAATATTTTATCTCATGAAATAAACTTGCACATAATGTTATTCGCCCATATACGACAATTATGGATTCTATCTACAATCCGCCAGCGACTTTTACCGGGCCGATTTTAAGTTATCTATATATATAAATGAAAATTTGTCTGTTTCTTCTGAATTTCCACGGAAATTTGCGTTATTTGCGTGTTTAGACTGTTTTATGATGGATGCGCGCAAAAATAATTTTTTTGTCTGTCTGTCTGTCTGTTTGTTTGTCTGTCTGTGGACAACTTTGAATCCTTATAACTTGAGGACGGCTGGGTGGACCAACGTAAAATTTGATACAGATATCCATCAGAGGCACTGCACTCATCAATGATGTAACTCTTCTCCGTACCTCTCATAAAATGGGGCCTACCCCCTTAAAATGCATGCTGAAGTAGGCGTAGAAGGACGAGACAAAGCTTATTTTCAACTCCTCAATGAGAGAAACAAAACTCGGGGGCCCTACCCACATTTTAAGGCCCTAAAACCAACAGTTTTTGTGATATTCCCAGGAAAATAATTTTATTTAATAATTTAATGAAAGAATGCAAGCGGGTAACCATGGCAACAGAATCTCAGAGAACCATCTATTTCTGTAAGACGCAATGCAAACGGCTATAAGGTTATCACGGAACCAAATTAAGCTGTGAAATTCATCAATACGTATAATGCGCTTAAGGGGGTCAAGGGGTACACTAGATTTTTTTAACGTGCGGGTGTGGTACGGAAGGTCTTTTATATCCCTATCCATATATTGTATTTATTATATTATTATCATTATTATTATTATTATTATTATTATTATTATTATATTATGGCACTCAACGACGAGACACAGCTCATTTTGTATCCCCTCGGTGGCAAACGATACACGAGGGTTCCTGAAAACTACATTTTAAGGCTCTAAAACCAACAGTTTCTGAGATATTCCCAGAAAACTAATTCAATTTAATAAACTAATGAAGGAATGCAAGCCGGCAACCATGTCAACAGGTTCTCAAGAGAAGACATCCAACTTTCCATCTATTTCTGTAAAGAGCAATCAATGCCTCTCCACTTATTACATTTCTGTGAAAGTTTGCAAATGGCTATAAGGTTATCACGGAACCAACTTAGACTGTAAAATTCATCAATGCGCTTAAGGGGGCCCCTCAAGGGGTACCCTAGTATTTTTTCACGTGATTTACACGTGTGATATGTTGTACAGAATTATATCTCCGAACAGCAACATTATTTTCAAAAATTCCTGAATTGAAATAGTATATTTTGCGGCTATTAGGAAATTGGGCCATTGGAGGCTAAAAACCCCGAATATTGATGCACCACAAACCTTTATATTTGTTAAAGGTGTCTTCCTGTCGATGGGCACTTTACACAACAGCGAGGGTCAGTCCTTATGTGACGTGTATTGCGTTTCGTCTACGAGGTTTTCAATTTTATTTTCACGTCAGGAAGTACACGTTAGGTGAATTTAGGTTGAGCACATTCTAACTTCTTTTTTTTTTTCGACAAACGGGTTCATCGTAAGGATGATTTTGTTTCATACTGTGTGGTTGATATATCCATATTCGGACATCTGGGTGATATGTTGTAGGCTGGTTGGTTGGTTCCTATGTTTAGAAGCTGCGACAACGCGTTCACGTAGCCTCGTGTACTTTGAGTGTGTGGAGAATCTGTCTGATAACCGTGTTTATTGTGATGGCTGTATTAGTGTGTGTTATCTGTATTTCAGGTAAGGACTGCAGACGATCAATTTCCAGTAGTTTCTACTTTTGCTACCAAATGCTACCGTAAACGACAACTAGCTGCGACTTGGCTACTAGATGCCACCGCAACCGGCACCTGGCGGCAAACTTTGGAACTAATAGAGCGTTAATCAAATCTAACCTACAATTTTAGGTTCACACAATTGTAGTTAGTGGAAGGTTCTATTATATGCCATAAATATATGACATGGGACCGCCGGCTTTACTTCCCCTCCGAAGTAAGGCATACTTAGGGACTTTCGGCCTTTCTGTGTATCTTTATGTACGCCTATAACTCGTGTGAGAATGTTTGGAGCATCGTAAAATTAGGTATCCATCAGAGTCAATACACCTATCTATATATATAAAGCTCAATGTCTGTCTGTCTGTCTGTCTGTCTGTCTGTCTGTCTGTTATGCATACAAATCCACACCGTTTCACCGATCTGAACCAAAATTTGTGTACATACCCTTCGGAACCCTGCGGGTAACCCTGTCCACTTGAAATTTCCAACAGACCACCCCATTCCCTGCATTTAGGCCCTTTGTCCCAAATCTACACCGTTTCACCGATCTCAACCAAAATTTGTATACTTACCCTATGTAACCCTGTGAATAACACTGTCCACTTAAAATTTTGGACAGACCACCCCATTTCCTGCATTTAGGCCCTTTGGCAAACTTCTACACCGTTTCACCGATCCGAACCAAAATATGTATACCTACCCTTTGCAACCCTGCGGGTAACCCTGTCAACTTGAAATTTCGGACAGACCACCCCATTCTCTGGATTTAGGCCCTTTGTCCCAAATCTACACCGTTTCACCGATCAGAACCAAAATTTGTATACTTACCCTTTGGTACCCTGCGAGTAACACTGTCTGCTTGAAATTGCGGACAGACCACTCCATTCCCTGCATTTAGGCCCTTTAGCCCAAATCTACACCGTTTCACAGATCTCAACCAAAAGTTGTTATTTACCGTCTGGAACCCTGCGAGTAACACTGTCTGCTTGAAATTTCGGACAGACCACTCCATTCCCTGCATTTAGGCCCTTTGGCACAAATCTACACCGTTTCACCAATCAGAACCAAAATTTGGTACCCTGCGAGTAACACTGTTTGCTTGAAATTGCGGACAGACCACTCCATTCCCTGCATTTAGGCCCCTTGGCTCAAATCTACACCGTTTCACAGATCTGAACCAAAATGTGTATACTTACCCTTTGTAACCCTGTGAATATCACTGTCCACCTAAAATTTCGTACAGACCACCCCATTTCCTGCATTTAGGCCCTTTGCCAAAAATCTATATCGTTTCACCGATCCGGACCAAAATTTATATACCTACCCTTTCGAACCCTGCGGGTAACCCTGTCCACTTAAAATTGCGGACAGATCAGCCCATTCCCTGCATTTAGGCCCTTTGGCACAAATCTACACCGTTTCACCGATCAGAACCATTATGTGTATACTTACCCTTTGGTACCCTGCGAGTAACACTGTCTGCTTGAAATTGCGGACAGACCACTCCATTCCCGGAAAGAGGACAGGGTCCGTCCCAAAGGCAATGGAAAAAAGGGTTAAAACCGGACCCGCTCAGGAAACCCTCAGGGTTGCCAGCTCCCGAACTCACCAGCCATGAGCCCTTGAGGATATAGCACTATCCAGGGTGCACCAGAAGTGGTGGGGCTACACACACCCTGCCTCCTTGAGGGTCTTGAGCAGAAGACATGAGATATTAAGAAAAGAAAAAGAAGGCTGACACCTCGAAGAATGAGGCTATCAGGAATGATTAGACAAGGGCCAATTAAGGCGGGAAAGTGAAAGAGTCGCTAGGCCTCGGATACCCTGATACCATCGGGGTCGGAAGAGAACAAGAGTTTGACCAAGGGAGACTGACAGGAAAGAGAACTGAAAGGAGCCCGGCACCAGTAAGTAGAAGCAATGCCAGACTCAGCTGGGGACCCGTGGTCGCAAACCCACGTCCCTCAAGTTGTGAGACATTGGTGGGTGGAGGGAGGAGGGGGGGGGGGGCAGGTGTGAGAATAGCTTGCTGATTCATCGCGAGGTGACATGAGAGAAATGTCCAGACCCCGCCGTGTTACCTGGTATTGCTGACTATGCTGATGTTCATATTGCGTCTTTGCTCAAACCACTGTAGTGTTAGGAAAGAATGAGTGATTCACCGGTCAATGTGAATAGGACCGGGAACCCCCACCCGAACGTCTGTCATCATAATATATCGTCATCATCTGCGATATTCTCAGGTTCGTGCAGCTTGGACCAGAGCAGTACTCGATAAGCTCTTTCACTACACGCATCGAGTATAGGCCTAAGCCAGAAAATAACGTTCAGACATTGGAAGACAACGAAGGTAGAAATCTGAATTACCTATATCAGATTTAAAATTACACCATGTTCGTTTAGTAGTCATTTTTCATTACCTTATTATTATCATAAGGGCAAATGACCTAGATGTTACGCCCATTATACCACTAATCACCACACACAATAACTCTTCATCGCCTGTGAATTTTGAAATATTTCTTTCTACCACGGTAGTTGGCAAGTTTGTCGTGTCAATTCAACAGTAGTTTTCATTACCAACCTCATCAAAAGGGCAAATGACCTAGATGTTACGTCCATTATACTACTAAGTAACACCACAGTCTTCATCGCCTGCGATTTTTAAAATGTGTATTTCCATTAGTTTGTAAGTTTGATATACCCGTTCAGTAGTAGTCGTATTGACAGGCCATGCCAAAGGAGAATATATCTTCATTCCCCGAATTCCTATGATCCCTACTAATATGCCTTTTGATTTCAAGCGACTGCAATTCCCTGCACGTCTTGCTTTTGAAATGACCATAAACAAGGCCCAAGGACAGTCGCTCAAGCTAGCAGGCCTTAATCTGGAAAGTCCATGCTTCTCTCATGACCAGTTATACGTAGCTTGCTCAAGAGTGGGCACACCTAAACATTTATTTATTTATTCACCAGAGGGAAAAACAAGGAATATCGTTTATCCTAACGCACTCCATTAATTTCATTGTTAGCTACAAACATGTTAGTATTTATTAAATAACAACTGCGAAGTGAGATGAAACATTTCTCTGAAGTTTAACCATTACATCGTACATTAGGCCGTGTTACTTTGCGTGTCATCTGTCTAGGATACTATTTAATCTACTGTTACTGTATTCGTTTATGCCAATGATCTGGTTCCTCTTCTTGAGAACCTGTACCGAAACATGTAAGCCGGTCACGTAGAAAATTCACTGCGAGTGTTATGGTATATCGTACATCTCTTTTCTATTTTATTCCTTTCATTCCTTTAAAGTATCAATTTTTCCCATTCGTTGATAAGTTATATGTGCCAGTAGTCGCTTCTATGTTCATCATCAGTATGTAGAAGATGTTTTGCGTCAGAAGAAAAGACAACTGGATGCTCAGGAACGTTAACGATATATCGACTGAGATATCTGGAAGCTTCTCTTGGAGGAATTGTTACAGACATTTATCGTACAGTTTAAACCTTAACAAGACGAAACTTTTAACCAGACAGCGATCTAAGTGGGAGAGCTTTGGCAAAAAATAATCAAGTCTTTCCCGAAATGTGAGTCCTAAAAGTAACTTTTTCTATTATTTTGTAAGTTTCATATGTCAGTTATGTAGTAATTTTCAATATCATCCTGATCAGTAGGGCAAATTACCTAGATGTTATGCCCTCAACGTCATTGGGGGCAAATGACATAGATTTTAAGTCCATTATATTTCTAATCACCACCACATATAGTCTTCTACGACTGAGATGTCACGAATTCTGGGACCGCTAACAACATATCTCGACTCGGACTGAAGACAAATATCACGAGAATGATCATTATTTTACAGAGCCTACCCATAGTGACTTAAGTATACACATTGTCACTGGGTTTGATAATGTAAGAAATGAATACATAAATAAATATAATTTATGACGTTGAGTGTTAAGGAGACTGAAATATTATCATCATTCCACCGGGCGATGCCGGGTACTACTGCTAGTCTATATATAAAAAGCACAACGTTTGTCTGTTTGTCTGTTATGTATACAAATCTACACCGTTTCACCGATCAGAACCAAAATTCGTATTCTTACACTTTGGTGCCCTGCGAGTAACACTGTATGATTGAAATTGAGGACAGACTATTCCATTCCCTGCATTTAGGCCCTTTGGCACAAATCAACACCGTTTCAGCGATCTGAACCAACATTTGTATACTAACCATTAGGAACCCTGCGAGTAATACTGTCTGCTTGAAATTGCGGAGAGACCACTCCATTCCCTGCATTTAGGCCCTTTGGCCTAAATCTACACCGTTTCACCGATCTCAACCAAAATTTGTATATTTACCATTTGGAACACTGCGACTAACACTGTCTGCTTTAAATTGCAGAGAAGCTACCCCTTGGAACCCTGCGGGTTACACTGTCCACTCTAAGTTTCGGACAGACCACTCACTCCATTCGCTGCATGTAGACCCTTTGGCAAAAATCAACACCGTTTCACCCATCGGAACCATATTTTTCATACTTACTCTTTGGAACCCGACGAGTAACACTGTCTGCTTGAAATTTGGGAGAGACCACTCCATTCCCTGTATTTAGGCCCTTTGGCACAAATCTGCACCGTTTCACCGATCTGCACCAAATTTTGTTTACTTACCCCTTGGAACCCAACGAGTATTTCGGTGAAACTGTTCGGGACCAGAAAATCACGTTTTAAGGCCCTTGAACCAATCGTGTCAGAAGTTAAGCAACACCATACTCTTCCCCGCCTGTGATTTTTAAAATGTGTTTTTCTATTAGTTTGTAAGTTTGATGAACCAGTTCAGTAGTAGTAGTCATCTCACCACATAAAGTCTTGCTCAATAGTGGTAGTGTATGTGTCCCCTATCTGTTCATATACCATTAATCCGATTGCGAAGAAACTTGGGTGAGTTGTTGTGTGGATCGCAGGGAATGTTTTTAGCTACAAATTATTTATGTAACACAAAAGGTAGAGAGGCTTAACAGGAAGTTTTAATACAACAATAACCCAATTGCACAATGCCAGTTGTGATGATGATGATGATAATTGTTGTTTTAAGGGGCCTAACATCGAGGTTATTGGCCCCTAATGGTTTGGCGGATCGTGAAATTGAAACTACAACTAAAACTAACTACAAAACTTACGGGCTAGAAGAAGATAAGGACAAAAGAAAGTTATAAGGGAAACAAAAGACAGGAAGAAAGGAAATGCCCTCAACCCTGGATAAATGAGAATTGAGGGACTTGGAAGGAAGGAGAGCCACGAAAGGCAGATAGGAAGGGGAAAGAGGAGAGGGTCCGCCCCAAAGGCAATGGAAAAAAGTGGTAAAACCGGACCAAGCTCAGGAATCCCTCGGAGTTGCCAGCTCCCGGACTCACCAGCCATGAGCCCTTGAGTGTGTAGCACTATCCAGGGTGCACCAGATGTGAACACACCATGCCTCCTTGAGAGCCTTGAACAGAAAACAGGAGATATTATCAAAAGAAAAAGAAAGCTGACCCCTCGAAGAATGAGGGTATTAGGAAAGATGAGACAAGGGCCAATTAAGGCGGCAAAGTGAAAGACTCCCTAGGCCTCGGATACCCTAATACCGTCGAGGTCGGAAGAGAATAAGAGTTGACCAAGGGAGGCCGACAGGAAAGAGAACTGATAGGAGCCCGGCACCTGTTAGTAGAAGCAATGGTGGACTCAGCTGGGGTCCCGTGGTCACCAACCCACGTCCCACAATTTGTGAGACCTGGGAGGGGGGGCAGTTGTGAGAATAGCTTGCTGATTCACCACGAGGTGACATGTGAAGACTGTCCAGAGTCCTATGCCCTGCAATTAGCTTCGTCCTTTTCTACCCCGGTGATTTTGCCATTTCCCAATGATTGAAAGTGACAAATCTAAGAAAATGTTTTCGTAGTCTTATAGAGAATTTTTCTAAGGCGCTATGCGTCAAAAGACGACACTGTTGATCTCTACTTTTCTAACAGCCAATGAGATATAGTCCCTAGGCAGTGTTTGCTGTTTCACATAGTCCTCTTTCTAATCATATTTTTCAATTCGTTTGTTAATTACATATGTCAGTACTGTAGTTAATAAATAGCCGATTCCCTATTCATTATTATCATTATCGTTACGGAAAAATGACCTGAATGTTACGTCCAATATATTGTACTACTTATCACCCCCATTATCACCAGCACAAAGAGTTTTATTTTTAAAATATTTATTTTTCTTTTAGTTTAAGTATCATGTGCCATTTCTGTAGTAGTATTCATTATCATCCATAAAACAAGTAAATCTACCGGGCGAAGCCGGGCACTACTGCTAGTCATTTATAAAACTCTTCACCCTATTTCTCATAGAAAGGTTGGTATCGGCATAAAACTTTTCAAAATGAATGCAAAAATAGGCGAAAAATAAAAATTATCCTAGAAGGATGACCAAAGCATGTGTTGCGCTTCTCAATGTGAGACACAGAATTCGGGAGTCTATAGAGTCTCCGAAAACCACATTTTAAGGCCCTTAAATTAACAGTGTCTGTGATATTCCCAGAAAGCTAACTTCTCTGTGATAAACGTATGAAGGAATAACAAGCCCCTAACCATTGCAACAGTAGCTCAATTGATAACGTCTGGTTATTAATACCGAAGACCGTTCGAAGAGCGGGTACTTCTGCTAGTAGATACATATTTCTACAGTCCACATCAATACATTTTATTTCCGTTTTACCATTGCATTACAGCATGTGATCGAAAGAGCTAACTGTTGTCCCCAATATCTGCAATCAGTTCCAGTAACCGACAACAGATGGCAGTACCTCGCACATATAGTTCCAGTAACCAACAACATATGGCAGCACCATTGCGTCGAAATATTTAATGCATCAGACATGGCGCGTTTTCACGTGATAGTTATTTATGAGAATTATGAAGGAGGGGAATATTTTCTATGATGTTTCTACGATATGTATACTGAAATAGAGTTATAAAAGAAGGGAAATGTTGAAGAACATTAACTGACAGTTGAATGTGTATGTTATTTATGTACCTTAATATTGCAATTTCTTCCCAATGCTTCGGTGGTCAAGTTGGTAGCATCCTAGCCTAAAAGTTATAATTATGCAACGTCGATATTCGGTACTCTTAAAATATTAAAGAAAAAAGTAGTTTTCCATGCACTCGCGCGTGTCCACAATTGCTTTCGCCATGAGAGACACTTGCCACACATAACTCGTTTGAAGGGCTCCGACATCGTGGTTACTCAGCCCTGTGTACTTTGGTACGTAAGTGTACAATTTTCTCTGATGACCTGTGTTAACGTGATGGCTGCATTAATGTGTGTATTTGTAATTAAGGAGGGGAATTGCAAGGAGACGGCCAAGGCCTAGGAACCGTGCCGGTATTTGCCTTGAGAGGAAGTGGGAAACTACGGAAAACCACATCCAAGATTGTTGAGGTGAGATTCGAACCTTCCTCTTCTTAGTTATACCTCACGAGACTGAGTGTGCCCCATTTTTGCCCTCAAACCAGAATTAAATTTCTTGGCAGAGCAGGAAATGTAACCCGTATCTCCGGGGCGATAGCCAAGAAGAGGTGGACTTTCATGTGTTAATACGATGTTTGACATGCACGTGTCGTAGAATTCTAAAACTGCCTCCATTAGGATGACTGCCGAAGTGAGTATTGGGTATAGGCCTATGCTAATTCCAGTTGTTGGCGAAGTGATTCTACGTTCCCCTGCAAAATGTACTGCCATAACCTATAACAGGTGATGGAAATTGTTTATTTAGAGCAGTTTCGTACTGTTTATATCAAAATGAAGAACGTCATTCTGAGCTGCGTTTTCAAATTATTACAAAAAAATTCGCTGACAGGAAAAATTATAAGGATTTTATTATAGGCGATCAGTCTCATCGCACTCTCCTCAGCAACCAACTTGAGTATGGAAGTGTCTGGACGGTGAATACACTGGTCATGATGAACTTCATTGTGTAAGACAAAGCGGCTTCGGTGGCGTAGTCGGTAGCATGCTGAGCTTCTATGCCCAAGATAGCGGGTTCAAACCCGACCGAAGTCGTCGGATTTTTTAAGAGCGTTAAAAATCCTTCAGTATGCCTTCCTTCGGAGGGGAAGTAAAGCCGGCGGTCCCATGTCATAAATTTATGGCATGCAAAAGATCCTTTCACAGACTAAACTTGTGTAAAGCAAAATTTGTTAGGTTAGATTTCGTCAGAACGCTCTATCAAAGTTCCAACGTTCGCCACTAGGTATCATTGATATCTGGTGACGAAAGTTGGAACTACTTGAAATTGAACGGAACTTGTAGCTCACCCTTTACGGTGTCCGCTGGAAGCAGCTACAGACTCAGGCGAGCCGAACATGTCCTCGGACACTCCCGGCACTAAAAGCCATACGATAAATAAATAAAGATAAATAAATTGTGTAAGACAATTGTTTAATGATTATTTGTTTAGAGTACTGAGTCTAACTACGCTGTTGATTTCGGCAATGGAAGTATTATTTGACATTTAATATTTAGCGGCTCCGTGGATGCAGGACACTATTGTGTTATCGAATAATACGAAGCCACATTTAAAATCCTATAGAAATAGGCCATTTCGGAAACAATTTCAGATATTATGCAGTACAGTGTAAGGACCTTGACGATCAAATATAAATATTGTTCAACATTGCATTTCTCTTGCGTAAAATATACGCGTGGTTACTTTGGGCTTTACTGTTGTGAGGATAAAATTTATCTGCTGGAAAATAAAATATTTGACAGGCTGCAACAATGTAATGATACCAATATAAACTTATATACAGTAGTTCAAACACATACATCAGCGTTAACAGAATAGATACTGAAGATGAAAGCCAGCTATTTCCTTTCCCTACTATAGAATTCTTCAATTCCAATAATTAAGGGATTCGCCTCCACATACTCCGAACGTTTGAGCCATAGTTATGCTCTTTAGAAATGTGAACGTTTCCCAAGGACTCCTAAATGGAAACATATTAATTGTAAGAAATATGTAAGAAATTGCTTGGATTCGGATATAATAGGTGCAATAATATTAGGCAGAGAGCTCTAATCCTACGACTTGATTTAACACCTTCCGATAAAACACGTGCAGGTACAGTACATTTTCTTTTAATAGGCAACAATTTCCTATTCGCTCGGCATACTTTATCACAATCAATAAAGCTCAAGGAAGAACTCTGGAACGTATTGGGCTATTTACCTCATCACGTTTTCAGTCATGACTAGCATTATGTTGCAATGTTGAGAGTGCTATCTTTTGACGCCCTTAAAGTTGCAATAGTGCTAAGAAGTAATCGTACAAAGAATGTAACTTATATAAAAAGCTTCTTCAGTAAATATTTTTTCCATTGTCCGTCATGTTTTGAGGGGTTTCAACTAGTCATCAAATAATTTTAAAAGAACAAAATTGGTCCTAATTGCGGGTTTCTTGTCGATGGTACAAAATTTGGGAGTATTTCATTAATTAGGTTATCTCTTTCGTTTAAAGCATCTACTGCAATATCAACAGTATCGTTTAAACATTCAGTATGTTGGTCGTTAATTCTATTTATATTTTCCCAGTGGGTTATCTTACCTTGATACAACTCCTTCATATCATTCATAACTTCCGTTCTAATTTTATACTCTCAATGTTCTCTGATTGATGGTAAAACTTCTTGAAAAACCCAATATTTAAAATCTTTAGGTATAGGAAGTGTAGACGAGAAAATCAATTCATATAAACCGGGCTCAGCTATGTATATTTCATTACCTTCATGATAACTGGGTTGGGACCCATTTCGGGTCCCAACTAAATTCGATATTTTTTTCTAATCTATAATCTGCACTTGCAAAGCCTTTTTGAGATTAGAATAGCCCAGTAGTTCTACTATATCTTTTCCCTTAAACCAGTTACTTGTTTGCCATTGTAGAGAAGCTTGTTATTTTCAATATCCATAATTTTCTCCATTTATTTGGAAACTTTTTTTAGTAATGACTTCATTTATATAGTAAAATATCTATTAAATTTTTTTCAGGGTGGATGGTGCCCTATCCTGATATACCGGTATATATGTCATGGGGTATGACGAAACCCAAAGAGATTTGGTATTCAATAATTTTTCTGAATTCTTTCTGCCTTATATATGAAAAAAAATACGGTCATCTGCCCCTAAAGCAATGAAGAAAAAGTAATAGTACTGTCAGCATTTTTACCCACTTTCCCCTTACAAATAGAAAGCCCTCCTTGGTTATCTGCCCCTTGTGCTACCAAGAAAAGGAAATTTATAAAGAGATCAAAATAACTAAGCAGAATTTACCTTCGACAAGCGGATGCTTTGAGTGTGTAAAAACGAAACAAAAGGACTATAGAGAACATATAAAGAATTAGAGCATGATTGGAAGGAACAACATTTACTTGTCCACTGTGTGAAAATGAAATTAAAAATAGCAGCATACATATTCACAAATGCGGTTATCGGTCTCCAAGAGAAAGACGGTGTTTAAGTTGCACCAACAATTAATTACATTTGCAAAGAGTGCTGAAAGGCCTACGAACAAAATTATAAAGCAACATTATCTGAGAAAGTTAAATGCGTCTGCGGCAAGAATCTTTCAAAATGTAGTTTAAAAAGCCATCTAAAATTACCTTACCATGAAAAAATTACTGCATAAATTTTACATAATTATTTTTACTCAAAATATTCTTTTAATGTTTTTTGTAATGAACTGATATCCTCACAGTAGTCGAGTTAAGAGTTCAAGCTAAGAACTTGGGGCTTCGAGGCTACTCCAGGCTTAATAAATCCCGACTTAGTGACTTAATTAATAGCAACAACAATACCGAACCCGGAGTTAGTATAACGTCTACCGTAAAAGAACTTCAAGCTGTCTGCAAGTCTCGGGGTATCAAAGGTTATTCTAAACTTTAAAAAGCTGATCTTATTGAGCGCGTAGAAAATATTTACAGGCAGAGTAGAGAAGCTATTGAGTTGCTATTTCAGGATACTCATGAAATAATTTATACTCCAGAACCTACAACCTTGAAAGATGTATTTCCTTATTCTACTGCAGTATTTGGAAAACAAAGGCGGAGAAGAACTCGTAGAGATTATGAAAATGAATTAGCCTTAAGGGGACAAGCAAATGTGAGTACGCCACTTCATAATGTAGATACCAATGAAATAATTAATACTCCAGAACCAACACCTTTGAAAGATACGTTTCTTTATTCTACTGGAGTATATGGAAAATAAAGGCAGAGAAGAACGCACAGAAATTTTGAATTGGAAAGAGCGTTTCAAAGTAGGTTACAGACATTCCACTTTGAAAATAATTTAAATATTCTAGATCCTAATCACTATACGACATCGGTAAAGCCTTCTGTAGTTCAAACAGTCAAGGACAGCGAATGCATCGTAGTGTACGAGTGAACATGTTGCTATTATGTGAGTATAAAATACAATCTACTGAACAGCGTCGAGAATTTCAGTTCCAGACCTACAACTATACCGTCACCAGTAATGTAGATCTTGAAAAATTCTATACAGTTGGAAAGAGGCAAATAACTGCGCGAATGGAGCAGTTTGTAGCTCAACCACGCGATGGCTCTGACTGGGTTCTAGATAGAGTCATTGACCTGCAGTTGGCTGTCAATAGATACAATCCACTTAACGCAGCATCCTATATAGAATTGCCAGATGTAATTAAAAATTAAAAGTCCGTAATTAATCTTATAAATGATGATCAAAATGTTTCTCTTGGTGTTTAGCATCAGCACTAAAACCCGTTGATCCTAACAAATGCAAAACTCCAGACAGACCCAGCTACTATAGAGTTAAATGGAAGAAATTGAAGAAAAATACGACTACCCGGCCATTGAAAACATCCCCAAAATTGAACGCAAACTTGAAGTATCCATTAAGGTGTACGCTTACGATAATGATGATAAAATGTGTAAAATGTATCCCTTAAAAATTACAAAGAACAAATTAAAAATTCACCTTAATCTGCTCTACGTAAAAAATAAAGTCAGCTCACACTACTGTTAGAATAAGAATTTATCGCGATTAGTTTCCAAACAGAAAAATAACCATCAACACAAAATATTTACAGGCAATATGAGCTTGCAACAGTTCAATTCTCAGGAAAAACTGAGCGGCCATGAAAATGACTGTTCTACCAATGACCCCGTTAGAGTTGAAATTCCAAAGCAAGGTGAACAAATACAATTCAAAAATTACCAACGCTCTATAAAAGTTCCATTTGCCATCTATTCAGATTTTGAAACCTTGCTGAAGAAAATATTAGGCTGTAAACCAGACCCAAAATTTATAAACAAATATGAATTGATGTTAAAATACGGTGTACTAACGGAGCAAGATATAGATTCAGGTGTGTACAAAGAAATACTTCGAGAAAGATATCATCTAACAGATAAACAACTCAACAACGTTTAACTTAAGTTAAAATGCAGGTCTTACACAATGAAGTACCAAAAACAGGAGTCTTACGGCTTTTTTTACTATAACGTTTGTAGAATTAATTAAAAAGAAAGTTGAAGAAATTGTTTTATGTATACGCAAATAGAGCTAATGAGACCTCTAACACCGCAAGAACAATCCTTGTATGCGAAATCTAAAAAGTGCACTTTATGTAATGGTCAATACACAGACGAGGATAAAAAATTCCACCACCACAATCACTTCACTGGTGAATTTATAGTTCCTATATGCAATAACTGCAACAAACTCCTTCGTAAACAAACATTTGTACCCATTTACAATGAGTTCCTCTCATGACTCGTCCGGCCAGCGCACCGAGCTTATCTCCCGTTGACTCAGCACATCCCGCTCGGCATGCATAGCAATAAGAACAGAACATCACTTGGCTCACTTTATCCGTGCAAAACATGAGATAACAATTAATATGAAGAAAGGAAGAATTTATAAACTAAGGTCGTACCTTATGACAGGGGATGTTAGAAATGTTCTCCTCCTACATCCACACATTTCCGGCATCGTCTTAGGAAACTCCGATTCACACGCATAAGTTCGTCTTAGGTAATTGAGGCTATTTCTCTCCGGATATGTTTTTCAGTTCGTCCAACGTGTGAGGGTTTCTTGCATACACTTTATTCTTTAAGTTCTCCCTTAAGTAAAAGTCACAAACTGTTAAATCTGGGGACCGTGACGGCCATAAATCCGTACTAATAACACCGGTCTTCAAAAATGTTCTCAATTAGGTTTAATGTGTCATGAGCTGTATGTGCGGTGGCAGAGTCTTGGTGAAAATATCCTCTTCGACAGTCAGTGTCGGTCAGTTCGTCAAAAAATGGTTTTAGTATATTATCCCTGTATCTTAGTGCATTAATTTTGCCCTGAGATAATATAGGTCCTATAATTCTGTATCCATTCACTGCGCACCATACTCCGACCCGTTCGTCATGTAGAGGAATTTCGTATATGCGATGGGGTTTTTCTGTACTCCAATATCTGTTATTCTGCGTCGAAACATAACCGTGTAAATGGAACCAAGCTTCGTCCGAGAAAAATATTAAGCGTGGGTCAATTGTTTCATCATGAACGTTTCGTAACATCCAATTACAAAATCGTACCCGCTTATCATGATCACGTGGATGCAGTTCGTGTACTACAGTAATCTTGTATGGCTTCAGTTTCAACATTTTCTTAGCCCGCCATGCTGAGGTCTTCGAAACCCCGGCTTCTTGCCCAAGTCGACTTAGGGATTTTGTAGGCGTATGTTCTAATCTTTCTGAGATTTCATTAATTTACTTTTTCCTCATTAACACTTCGCTTCTTATCGAGTAAAGAACCAGTTCCTCTCAATTTGTTTACGAGCTTCCGCACGATATCTGTATGTGGAGAGCGTACACCTGGAAAATGTGTTATAAAACGTCTAACGACTTCCCTGCAAGACTCTGTTTTCACATAATTACCGTACATAAATACCCTTTCCTCTACCGTGTACACACGTGGAGGCATTATGAGAATAATACCCCAAGTAACACTTCACAACTAGAAAACAGTTGGAGTGACAGATCAACACTAACTTAATACACGTTAAAAGCATGGATCAGAACTGGGAAGTGCGCGCTGTTTTACAGGAAGTTATCAGTCAACGCGAGGCAGATAAGCTCGATGCGCTGGCTGGACGAGTTATGAGAGGAACTCACTGTACTTCCATAATCTTCCCACTTGTTCGTCAAGGAACTTGGTTACAATGACAAGAGAATTGATCTCATAGCGAACAACGAAGAGAATTACATCAGCTTTGGAAAACAAACAAATAACTTAAAAATGAGATTTATTGATATATTCAAATTTATGGCATCAAGCTTGGATAAATTAGCATCGAATTTATCGAAAGATCAAGTGGCCAATATTAAAAAATTCTTTCCAGTAGACCAAGTAGATTTAGTAGCTCAGAAGGGCGTATATCCGTTGGGATGTTATGGATAATTGAGATAAATTTGAAGAAACTTAACTACCACCCATAAAGAATTCTACAGTCGATTAATTGAAGAAGACATTAGTGATAAAGATTATCGGCATGCAAAACTAGTTTGGGACAAATTTGATATCCAAATCTTGGGCGAATACCATGACTTGTACCTGATAACTGATGTTTTGCTCCTAGCTGATGTATTTGAGAATTTTAGAGAAACTTGTATGAACGCGTACGAATTTGATCCTCCGTGTTATTTTACTGCCCCCTGTTTAGCCTGAGATGCTATGTTTAAATTGACCAAAATAAAATTAGACCTACTGCATAACTACAACATGATTTTCATGATTGAAAAAGTAATTGGAGGTGGAATATCTCAGTGTGGTAAAAGATATGTAAAGGCAAACAATATGTATCTAAAAGACTACAAATCCGATATAGAATCCAATTATTTGACCTATGTGGATGCATATAATTTTTATGGATGGGCCATGTCTCAGATGTTGCCTACTGGAAAATTTGGGTGGGTAGATGTAAAAAGTATTGATGAAGAATACTTAACCGGCTTACCTGACGATTCTAAATTCAGACTCTTTGTTGAAGCGGGCTTAGAATATCCAAAAGAACTACACGACCTGCAAAAAGATTTCCGACTAGCTCCAGAAAATAAAGTTGTACAGGGACAAAGAGTCAAAATTACTTTCAACGTTGCATATGAAGGCAAAATATGTACACTACTACAGAAACTTGAAACAGTATGTCGCTCTTGGCATGAAACTGAAAAAGATTCACCGTGCTATAAAATTCGAGCAGTCGGACTGGCTAAAGAAACAAGTAGTTCCGTGGAGAACTAAAGCCTATTTTCATATATCCTACTTATGTTAATTGCTACTATTATCATACAAAATTTAAGTTTGATTGCTGTGATATATTCGTAGTTATTGAGAACCATCACGAAGACTGTTGTTTATCCATTGTTTGGAGGCATGTGTAATATTATCATAATAATAATCATCATAATAGTAATTGATTAATAAGCCACCCGGTGGCTAATCGCGACAAAGTGTCTATCGCATATCTAAATATTTTGCACTTAAGATGTGTACGTTTCAGCCTTCACGATATTCATGCCACTCTGTGCACGTTATGAAAGAAGTGTGTTTTAGATATACCCAATAATTGCAACTTACGTTTGCTCCCTCAGATACTTGTTATAGACAAGTTTCACTTCACTGTCCCTCGTAGACTGCGATCTATACACCTCTAGTAAGCATTCAATATCCGCAGTATTGCGTGTTGTGATGAACATTCGTGTTCAAATATTATCTACTATCTAAAGCAGTTGCTGGAAATAATATTACCCTTCTATTTTCAAGTGGCCACTTTTCCACAAACAATAATAAAAGAAGGGTTTTGGATGTATGTGTCGGTCTGACACAACACAGTTCTGGAAGGACTATCGTCAAGTTTATCTGTTTAATCGCACTCTTTGAAATGACTTTATGAAATCAGAATGCAATTCATCACAGCTGCGAGTAATTTTGTTTCTTTTGGATGCTCATTTATTACGACTGATTACATGTTTACTGGCTGGGACGTTGTCACCTGCTGTGAACAAGGTTGCTGGATCGAACCCTGGTGCCGTCAGGCTTATTTATGCAATAATAATAATGAAATTAAAATCCACGGCCTGCTTCCAGTCGACCGACCGGGTAAGGGAATGGAATGAATGAAGCTCCCATCTAGCGGCGAGGATATGAACTGTGCCGGCTGCCGAAGCCTGTCGCACTTCTCTGGGGCAATGATTAAATTAATGACAGAAGAAATGAAATGATAGTGGAGAGTGTTGCTGGAATAAAATTGTTGACAGGGAAAACCGGAGTACCCGGAGAAAAACCTGTCTGCCTCCGTTTTCTCCAGCACAAATCTCACATGGAGTGACCGGGATTTGAACCACGGACCCAGCGGTGAGAGACCGGCGTGATGCAGCCTAAACCACGGAGGCTTTATAATAATAATAATAATAATCTCCATTTTAATGCGGTAGATCTACAAGACCCAACGCGGTGGAATTTGACCCTGACGCGACGGGTGTCAAATAGAAAGATCTGGAAGTCACACGGCAATATTCTAACATTAGGTTTTCTGAGTATAAATAGATTTCCAACAATCATTACAATATGGTAGATCCAGATTTTACAAAAATGAGTTGAACTTTGTTTTGGTAGATTGCTAACTTATTTATTTCATGTGTTTAACGAAGGAGTTATACAATGACATTAAAGACAATTTCATACAAATGAGGTGGAAAGATAACCAACATAGGTTTCTGTCGTGGGAACATAGGTGTTTATCGGCAGTCTCCGGCAATGTTCCGGAGAGTAACCTTGAAAAGTAGCTGAAACTCGGTAGTCGAAAGCATAGCGTGACCCGTTTCTTACCTATATGACAAGGTTAGGTTAGGTAAAGTTAGGTTATGTTAGGTGAGCTGAGGTTATGTCTTAAAATATTCCCTCTCTTATGTGTTCAAAGCCGATAACCCTTGAACAGTTTGCCAAAACTGTAAATATGTATTTATCATTGCATACAGTATGAAACAAACTTAATTAATTATGAATGGCGTTTTTGGTTACTGTTCGATGTAGACAGAATATATGCATTAAATGATAGACTCAACACAAAATGTTTTGATTGTTGACTTGTGTTATTGATAAATTGGTTTAATGTTAGGGGCAGTGCACACTTTCCATGTCGATAATTTATATAGGCTAGAAGGATGGTGTTGCAAACTTCTGATGTGAATTTCCAAATTTCTTGCATAGCCTATTTCATAGTATTTTCCTGTAACTTAATAGTTCATGCTGATTTTGTCTTTGTGTTTGACATAGTAACTACAATGGTTGATTGGATATCCTTTGTCAACTTTCAAATCATGTAATTCATGTCAGATATGTTGGATTTTTTGTTCATGTGTGAAACTATCAAGTACCGATACATAATTGGTTACACAACTGTTTCATAATGAAAATCTTGAGCTGTGATTCATTGGAGAACTATTTACGCTTATCAGAACCAAGACTAACTGACTACTCACTGGTAAGGTTTAGAAATTACATTTCCTCAAATCACATTCTGGTAAAAAATCATGACTACTATAAACTGCTACCACTCTTCCACCACTTTGCTAACACTTTTCTACCATTTGACTCTCACTTTTGCTCTTTAAACTGAACATACTGCAAACTATCATTTTTATTATCCAGTTAAATTTACGAGAGATTATCTTATGCTCAACAGTTGGCATGGAAGTATCAACGACTAGCTATCGTTAGCCATGTGCTTACTATAAAGGATATACATTTAAAAAGAACTAATAAAATTGGAACTGTTATTAGGTGCTGTTCGAAACAACGATCTAAAAAGTGTCGAGGAATGATTAAAAACAAAAGGCTCTAACATACTTGCTTCAATCGATCATCATTTTAAATCTCAAAATACCGTAATACTCATTTAAATGGGCAAAATACTCTAACCAAGGTAAAAAGCAAGGCCAAGAAAAAAAAGTTGTTAATGAGCATTTATTCTTCTTCTTCTTCATCATCTTTTCCCGCTCATGCGGGGTCGACGTTTTTGGCAAGTCTTTTCCATTTCCCTCGGTCCCAAATGGTGTTTTCGGTTAACTGCTTTTCTGCGAAGTCTTCCCGCACGCAGTCCATCCATCTTCTTCTAGGTCTGCCTCTCTCCCTCCTGCCCTCCAGCTCAAGATCCAGCACTCTTCTTCCCACATAGGTCTCATCCCTGCGCTTAATGTGACCATACCAGAGCAACCGCCTTTCTTGAACTTTCCTTGATGCTTGGGTTACCTTGACACTTCCTCGTATGAATCTGTTCTTGATGTGGTCTTTCCTAGTAACACCACACATCCATCTCAGCATTTTCATTTCGGCTACATCCAGCCGTTTATTTTGCGACTGTACTATTGGCCAAGTTTCTGCTCCATATAGCATGGCAGGTCTCACCACACTTTTATAGGCTCTCCCCTTTACTTGGACATTTAGTCTCCTGTCACAGAGGACACCAGACAACCTTTTCCAGTTTAACCAGGCAGCCTGAATTCGGTGGGTAATTTCCAGGTCTAGATTGCCATCGTCAGATACCGTTGATCCAAGGTACTTGAAACTATTACTTGCTTGGAGCTGATTTCCGTCCATCTTCACACTGTCATTTCCCTTTCCACCGAGGCACATGTATTCAGTCTTATTCCGGCTGATTTTAAGACCCCTGTCCTCTAATGCTTTTCTCCAGTGTTCTAGTTTAAGTTCGAGTTGTTCTTGATTAGTGCTACATAGTACAATGTCATCTGCAAATAGCATGCACCAAGGAGCAGGTTCTCTAAGGCTTTCAGAGATAACATCCATTATCAGATCAAAGATATAGGGACTCAGTGCAGATCCTTGATGGAGACTAACTTCAACTGGTATGGTTCCCGTTAGCCCTACACTGCTTCTAACTTGCGTCTTTGCCCCATGGTACATGTCCTGGATAATGCGCACATACTTCTCTGGTACTCCCTTGAATCTCATGCATCTCCATACTTCTTGACGGGGGACACGATCATAAGCCTTCTCTAGATCTATGAACACCATATGCAATTCTTTCTTCTTTTCCCTGTGTTTTTCCATGAGCTGTCTCAGAGAAAAAATGGCATCTGTGGTTCCTTTCCCTGGCATAAATCCAAACTGTTCTTCTGCTAATGTTGTCTCTTGCCTAAGCCTACCTTCAATGACTTTTTCCCATATCTTCATAGTGTGCGACATGAGTTTTATTCCTCTGTAATTTGCACAATCCTGAATGTCCCCCTTTTCTTTATAGATGGGAATTATGGTACTCTTCCGCCATTCGTTGGGCATTATTTCCTCTTGAAATATTTGTTGGAATAGGCTCAGCAACATATCTATTCCCTCTTCTCCCAGGCATTTCCAGGCCTCTACGGGGATTTCATCGGGGCCCGTTGCTTTTCCACTTTTCATTTTCTTCATAGCATTTACAATCTCTACCCTGCAAATGTTAGTTGTTAAATTATAATTTTGAATACCATCTTCAAACACAAGCCTTTTATTCTCCTCATTAAGCAGCTTTTCAAAGTACTCCTCCCATCTCTTCTTAATTTGGTTCTCATCTCGAATTACCATTCCTTGTTCATTCTTTATTTGCTTGATGTGGGTAAGATCTTTTGATGCTCTGTCCCGTGCCTTAGCAATTCTGAAGACCTTTGCCTCGCCTTCTTTGGTCTCTAGATTTTCGTAGACTTCATTCCATGCCATTCCATGAGCATTTATTATCTCCTGAAAAAGATACGTTAGGACAGTCGTTAACGTCTAAGAAACCCTTATCACTATCAAAGGAATCACAAACTAAGCAAAAGGTTGTTGCATGGCAAGATGAACAAAAAAGGATTAGATAATAATAGTGATGATGATAAAGATGATGATTATATTGATGATGATAATGATGATGATGATGATTATGATTATGATGATGATGATGATGATGATGATGATGATGATGATAATGGTAATGCTCTGTTTACACCCAAAAATTATTTGTTAAATTTGTTTACTGGAACAATCCTAGTAAGCTTCAGTACTTGCATGCCTGTAAACAGGCTGGTCATACTGAAAATGAGGAAGAACTATAGGATATAGAAATGAGCTTCGTCATGCCAAAATTATTGTGTAATGAATCTATGTAACCTCTTAAACTATTCCTTAACAATACATGTAATATTTTCTACCACTTTGCTACCACTTTTCTACCACGTTGCTACCACTTTTCTACCATTTTTCTACTTTGCTACCACTTTCCTACCACTTTGCTACCTTTTTTCTACTACTTTGCTACCACTTTTCTACCACTTTTGAGCAAATCATACTATCTGGTTAGTTGCTACTAGGGAACTTACTATAACTAACCAAAGTTAACAACGCGTACTCTATAAAGACTACTTTTATAACTATAGACGACGAAATGTAAAATGAATAATATTCTGGCGATGCTCAAAACAGAGGTCAAGAAGATGTCAAGGCAATATGGAAAGTAGAAATGGTGTGGTTTTAAGTGTGAGTGATCATCAATGTAGTGCTCCAGACAAAACACTGATAGTGTTGACAAAAAATCATCAGAATGCTAAAAAGTTAGTACATGAAAAAGATGTTGCTACTCAAAATAGTGCATTGTTTATTGAGCAACGTTTAACCCCTGTTATAAAATTTATGTTTAATCCATCTTCCACGTCTCAAGATTCATCAACATCACAGACTATGCAAGATGTAGTGTTGTTGTTGTTGTTTTAAGGGGCTGAACTACAAAGTCATCTGTCCTTAATATGCAAGTGGATCGAAAAGGACTAGATAGTAATAGACAAAAGAGAGTTGTATTTTGTATATAACTATTGTACAAGTACTTACATAAGAAAAGTAAAAATAGTGTATGGGTATTCTCTGTTTTTCTCAATTACTATCCCCATGTCCCACTATTAATGCAAAATTGTTAATCATCAACGGTCTCTGACTATGTTTGGAAAGAGAGTGGCCTTATACAATACTCTCCATCTATGATTTGTGTACTGAGTATCATAATAACTGTAAATTGGAAATTGGCAAATTGCAATGTGTGTGAAATATGAAAATGAAAAGAAAAAAAACCTATTTCCTGATTAGGTTAACTGTAAATTAGTGTAGTTTATGAGGTTGTATACATTTGAATGTAAATACATTTGCTTTGGGATAAGGTACTGAACTCGAATTCAGCCCATCTTAGGACCTTTGACCGAGCCGAGGTTCGAACGACTTGTGCACCATTGGAAGGAAAATTTGGAAATCTGGAATTAAAATAATTTGATAAATATATCTGTACTAGCATGTACCCGCGGCTTCGCTCGCGTCAGTCGTGTCATATTGTTATTCAATGAAATGCAGGTTTAACCCCGTTAACACCCCTTTAGAATCTGAATATTCAAAAATCCCTCCGTAGTAGACGTTTTCGACACACAACAAACATATCCCCAAAACATCATTCTTCTAACATTAATAGTTTTGGTTGGTCGATGAGAGTGAATATCCAAAGATCCTTCCTTAGTGGACGTTTTTCTTCAAGAATTTCACTCCTCCCGATGGGCCCCTTAAATAGGATTTATGAAAAAACGGTCGAACACCTATTTATTTAATTATCGTTTTAATTTTTTATTAAGCTGAGTTTCCTCTGGGTTTCAAACTGCTCGCCTCTGTATTTTGAGAGATTCACGCTCCATTAGGAAACCTTCAACCCCCACTTTTCACCCCTTTTACTCATAATATACATCACATCTAAAAACCATTAGACGTGTGTCAGCTTATTTTTAATGATTAGATTATATGCCGAGTAACACATCCCCAAATGAAACCACTCGTGAGATATTGTTATTCAATAAAATGCACGTTTATATCCTTAATACCACTTTAGAACCTGAATATCCAAAAATCTTTCCTTAGTGGACGTTTTCTACATACAACAAACATATCCCCAGAATTTCATGTTTCTAACTTCAATAAGTTTGGCTGAGCGATGGTGAGTGAGTGAGTCAGTCGGGACATTTTCTATCATTTATTTTTGAGATTTTCACCCCTCCCCATGAACCCCTTAAATGGGATTTATGAATAAAAAACGGTCGAACACCGATTTACTTATTTCTTAAGCGGATTTTTTCCGCTGAATTTCAAACTTCCCGCTTATGTCGTTTATGAGATACACGCTCCGTTAAGAATTCTTCACCCCCAATTTTCACCCCTTTCACCTCATAATATACATCATATCGATAAACCCTTAGACGTATGTCTGCTATCTTGACTGATTAATTTATATGCCGAATATCACATCCCCAAATGAAACAACTCGTGAGATATTGATAATCAATGAAATGCAAGTTTAACCCCCTTGACACCTCTTCAGAACATGAATATCCAAAAATCCATCCTTTGTGGACGTTTTCCACATACAACGAACATATCCCAAAAATTTCAAGTTTCTAACTGCAATATGTTTGGCTGGGGGATGATGAGTGAATATCCAAAAACCCTTCCTTAGTGGACTTCTTTCCCGAGATTTTCACCCCTCCCCATGGGCCCCTTAAATTGGAATTATGAAAAAACCGTCGACCACCAATTTACTTTTTTTCAAGCTGATATTTCCTACTGAGTTTCATACTTTATGCCTCTGTCTTTTAAGAGATACTTTTTCCGTTAGCAATCCTTCAACCCCCACTTTTCACACATACACCTCATAATATACACTACATCGAAAAACCCTCAGACTTGTGTCTTCTTATTCTTAATGATGAGTTAATATGCCGAGTATTGCATCCCCCCAAGGAAACCATTCGGGAGATAATGTTATATAATTAAATGCATGTCTACCCCTTTAACAGCTCTTTAGAACCTGAATATCCAAAAATCCTTCCTTAGTGGACGTTTTCGACATACATCGAACATAACCCCAAAATTTCATGTTTCTAACTTCAATTATTTCGGCTGGGGGATGATGAGTGAGTGAGTAAGTCAGGACATTTTCTTTCATCTATTTTTCAGAATTTCACCCCTCTCATGAATCCCTTAAATTGGATTTATGAAAAAAAACGGTCGAACACCTATTTACTTATTTTTAAGCTGTTCTTCCGGCCTGAGTTTGATGAGTGAGTTAATCAGTTAGAACACATTCTTTCCTGTTTTTATTTTCAGAATTTCATCCCTCTCCTAGGGTCCCTTAAATTGGATTTATGAAAAAACGGTCAAACACTTATTTACTTATTTTTTATGCTGATTTCTTTCTGCTGAGTTTCAACTCCTCGCCTATGTCGTTTAAGATATACACGCTCCGTTAGGAATCCTTCAACCCCCAATTTTCACCCCTTTCACCTCATAATATACACCACACCGGTAAACCCTTAGACATATGTCTGCTTATTTTTAATGCTTAGTTTATATGCCGAATATCACATCCCCAAAGAAACAACTCACGAGATATTGTTAATCAATGAAATGCACCTTTACCCCTTTAACACCTCTTAAGAACCCGAATAAACAAAAATCCTTCATTAGTTGACGTTTGCGACATAGAGCGAAAATATTCCAAAAATTTAATATTTCCTACTTCAAAAGTTTTCGCTGGGCGATGATGAGTGAGTGAGTGAGTCAGGTCATTTTATTTCAATTATTTTTACCAGAATTTTACGCCCTCCCCATGCGCCCCTTAAATTGGATTTATGAAGAAACGCTCAAACACCTAATAACTTATATTTTGAGCTGTATTTTTCCCCTGAGTTTGAGGAGTGAGTTAGTCAGTCAGTCAGGACATTTTCTCTCCTTTTTTTCTAGAATGTCACCCCACCCCATTGGCCCCTTAAACTGAATTTATGAAAAAAAAACGGTCCAACACTGATTTACTTAATTTTAAGGTGTTTTTTTTTCGCTGAGTTTCAAACTTCTCACGTATGTCGTTTAAGAGACACACGCTCCGTTAGGAATCCTTGAACCCCCACTTTTCACCCCTTTCACCTTATAATATACACCACATCGAAAAACCCTTAGACACATGTCTGCTTATTAGCCTACTTTTCACATTTTGCAAAAATGAGGAAAAAGTAGACTTATGAGATCGATCCGGGAAAATGTGTGTCTGTCTGTCTGTCTGTCTGTCCTTCTGTCTGTCTGTCTGGCTGTGTGTGTGTCCCCCCCTATAAACTCCTAAACGGCTGCAGCAATCAAAACCAAATTTATTATGAGTAAAGATGTGGACCGAAATATCTCACGTCCGTATTTGAAAATGAAGTCAGTGCTACCAACTGCTGAAAAAACGCACTAGAAATTTGAGCTCCATGTTGGATATCTTGCAAGGTGTAATATCTGTACATAAACAGATATGACTGAGCGTATTCTTAAGAGCCACCAGGGCTGCCAACTGTTAATAATTGCTCTCTCTATTTATTTATTTATTTTATCCAAATACCAATATATCAGAAAGTATGCAAGCCAACAGCTTTAAACTATGCACACGTATATTCTGACATTTTAGATTAATTTGGAGTAACTTATATACGTCAGTTCTACCAACATGATTATAAACCTGCTGATAGTACCAATTTTTAAATACATGTAACTTCTATACTATCAGTTGGATTTCAACCAAATTGTGTATGTGCTATAACCATAACAGATATTACTATTAGTATTGTTAAGAGCAATCAGGGCTGCGAACTGTTAATAAATGCTGTCTATATTTTTTTTTACCCTAATATCAATATATCAGAAAGTATGCAAGCCAACAGCTCTATACTTTGCACACGTATAGCACCTGACATTCTAGATTAATTTGGAGTAATTAATTCAAGGCAGTGCTGCCAACATGATTCTAAGCCTGCTGATATGTCCAATTTTAAAATACATGTAACATCTATACTAACAAATGTATTTCATCCAAAATTGGCACAACAAATATAGTATTTCAGATTATTTCTGACCAGCACACGCATGACATTGTTGGCAACATGCTTTTACGCGTGCTGATAGATCCAATGTCTAACTGCATGTAACGTCCATTGGACTTCAACCAAATTTTGTATTCTGTACCTTAAGAGATGGAACTAAGAATATATTCAGTCACCAGGGCTACCAACTGTAGTGCTCTATTAGGCTACATTATACCAGGTATATTTTGAACTAATTAGATATTTCGATATTACCAACTTAATTTCGTCATTATTCTAGATAGGTTCATATTCTGTAGAATAATCATTGGCATGAAAAGTAGGCTGTATAGTTCTTCACGGAACTTCTTGTTTTTAATGATTAGTTCATATGCCTAGTATCACATCCACAAATGAAACCACTCGTGAGATATTGTTATTCAATAAAATGCAGGTTTAACCCCCTTAAGACACCTTTAGAAGCTGAATATCCGAAAATCCTCCCTTAATATACGGTTTTGACATACAACGAACATATCCCAAAAATGTCATAATTTTGGCTGGACGATGATGAGTTAGTGAGTGAGTCAGGACATTTTCTTTCATTTTTATTTTATTTCAGAATTTGACCCCTCACCATGAACCCCTTAAATTTGTTGCCTGAAAAATAAACTGTCAACACTTATTTACTTATTTTTAAGCTGTTTTCTCTCCCTGAGTTTGAAGAGTGAGTGAGTCAGTCAATCAGTTTGGACACTTTCTTCTGGTCCCCCCCCCCGAATTTCACCCCTCCCCATGGGCCCCTTAAATTGAATTTTTGAAAAAAAAAACGATCGGACATCTATTTACTTATCTTTTAAGCTGATTTTTTTCCACTGAGTTTCAAACTCCTCGCCCATGTCGTTTAAGAGATACACGCTCCGTTAGGAATTCTTCAACCCCCACTTTTCACCCCTTTCACCTCATAATATGCACCACATCGAAAAACCCTCAGACACATGTCTTCTTATTTTTAATGATGTGTTTATATGCCGAGTATCAAATCCCCCAATGAAACCAATCGGGAGTTATTGTTATTCAATGAAATGCAGGTTTAATCCCCTTAAGACCCGCTGAATATCCGAAAATCCTCCCTTAGTTGACGGTTTTGACATACAATGATCATATTCCCCAAAATGTCATGTGTCTAACTTCAATAATTTTGGCTGGGCGATGGTGAGTGAGTCAGGACTTTTTCTCTCAATTTCCTTTATTCAGAATTTCACCCCTCCCCATGAACCCCTTTTATGAAAAAACGGTCAAACACCTATTTACTTATTTTTAAGCTAATTTTTTCAGCTGAGTTTTAAACTGCTCGCCTATATCTTTTAAGAGTAGTGGAGTACTAGGAGTTCTGCCCCACTTCAAAACCCCCCTTGCTCTACTACTAAGCCTCAGCCATGTTAAATATCTCTTGAACGCATGGTCCGATTTTGACAAATGAGGTATTGTTGGACTCGGGCTGACGTCCTCTTTGCTATGGACCACTCATTATATTTTTCAAAATTTTTTTGAAAATTTTTGTTTTCGAAAATAGGCGATAGTTTGAAAACCAAACAGGATAGAACGTTGTGCCATGGCTCAAACGAACAGTCTTTATGACCTTTATTTTTTGTAATAAAAAATTTTTATTTTTTATATTTTTTTGAAAACACTCGAATTTTGAAAATCCTATATTTTGGAAACTAGGAACTCTACAAAAAAAATTGTTTAACGTAAATCAATGGTCCCTACCCCCTCTACCCCCAAAATAAATTTAAAGTCTCTAGAATGAAAACCTGCAGTAGTGTGGTAAGGACAGAGCTGCTTATAAAAGCAAGTGGTGAGCCCCTGCGACCTTGGAATGGAAGGAGCCATGCTAGGAGGGCGTGCTTGGATTCGTTTTTTTCGTCTCGTTGTGCTCTTTACGGGAATGTCGGTGTCGAAAAGGTGAAAATCTGGAAACACAGTCTTTTTGGGGTAAAAACGTGATTTTAGACTTTTTGCTATATCTCGCGAACCAATCATGCTAGAGGCATGTTCGACAGGTCCAAGGACTCGGGGTGACGTCCTCTCTGCTATGGACCACTCGTTATAATTTTTAATAAAATTGGAAACTCGATTTTGGGGTAAACACGTGTTTTTGTGATTTTGCCGATATCTCGCGAACCAATCATGCTAGAGGCATGAACGAGGGGTCCAAGGACTCGGGCTGACGTCCTCTTTGCTATGGACCACTCATTGTAATTTTAAAAAATTTGGGAAACTCGATTTTGGGGTAAACACGTGTTTTTGTGATTTTGCCGATATCTCACGAAGCAATAACGCTAGAGGCATGTACGATGGGTCCAAGGATTCGGGAAGACGTCCTCTTTGCTATGGACCACTCGTTGTAATTTTAAAAAAATTGGGAAACGCGATTTTGGGGTAAACACGTGTTTTTTTATGATTTTTGCCGATATGTCACGAACCAATAACGCTAGAGACGTGTACGAGGTGTCCTAGGACTCGGGCTAACGCCCCCTTTCAAATGTGGTAGATATTTTTTTTCAAAAAAGATAATTCACAAAGGGCCTAACGCCATACATGTTGAAAAAACGTTTTCTTTTTCTTTACCTGTTTATAATGTTTATAAAGCGTGGTGGTTGAGAGAGAGAGACCATACGGCTGGGTGTGTGTGTTTCAACGAACCTGTCGCTAACCACAAGGACCATGCTTAATAGAACAATCGCTATTTCGACGGGTCGGTGTATGACAGAGCGAGCGTGCGTTTTTCTGATATTTTACCTTTAACGTGTAAACGGTAATGAGAGCTAGGTTCTATGTTGGTCGAAGCGAGTAGAGAAAACAAACTTGCCGAGGAGGTGAAGGTCATTTGAGCTTATTGGAAGGCATTGATCTGACTTGACAACAAGTGCAATGGAAAAAATGACCAAGACGCTTGAAGGTGAAATAATCTGACCATCGTGGTGGCAGGGGAGTGCGAAAGGCGTGCACACATGTGTGAAACCACAGGCACGCTAAACCAGTGACATCCTGTCTTGCTTCGTACGTGACAAAATGCAAGTCCATGTGAAATTTGATCTACCGCAGGTGTTCACCTTGGACGTTATCTGTCCACGTGCATGATAACTGTTAACAAGTCACATCCTGTTTTGCTTTGTACGTGACAAAATGCAAGTTCATGTGAAATTTGATCCGGCACAGGTGTTCGCCTGGGACGTTAGCTGCCCACGTGCACGATAAGAGAATGTTCAAAGCGTGGGAAAAAAAAAGATTATACATGCAATGTGATATATAAAGACACGTCGCTGACATTTCCACTCGCACTTATGTGACTACTTTTGAACACGCTACAGCGTTGTGTGAAACACTTGGCCTTGTTTAACAGTTTTGGTGTTGGTGGAAAATACTTATTCTTGTTGTGAGGTAGGTATATATTTATTCATTTATACATTTATTGATTTATATATAAATACATGCAATTATTTATTGATTAGGTAATTAATGATTTTATTTATTTATTTGTTTGCAGATAACCGGCATACCTTACATGTCAGAGGGAGAAGAAACTATTGCACTTTTGAGCCCACTAGAAGGGAAGAGTAACAAGTCACTGCAAGTAAAGGTGAGATGATTTTTTTTAAACTAACTTGTTTCATTTTTTTTTGTTTTATGTTTTATTTTATGAAATGTATGTATTAACCTGAATTTAGGTATTTATAGCGGTTTATTTTATTTATTTTTAGAAACTTGGAAAGAATAGCCTTACCGCCGTAGCAGTCGCTGAAAAAAACCAGAAACGCACTAAAGCGAAACCACTGCCAAAGAGTGAACTGTTTAAAACTCAGGTAAGTCCAACTTAAAAATGCTATTCCATTTTACCACTACTGAAAACTCGTAGACAAAAAAAAATTCATTACCTGTACATGACTGGGACAATGATTGCTTTCTTGATTAATGGCTATGTTGTTGTTGTTGACTGGGAAAAGTACAAGGCCATGTTGGATTTTCTAAAAATAAAATAATAAATTTAATTTATGGGTGGTTCCCTATGGACTCAACGAATATCCACAGGTTTGAACATGATAATGTGAACAAAATGACATGACATTCATTTTTGTTTATATATTGGTTAAAGGGAGGGTGGGGGAATGTAAATGACTGTAGCTTTATAAAAAAGAAAATAAGTACATGGGTTACTGTTTGTGCCAACATACAGTTTATTTTTAATGGTGTTTTGATATATTAATGCCAATTAACGTTAACGTTTTATTTACAAGTATTGATTGATTGATTGATTGATTGATTGATTGAGTGATGGGTTATTTTGTTTGCTTTTAGGTGTCGTCATGTGCCATTAACGTAATGAACAGACAGTGAACAAGCATGCATTATGCTTTAAAGTACTCTGTGCAATGTTAATAACTTACAATAAGAAAACGTTTTATTATAACACATGGCGTTAGTACCAAATACAACAAGTGAGCAAGTTGGTTTACCACGTGGGTTAAATTTAAAATCAGAACATGATCGATGGTTAACATTTGAATCCTGGCCTGTAGGCTTTTTGTCGACGCATGAACTTGCAAAAGCCGGTTTTTTTTACTTGAACCGAGGAGATGTGGTGCGCTGTGTGTTTTGTCGTATTGAACTTTCACACTGGGAAGAAGGGGATGATCCCTTTAGAGACCATTTGCGATGGTCTCCTCACTGTCCTTACATGCTTGGAAAGCAAGTGGGTAACCTACCCGTGCATTCATTTTACCGAACCACAAGGCCTATGGCCGCTACTTACGTTGCTGAATCACAAATAAATAATAATAATGATGTATTACCAGCCAACGGTAGTGTCGATATATGTGGTCCATATGCCATAGACAGTGTTGAATTGGCGTGTGCTTTTGAAAAATTGGGAGTTTGTAAGACTAAAGCACTAGCACACCCAGAGTACAGCTCTGTTGAAAAACGTTTCGAATCTTATAAAAATGTTTGGCCATTAATATTAAAACACCTTACCAAACAGCTAAGTGAAGCTGGATTTTTTTATACTGGTGAAGGGGATAAAACAATATGTTTTTATTGTGGATTTGCTTTAAAGGATTGGCAAATGACTGATGACCCTTTTGTGCAACACGCTCGTTGGTTACCAAACTGTAAATACATGGTGTTGCTTAAAGGTCAGGAATTTGTGAACACTATTCGTAAAGAAAAAGTGATTGCAGCACAAGACATAAAAGTGCCTTTAGAGTTAGAGCACGCGGAGCAAATACATAAGGCTGAAAGAAAAGACTTGTCTCACGAACAGATACAAAAGTGTGACCAACAATTATGTAAAATTTGTTATCAAGATGAACTAGGTGTTGTATTTTTACCCTGTGGACACATGATAGCCTGTGTCAAGTGTGCATTAGAACTTAACACTTGTGCTATATGCAGAAAAGTAGTATCTGCAACAGTTAGGGCATTTCTTGCATAACTAGTATAATTTATTCGCCATGGATAGTGCAAAATCCCTAATTGCACAATATTATTAAAGCTGTTTTAGAGTGTAATAGATATGCTTTTGTTTTGTTTATAGACTACTACAATGAATGTTTTGAATGCTGTGGGACAATCATGTGGCTTAGAGACAAAGAAGCTCAGCGAATTGCCAATGCATATTCCATTCCGCATTATCAAGATTCGGAAATTGAAAACAGCATATGGTGATCGTGTACTTTGTGTATGTGAAAACTTTGAGACATTTCTGCCTATACGGTTTAATGATATGTCGGAGAGTGTTTTTGATGAAGTCAATAATGCTGTGCAACCTGTACACTTAATTTATGAAGGTTTTAAAAACAATAGGTGCATGGTTCGTTTTAATTAAATAAATAAATAATGTGAAATAATAATGGAAATTATAAGTAATGACAATATACTGAAAAAGAAAGAAAATATGTGCATAGAATAGTAATGTTTTAGTGTTTAGTGTTGTCTTTAAAAATATTATGATGAAACCAAAAAAAATGTATATAAAGTTTGTAAATAAATGCAAAATGATGTTACAATGCTGTTTTATTTTATACAAAGTTAGTATATTTAACATTGCAGAGTATACATGATTATGACAATAAATGCATACTGAATACAAGCCTTTCTCACATTACAATAGTCTGTTATAGTTTTAAACACAAGGCTTGTTGTAGATCATTTTATAGCAATGTCCCTTTAATGTTGTTTTCGAAAAGTGGGGAAGCCACAATGGTTGTATTGACATAAAAACCTTATGGTTATTACTATTTAGTCACTTTGATCCCCTTGCATATCAAGAGCAGATGACCTAGTTGTTCCACTCTTTAAAACGACAACAACAACACTACCTCTTGCATAGTTTGTGATGTTGATGGCTCTTGCGACGTGGAAGATGGATTAAAAATAACTTTGAGAACAGGGGTTAAACGTTGATCATTAAACAATGCACTATTTTGAGTAGCAATATAGTTTTCTTGATTTTTTGTCGACGGCAACTGTGTTTCATGCGGTACACTACATTGATGATCACTGACACTTAAAACCTCACTATTTTTACTTTTTAGGTCACCACGACAATGTTTGGAACGTTGCTTTGAACAACGCCAAATAACAGTTCCATTTTTATTGGTTCGTTTCACAATATATGAATATCCTTTATAGTATGCGTAAGGCTTACCATACCTAGTCACTGATACTTCCATATCAACTGTCAAGCATAGACTAAGCTCTAGTAAAGTCAACTTGGTAATAAGAATACTAGTTTAATGTGAGAGCAAATATGGATCCAAAGAGTTCAGGTAAAAGTGAAAGCAAATAAGCAAATATTAGAAACAAGAGTTGGGGTGAAAGTGGTCGCAAAGTGGTAGACCCATTACACAATAATTTCAGCACGACGAAGCTCTTGTTCAATTTCTTTGATTTCCCAATCGTGACCAGTATGGCCAGCTTGACGTGAGGCATGCAACAACTGTAGCCGCTGGACGAGCTTATTGGGATTGTGCCAGTATACAAATTTAACAAATGGATTTTTAGGTGTAAACAAAGCATTACCATTATCATGATCATTATCATCATCATCATCATTATCATCATTATGATCACCATTATCATCATGACCATCATCACTGTTACTATATAGTCCTTTTTGATCCTCATGCAATACCACTTTATTTATAGTCTGAGTTGATTTTGATAGTGTTGAAGGTTTCTTGGACGTTGACAACTGTCCTAACATGACGTTTTGAGGACATGATAAGTCCTTTTGAACAAACACTGCACTATCTTTAGCCGCAATATCGTTTTCTTGAACTTGCTTTTTAGCATTTTGATAATTGTTTGTAAACAGTAAGCGTGGTTCGTTTCGAGCACTACATTGATGAACACTCACACTTAAAACCTTTCCATTTTTACTTTTCAGATTGCCTCGACATTTTGTTGACCTCTCTTTTGAGCATCGCCAGAATATTATTCCATTTACATTCTGGCGATTATAGTTATAGGAGTAGCCTTGATAGAGTGCACGTAGCCTACCTTTGTTGGTTGTAATAAGTTCCATAGTAGTAACTGACCTGTCAGTACGATGTTCACACTACAAAGGTTACAACTGTTTTGCTGATGGAGTGACCTACCATAAGCTTATATATTGGCTTATGTGTTGGCTTTTTGTGTTGGCTTTTCGTGTTGGCTTTTGTGATGGCTTATGTGTTGACTTTTTGTGTTGGCTTTTCATGTTGGCTTTTCGTGTTGGCTTATGTGTTGGCTTTTTGTGTTGGCTTTTTGTGTTGGCTTTTCGTGTTGGCTTTTCGTGTTGGCTTATGTGTTGGATTTTTGTGTTGGCTTTTCATGTTGGCTTTTCGTGTTGGCTTTTCGTGTTGGCTTTTCGTGTTGGCTTTTTGTGTTGGCATTTCGTGTTGGCTTTTGTGTTGGCTTTTCGTGTTGGCTTTTTGTGTTGGCTTTTCGTGTTGGCATTCGTGTTGGCTTTTCGTTTGGCTTTTCGTGTTGGCTTTTTTTTGTATTGGCCTTTCGTGTTGGCTTTTTGTATTGGCTTTTCGTGTTGGCTTTTTGTGTTGGCTTTAGTATTGGCTTTTGTATAGACTTATTTGACAAGTTATTTGTGTCAATGTATTTAGTGGATTTTTTCTTGGTGTTGGAAAGTAGTTGAAAGAGAGGGAATATTTAAAGACTTAACCTCAGCTCACTAACCTAACCTAACCTAACCTAACCTTTCAACTCTCAGATGTTAATTAAATTCTGTGCATAGTCGAGTTGGAGCCCAAGACCTCAGGGGTAAAAAAACAATTATTTTTGACGACTTATTTTGGTAACTTATTTTAATGGCTAACCTAACTTTACCTAACCTAACCTAACCTAACCTCAGCTCACTTTGGATATTACTAGTAAGTGTTCATATCCTCTGCTAGGTAGCATCCTAGTAGTACAGGTAGTGCTCATATTTACCGCTAGATAGCGGAAACATACTTTGCATGTTGCATGTGACACTTGTGAAGTTTAACCACATGCAAGACGTGCTTGTATAAGTTCTCTATTTAAACTCAATATACAATTAACCACTAAATGTTCAGAACTAACATGTATAGCCATGTTTAGGGTATATAGGAGACCCTTAGCAAGAAAGGCTGTCTAACCCACGAGTGTACAGCCTTGTCATACGCAGTAAGCACCTGTTGGCTTTCTCAAATTGTTGTTGTTGTTGTTTTCTGCCAACAGGTGCTTACTGCGTATGACAAGGCTGTACACTCGTGGGTTAGACAGCCTTTCTTCCTAAGGGTCTCCTATATACCCTAAACATGGCTATACATGTTAGTTCTGAACATTTAGTGGTTAATTGTATATTGAGTTTAAATAGAGAACTTATACAAGCACGTCTTGCATGTGGTTAAACTTCACAAGTGTCACATGCAACATGCAAAGTATGTTTCCGCTATCTAGCGGTAAATATGAGCACTACCTGTACTACTAGGATGCTACCTAGCAGAGGATATGAACACTTACTAGTAATATCCAAAGTGAGCTGAGGTTAGGTTAGGTTAGGTTAGGTAAAGTTAGGTTAGCCATTAAAATAAGTTACCAAAATAAGTCGTCAAAAATAATTGTTTTTTTACCCCTGAGGTCTTGGGCTCCAACTCGACTATGCACAGAATTTAATTAACATCTGAGAGTTGAAAGGTTAGGTTAGGTTAGGTTAGGTTAGTGAGCTGAGGTTAAGTCTTTAAATATTCCCTCTCTTTCAACTACTTTCCAACACCAAGAAAAAATCCACTAAATACATTGACACAAATAACTTGTCAAATAAGTCTATACAAAAGCCAATACTAAAGCCAACACAAAAAGCCAACACGAAAAGCCAATACAAAAAGCCAACACGAAAGGCCAATACAAAAAAAAGCCAACACGAAAAGCCAAACGAAAAGCCAACACGAATGCCAACACGAAAAGCCAACACAAAAAGCCAACACGAAAAGCCAACACAAAAGCCAACACGAAATGCCAACACAAAAAGCCAACACGAAAAGCCAACACGAAAAGCCAACACGAAAAGCCAACATGAAAAGCCAACACAAAAATCCAACACATAAGCCAACACGAAAAGCCAACACGAAAAGCCAACACAAAAAGCCAACACAAAAAGCCAACACATAAGCCAACACGAAAAGCCAACATGAAAAGCCAACACAAAAAGTCAACACATAAGCCATCACAAAAGCCAACACGAAAAGCCAACACAAAAAGCCAACACATAAGCCAATATATAAGCTTATGGTAGGTCACTCCATCAGCAAAACAGTTGTAACCTTTGTAGTGTGAACATCGTACTGACAGGTCAGTTACTACTATGGAACTTATTACAACCAACAAAGGTAGGCTACGTGCACTCTATCAAGGCTACTCCTATAACTATAATCGCCAGAATGTAAATGGAATAATATTCTGGCGATGCTCAAAAGAGAGGTCAACAAAATGTCGAGGCAATCTGAAAAGTAAAAATGGAAAGGTTTTAAGTGTGAGTGTTCATCAATGTAGTGCTCGAAACGAACCACGCTTACTGTTTACAAACAATTATCAAAATGCTAAAAAGCAAGTTCAAGAAAACGATATTGCGGCTAAAGATAGTGCAGTGTTTGTTCAAAAGGACTTATCATGTCCTCAAAACGTCATGTTAGGACAGTTGTCAACGTCCAAGAAACCTTCAACACTATCAAAATCAACTCAGACTATAAATAAAGTGGTATTGCATGAGGATCAAAAAGGACTATATAGTAACAGTGATGATGGTCATGATGATAATGGTGATCATAATGATGATAATGATGATGATGATGATAATGATCATGATAATGGTAATGCTTTGTTTACACCTAAAAATCCATTTGTTAAATTTGTATACTGGCACAATCCCAATAAGCTCGTCCAGCGGCTACAGTTGTTGCATGCCTCACGTCAAGCTGGCCATACTGGTCACGATTGGGAAATCAAAGAAATTGAACAAGAGCTTCGTCGTGCTGAAATTATTGTGTAATGGGTCTACCACTTTGCGACCACTTTCACCCCAACTCTTGTTTCTAATATTTGCTTATTTGCTTTCACTTTTACCTGAACTCTTTGGATCCATATTTGCTCTCACATTAAACTAGTATTCTTATTACCAAGTTGACTTTACTAGAGCTTAGTCTATGCTTGACAGTTGATATGGAAGTATCAGTGACTAGGTATGGTAAGCCTTACGCATACTATAAAGGATATTCATATATTGTGAAACGAACCAATAAAAATGGAACTGTTATTTGGCGTTGTTCAAAGCAACGTTCCAAACATTGTCGTGGTGACCTAAAAAGTAAAAATAGTAAGGTTTTAAGTGTCAGTGATCATCAATGTAGTGTACCGCATGAAACACAGTTGCCGTCGACAAAAAATCAAGAAAACTATATTGCTACTCAAAATAGTGCATTGTTTAATGATCAACGTTTAACCCCTGTTCTCAAAGTTATTTTTAATCCATCTTCCACGTCGCAAGAGCCATCAACATCACAAACTATGCAAGAGGTAGTGTTGTTGTTGTCGTTTTAAAGAGTGGAACAACTAGGTCATCTGCTCTTGATATGCAAGGGGATCAAAGTGACTAAATAGTAATAACCATAAGGTTTTTATGTCAATACAACCATTGTGGCTTCCCCACTTTTCGAAAACAACATTAAAGGGACATTGCTATAAAATGATCTACAACAAGCCTTGTGTTTAAAACTATAACAGACTATTGTAATGTGAGAAAGGCTTGTATTCAGTATGCATTTATTGTCATAATCATGTATACTCTGCAATGTTAAATATACTAACTTTGTATAAAATAAAACAGCATTGTAACATCATTTTGCATTTATTTACAAACTTTATATACATTTTTTTTGGTTTCATCATAATATTTTTAAAGACAACACTAAACACTAAAACATTACTATTCTATGCACATATTTTCTTTCTTTTTCAGTATATTGTCATTACTTATAATTTCCATTATTATTTCACATTATTTATTTATTTAATTAAAACGAACCATGCACCTATTGTTTTTAAAACCTTCATAAATTAAGTGTACAGGTTGCACAGCATTATTGACTTCATCAAAAACACTCTCCGACATATCATTAAACCGTATAGGCAGAAATGTCTCAAAGTTTTCACATACACAAAGTACACGATCACCATATGCTGTTTTCAATTTCCGAATCTTGATAATGCGGAATGGAATATGCATTGGCAATTCGCTGAGCTTCTTTGTCTCTAAGCCACATGATTGTCCCACAGCATTCAAAACATTCATTGTAGTAGTCTATAAACAAAACAAAAGCATATCTATTACACTCTAAAACAGCTTTAATAATATTGTGCAATTAGGGATTTTGCACTATCCATGGCGAATAAATTATACTAGTTATGCAAGAAATGCCCTAACTGTTGCAGATACTACTTTTCTGCATATAGCACAAGTGTTAAGTTCTAATGCACACTTGACACAGGCTATCATGTGTCCACAGGGTAAAAATACAACACCTAGTTCATCTTGATAACAAATTTTACATAATTGTTGGTCACACTTTTGTATCTGTTCGTGAGACAAGTCTTTTCTTTCAGCCTTATGTATTTGCTCCGCGTGCTCTAACTCTAAAGGCACTTTTATGTCTTGTGCTGCAATCACTTTTTCTTTACGAATAGTGTTCACAAATTCCTGACCTTTAAGCAACACCATGTATTTACAGTTTGGTAACCAACGAGCGTGTTGCACAAAAGGGTCATCAGTCATTTGCCAATCCTTTAAAGCAAATCCACAATAAAAACATATTGTTTTATCCCCTTCACCAGTATAAAAAAATCCAGCTTCACTTAGCTGTTTGGTAAGGTGTTTTAATATTAATGGCCAAACATTTTTATAAGATTCGAAACGTTTTTCAACAGAGCTGTACTCTGGGTGTGCTAGTGCTTTAGTCTTGCAAACTCCCAATTTTTCAAAAGCACACGCCAATTCAACACTGTCTATGGCATATGGACCACATATATCGACACTACCGTTGGCTGGTAATACATCATTATTATTATTTATTTGTGATTCAGCAACGTAAGTAGCGGCCATAGGCCTTGTGGTTCGGTAAAATGAATGCACGGGTAGGTTACCCACTTGCTTTCCAAGCATGTAAGGACAGTGAGGAGACCATCGCAAATGGTCTCTAAAGGGATCATCCCCTTCTTCCCAGTGTGAAAGTTCAATACGACAAAACACACAGCGCACCACATCTCCTCGGTTCAAGTAAAAAAAACCGGCTTTTGCAAGTTCATGCGTCGACAAAAAGCCTACAGGCCAGGATTCAAATGTTAACCATCGATCATGTTCTGATTTTAAATTTAACCCACGTGGTAAACCAACTTGCTCACTTGTTGTATTTGGTACTAACGCCATGTGTTATAATAAAACGTTTTCTTATTGTAAGTTATTAACATTGCACAGAGTACTTTAAAGCATAATGCATGCTTGTTCACTGTCTGTTCATTACGTTAATGGCACATGACGACACCTAAAAGCAAACAAAATAACCCATCACTCAATCAATCAATCAATCAATCAATCAATCAATACTTGTAAATAAAACGTTAACGTTAATTGGCATTAATATATCAAAACACCATTAAAAATAAACTGTATGTTGGCACAAACAGTAACCCATGTACTTATTTTCTTTTTTATAAAGCTACAGTCATTTACATTCCCCCACCCTCCCTTTAACCAATATATAAACAAAAATGAATGTCATGTCATTTTGTTCACATTATCATGTTCAAACCTGTGGATATTCGTTGAGTCCATAGGGAACCACCCATAAATTAAATTTATTATTTTATTTTTAGAAAATCCAACATGGCCTTGTACTTTTCCCAGTCAACAACAACAACATAGCCATTAATCAAGAAAGCAATCATTGTCCCAGTCATGTACAGGTAATGAATTTTTTTTTGTCTACGAGTTTTCAGTAGTGGTAAAATGGAATAGCATTTTTAAGTTGGACTTACCTGAGTTTTAAACAGTTCACTCTTTGGCAGTGGTTTCGCTTTAGTGCGTTTCTGGTTTTTTTCAGCGACTGCTACGGCGGTAAGGCTATTCTTTCCAAGTTTCTAAAAATAAATAAAATAAACCGCTATAAATACCTAAATTCAGGTTAATACATACATTTCATAAAATAAAACATAAAACAAAAAAAAATGAAACAAGTTAGTTTAAAAAAAATCATCTCACCTTTACTTGCAGTGACTTGTTACTCTTCCCTTCTAGTGGGCTCAAAAGTGCAATAGTTTCTTCTCCCTCTGACATGTAAGGTATGCCGGTTATCTGCAAACAAATAAATAAATAAAATCATTAATTACCTAATCAATAAATAATTGCATGTATTTATATATAAATCAATAAATGTATAAATGAATAAATATATACCTACCTCACAACAAGAATAAGTATTTTCCACCAACACCAAAACTGTTAAACAAGGCCAAGTGTTTCACACAACGCTGTAGCGTGTTCAAAAGTAGTCACATAAGTGCGAGTGGAAATGTCAGCGACGTGTCTTTATATATCACATTGCATGTATAATCTTTTTTTTTCCCACGCTTTGAACATTCTCTTATCGTGCACGTGGGCAGCTAACGTCCCAGGCGAACACCTGTGCCGGATCAAATTTCACATGAACTTGCATTTTGTCACGTACAAAGCAAAACAGGATGTGACTTGTTAACAGTTATCATGCACGTGGACAGATAACGTCCAAGGTGAACACCTGCGGTAGATCAAATTTCACATGGACTTGCATTTTGTCACGTACGAAGCAAGACAGGATGTCACTGGTTTAGCGTGCCTGTGGTTTCACACATGTGTGCACGCCTTTCGCACTCCCCTGCCACCACGATGGTCAGATTATTTCACCTTCAAGCGTCTTGGTCATTTTTTCCATTGCACTTGTTGTCAAGTCAGATCAATGCCTTCCAATAAGCTCAAATGACCTTCACCTCCTCGGCAAGTTTGTTTTCTCTACTCGCTTCGACCAACATAGAACCTAGCTCTCATTACCGTTTACACGTTAAAGGTAAAATATCAGAAAAACGCACGCTCGCTCTGTCATACACCGACCCGTCGAAATAGCGATTGTTCTATTAAGCATGGTCCTTGTGGTTAGCGACAGGTTCGTTGAAACACACACACCCAGCCGTATGGTCTCTCTCTCTCAACCACCACGCTTTATAAACATTATAAACAGGTAAAGAAAAAGAAAACGTTTTTTCAACATGTATGGCGTTAGGCCCTTTGTGAATTATCTTTTTTGAAAAAAAATATCTACCACATTTGAAAGGGGGCGTTAGCCCGAGTCCTAGGACACCTCGTACACGTCTCTAGCGTTATTGGTTCGTGACATATCGGCAAAAATCATAAAAAAACACGTGTTTACCCCAAAATCGCGTTTCCCAATTTTTTTAAAATTACAACGAGTGGTCCATAGCAAAGAGGACGTCTTCCCGAATCCTTGGACCCATCGTACATGCCTCTAGCGTTATTGCTTCGTGAGATATCGGCAAAATCACAAAAACACGTGTTTACCCCAAAATCGAGTTTCCCAAATTTTTTAAAATTACAATGAGTGGTCCATAGCAAAGAGGACGTCAGCCCGAGTCCTTGGACCCCTCGTTCATGCCTCTAGCATGATTGGTTCGCGAGATATCGGCAAAATCACAAAAACACGTGTTTACCCCAAAATCGAGTTTCCAATTTTATTAAAAATTATAACGAGTGGTCCATAGCAGAGAGGACGTCACCCCGAGTCCTTGGACCTGTCGAACATGCCTCTAGCATGATTGGTTCGCGAGATATAGCAAAAAGTCTAAAATCACGTTTTTACCCCAAAAAGACTGTGTTTCCAGATTTTCACCTTTTCGACACCGACATTCCCGTAAAGAGCACAACGAGACGAAAAAAACGAATCCAAGCACGCCCTCCTAGCATGGCTCCTTCCATTCCAAGGTCGCAGGGGCTCACCACTTGCTTTTATAAGCAGCTCTGTCCTTACCACACTACTGCAGGTTTTCATTCTAGAGACTTTAAATTTATTTTGGGGGTAGAGGGGGTAGGGACCATTGATTTACGTTAAACAATTTTTTTTGTAGAGTTCCTAGTTTCCAAAATATAGGATTTTCAAAATTCGAGTGTTTTCAAAAAAATATAAAAAATAAAAATTTTTTATTACAAAAAATAAAGGTCATAAAGACTGTTCGTTTGAGCCATGGCACAACGTTCTATCCTGTTTGGTTTTCAAACTATCGCCTATTTTCGAAAACAAAAATTTTCAAAAAAATTTTGAAAAATATAATGAGTGGTCCATAGCAAAGAGGACGTCAGCCCGAGTCCAACAATACCTCATTTGTCAAAATCGGACCATGCGTTCAAGAGATATTTAACATGGCTGAGGCTTAGTAGTAGAGCAAGGGGGGTTTTGAAGTGGGGCAGAACTCCTAGTACTCCACTACTTTTAAGAGATACACGCTCCGTTAGGAATCCTTCAACCTCCACTTTTCACCCCTTCCACCTCATAATATACACCACATCAAAAAACCCTCAGACACATGTCTTCTTATTTTTAATGATGAGTGTATATGCCGAGTATCTCATCTCCCGATGAAACCAATCGGTTCATGAAACCAATGAAATGCAGGTCTACCCCCTTAACACCCCTTTAGAACCTGAATATCCAAAAATCCTTCCTTAGTGCGCGTTTTCGACTTACAACGAACATATCTCCAAAATTTCATGTTTCTAACTCTAATAGTTTTGGCTGGGAGATGATGAGTCAGTGAGTCATTGAATCAGTCAGTCAGGACACTTGTTTTTATATAAGAGATTGTGGGATGCAAATGAAGCATAATGAAAGTATTTTGGAGAATTTTGAAGCATTTTGAGGAATTTATTATTTGGAAATATTCTGGTGAATGAGATTTTAACTAAGGAAGGGTTCGATCATTCGAAGCTGGAAATTGTACAAAGCTTCATGTTTGGCACTAGAAAACCAGTTTTGGTTAGCAAGGCGATCAAAACAAAGCGATGCACACGACCCGTGGATAAGAGGCTAGACCCAGGAGCCTTTATCAGAATATTTCAACAGCCAATCAAATAAAAGCACATAATTTTTGAGGGAATCGCTTTTATATAAATTTGGCAAATATAAAGCGAAATAAGCTCATCTACAGGTGTAGAATGCCATATGAAATTTATTTGGTTGAAAAGAAATATAAATTATTGAATAATAAAGCAAATATGAGTATATTTCTATTAAAATACATGTGTGTGAGGCTAGTTGAGCTAGGCTAGCAGTGACACGTGCCGTGGAGAGGAGAAGCGTGACATGACTCTCTCACAGCGACTGGATACGAGTGGACGCGTTTGACGCACGCGCACAGAAGAGAAGCATTTATTGCACGCAACATAAGCCCGGTCGACGAGCACCGTTGTGCTGTCGAACGACCAAGGGATCGCCGAGGAAGTTTGGAAGAGGAGCCGGCGAAATGAAATTACATTAGTATTGGAGAGACCAGCGTTTATAAAAGTATAAAATTATTAGAACGAGGCTTCGCTTATAAAACAGCACTTTACAGAGAAGAAATAACTAACAGCATTATCTATTGCAAACTACAATATTGCTACAACGATTTCAACTATATAATTCAACAGTTATTACATCACAATCTACATTACAGTCTACATGATGACAGCGAATTTAAGTCGGGGAGGAAAAGCTTATTCTACGTATACTGAAGAGAATATTATGGAAAACTAAATAAAATGAAAGGAGGTTAATCTATACCATGGATTGGGAAGTCAGAGTGACTTGGAAATTCAAGGATCGACACAGCTACAACTGCACAACAACTTGCAGTATTCCAATGTGAGTTTCTACACTACAAGCAGGATGTCTAACAACATCAGGACGAGATGTCAACTCAAGACTTGCGGATCTACGATGGCGAGACCACTCTGCAGGACAGAGATAAGAAGCAGAAGACCGTTTGCAGCCAATCGAACTAGGAAACGCATTTCCCTGGCCGCTGGCCGTGAAGATGGCAAATCCACCGTTAGCAGCTCAAGCCGAGACGCAGAGCAGGTGATTGCAGGCCGAGTGAGATGGGGTCGCCCGCAGCTGATTTGCACGTGCTTGGCTGTAACTGGTTTCTCTAGGAGGCGAGCAATGGCAGCTTCGACGGAATACCAAGAACAGCTGATAGAGGTATTCCTTGGCTGTAGACGACGTCTCAAGGTAGAACAACCGTTTGATCTAATATCTGTAGTTATGTTGTAATAGTAGAAATCCATTTTCGGAGTGAACAACTTCGTTTGTAGAAATTCTTATCTTTATTCTTTGTTTTTAATAGCTTAAATTGTAGAGTTTCATTGTAATTTTTGATACGTCTTCGTGTGTCGTTTGAGACGTTATTTCATGCATATTTAACTTAGATTTGCGTTTCTCGTATTTTATTTTTATTTTGAAGGAAACGTTGTAAGATTCCCACTTTCGAACGATACGCGTTTTATAAAAGGAATGCTTCGATAATTCGATTATTTGATTATTCGTTTATTTGACTATATGGTATCTCAAACAGATTATTCGATTATTCGATTACATTGTTTATGGAGAGCGTCAATAATGACAAATTGTAAGAACATTTACACATTATAATTGTTATGAACAATTTCTATGCGTAACAGCGAAAGTATACATTTATATGTCTATAATGCATTGTTATCAAGTAAAGCATTATTGTGAGTTGCTATAATTCTATGTAACAAACATTATGATGTTGATATACATCTGATATATTTATTTATAACAATTTGAATGTTATAAAATTCCAATAGCGGAATACAACTTATTAGACAACTAAATAGTCTTGGACTATTGATATTACGAATATACACTATAAAATAGGATCATGGTAGTGACAATTGGGGTCAAATGATGCCTATATTTATCAACAATTAAAGTTGAAACATTGTTTAACTGAGATGAATAGACCAGGAGATATGTTAGTCTACCTGCGGTCTAGTATGTTAAAAACAACATAATTATGAATTGTTCATATATTAAATGTACACCAGAAGCGTGAGGATATGTATTTATTTTTATTGACAGCTAAAAGAAGAGGGAACTAAAAATTAACATTGTCAACGTTTGGTAACGTGAAAGAACAAGTTTGTTATGGATCAAAGAGAACGAATAGCGCTAATGAAAGGAATAAGAAGTACTTTGTGAATTGTATTATTGTAAACGAACATGTAATTGTTGTAATTCGATGCACGAGGTTTAATAATTTAGACAGGAGTTGAGAGTTAGGAGTGCATTCTGAACGGTAATATACTCTAGTGTAGTTACCTAGTAAATTCACTAATTCTTCTACAAGTGTGTAGCAAGATGGGTTTTTTATGGAAGTAATGGCGTGCGGAGTTTTGAAGATTGTTTATAGGGAGGAAAGGAAGGAAGTATGACATGTTTGGAGCGTAGTAAGACGCCATTGATAAGTTTACTGTATTGCGGAAGGAAGGAATATATTGCTATGTGGAGCAACGAATTGTTACAGGATGAGTAAAAAGCGCTAACACAAAGGTTAAATGTTTGAATTGTTTATGTCTGAAAGTATTTGTATATGATCCACGTAATGTAGCCTATAGAGTCTTTAAATAGTTTCGCATCGCTCTTTATCCTATTGTTTATTTATTGACACGACATTCTAAGCTGTATTTAACTTAAGTGTTTGATACTCAGGCTTATTTATTATGACTAACTACTAGAAGTACCTGAGAATTTGATCGTTGGTAGAAACATTGTTCAAAGAACTGTCTTTGTAACAGAGATACTATGAAGCTGGCAGATCGCGACTGATAGTGTTAATAGTATAATTTTAAACCGTGTGAAGCACGAGAACTGTAGATAATGTAGATAATATAAATATTATTAGAGTAGATAGTTACATTTTACGCACGCCCGTGTATAATGTAGGGTTTTTGTAATGTTAACCTCATTTTCATGAGTGGACAGCTGATTTTAATCAGACTATCTCAATGACATAGCCACAGGGTGACTGTCAATTACGTAAACATTTAGTGAAACTTTATATAACTACATTGTTGCAACGAGAATGTTCAGAAACATTTATTCTGCAGATAGTAGAACTATCTGACGTGTGTAACAGTTAATTTTAACATGTTTATTTAATGGTGATGGGGATTATTTTTTTCTTATTTATATTGTTTGGAAATAAATTCCAGGCACTAGTTTTTGTTTGCCTGTTTGTTTTTTACAAATCTGATCATCATTTCATTCTTGCAATCGACATGCGATAATACTGCGAATTAGTCACTAGAATTCATGTTAGTCTCAACTTTCACCGTTCACACCCGAGATTCTCGTCCTACCATTTTGTGTTGAGGATAGTTTATTTTCGTTGTAAATGTGTAGCTAATCGGTAGTGTTGTTGCATGGCCGGTATGCATCGAGGGTTCCCTAGTCATTATCCTAGTAGGGTAGTGTTGGTTAACCTGGCTGGGTATCGACCTCCCTACAATCCCTTTCTATCTTTGCGGATATATGCTATGACTATGCGGGATTCGGGTGCAGTACACAGCCTTGTTATATGTAATGAACAAATCGGGTTTCGCAATTATGTACTTTCGACATTGTCTAAATCAAAGAAGATGTAAACAACCAAATTGGAAAATCCATATTTCGGTATTGACAAAATTCAAAAACGTTAAACTGACATTTTTAAAAACTGTAAATTGGAAATTGGCAAATTGCAATGTGTGTGAAGAATGAAAATGAAGAGAAAAAAAAAAAACAATTTCCTGATTAGGTTATCAGTGTAGTTTATGAGGTTGTATACATTTTAATGTAAATACATGATATATAAATGCATGTCAAATGGCCTGTGTTATTAAAGTGTCCGTAGTAACAGTTAAATTTAACAATTAAGGCTTTAGCATGGCTTGGTAATTAACAATTGGGTCAGTAGTTATAAAAAATCAAAATCTCCTTAGGGCTCACATTAATAACAGTTCGGGTCTAAAGAAATCAAATGTTAGGCATAATAGGTCTATAGTTATGTCATTCTAAATTTAAAATTGTTGCCATAACCTGTGCTATTGTAGTGTTTGTATTAAGGTATGTATTTTAATAAAACTATATGCAATTCAGAGTATGAATGTGAAAAGAGGCAGCCTTGGCCTTCAGATCAGATATATACCAACATTTGCCTGGAGTAAAAGTGGGAAACCACAGAAAAAAAACTCTTAGAATGACTGAGGTGGGAATCAAACCCACCTCTTAATAGTTTTGCCTCACAAGGCTGAGTATAACCCGCTCCAGCCCCCAACCCAGAATTAAATTTCTTGGCAGAGCAGTGAATCAAAATTTAGACCTAAGCAGTGACAGTCAAGAATGCTAGCCACTACACCAAGAGGTATTTCATGAATATCAGTTGTTGTCATTTTTTGTTGTTTGTTGTTGATTCTTTTAGGGGGTTTGTGATATCATAGTCATGTGGACCTGCGTACTTGGTTGAGTGAGGAATTTGTCTGATAACCTGTATGATTGTGATGGCTGTATTACTGTGTGTACTGGTAATTTAGATGAGGGTTGGAAATGAGGCTGTCGTGGCCTTCAGATATGATATATCCATGCATTTGCCTGGAGTAGAAGTGGGAAACCACAGAAAAACACTCTTAGAATGACTGAGGTAGGAATTAAACCCACCTCTTCTTAGTTTTGCCTCACAAGGCTGAGTGTACCCCGTTCCAGCCCTCATCCCAGAATTAAATTTCTTGGCAAAGCAGTGAATCAAAATTTAGACCTAAGCAGTGACAGTCAAGAATGCTAGCCACTACACCAAGAGGTCTTTCATGAATATCAGTTGTTGTCATTTGTTGTTGCTGTTGTTTGTAGTGGTTGTTGATTCTCTTAGGGGATTTGTGATATCATAGTCATGTATCCCTGCGTACTTGGTTGAGGATTGGAAAGGAGGCTGTCGTGGCCTTCAAATAAGATATATCCATGCATTTGCCTGGAATAAAAGTGGGAAACCACAGAAAAACACACTTAGAATGACTGACGCAGGAATCAAACCCACCTCTTCTTAGTTTTGCCTCACAAGGCTGAGTGTACCCCCGTTCCAAACCTCAGCCCAGTATTAAATTTCTTGGCAGAGAGAGGAATAAAACCCTGACTTTCGTAACAATACAGTAAAAAACAAGAAAATGGATAAGTTATTACATTCAAAATAAATAAAATTTTCGCACAGTGTGTGGATGACTCTGTACAAGAGCAGTGCCTGCGTTATCAAGAGAGCTCGTGTTGCGCTGTGTTGCAATTCAGATTTCCTCTGTCCCGACTGCTGCATAGAGCAGCGCTTCGCTCATAAAACATTACATTAATTCACCAGTGTATATTTTAGCACATTTTAGATCATCCGCCCCGTGTGTTGAGTGCATGTGTTGTAAAAATTAAGATATATCGGTAATTTCACATTATCATGGTATACAGTAGTTCACAGAGCCCTGAATGTTATTATAGTATTAATGCATTAGACCTTAAATAGACTAAAAGAAAGCTAGTGTTGTTCTTTCCATGGATATCAACAAAAGACAATCTCTGTACAGGTAAGTGATACCAAATCTATATTGTTTGTTTTGAATCCTCAGTCTTTTGACTGGTGTGATGCAGATCTCGTAGCTAATCGTTTCATCCCTATATAGTTACCACACCTTACATCCAAAACAACCTGATTAACATATTCTAACCATCGTCTACCCCTACAGTTCTTGTCCTCAACCCTTCCTTCCATAACTAAGCTTGCTATTCCTGGGTGTCATCATAAGTGCCCTACCAACCTAACTCTTTTATTCATTAACAGTCACCAGAAACACTTCTCTTTTACCTCTTGTCTTAATACCTCTTCGTTTGTAACTCTATCTAACCATCTTATTTTCATCATTTGTCCTGTAACACCACATCTCAAACACTTCTATTTTCCTCTTTTCTACATCGTCAACAGTCCAAGCTTCACTTTCATAGATGTTTGTTGTTGATTCATTTAGGGGTTTTGTGACATAGTCGTCGTGTAGCCCTGTGAACTTGGGTGTATGTAGAATCTGTCTGATAAACTGTGTCACTGTGATGTCTGTACTACTGTATGTATTTGTAATAGAGGTACGTTTTGGGTAGAAAACAGCTGTAGGCTTAAGTTAGGCACCATCCCGGCATTTGCCTAAGAGTGTAAGAGTGGAAAACCAGAGAAAAACACTCTTAAAATGACTGAGGTAGGAATCAAAACCCACCTCTTCTTAGTTTTGCCTCACAAGGCTGAGTGTACCCCGTTCCAGCCCTCAGCCCAGAATTTCATTTCTTGTCAGAGCAGTGAATCAAAATTTAGACCTAAGCAGTGATAGTCAAGAATGCTAGCCACTACACCAAGAGGGGTTTCATGGATATCAGTTGTTGTCATTTGTTGTTGTTGTTGTTGTTGTTGTTGTTGTTTGTTGTTGTTGTTGTTGATTCTTTTAGGGGTTTTGTGACATCATAGTATGTAGCCCTGCGTACTTGGTTGAGTGTGGAATTTGTCTGATAACCTGTATGATTGTGATGGCTGTATTAGTGTGTGTACTTGTATTTTGATGAGGATTGGAAAGGAGGCTGTCGTGGCCTTCAGATATGATATATCCATGCATTTGCCTGGAGTAGGAGTGGGGAAACCACAGTAAACTACTTCCAGAATGGCTGAGTAAGGAATTGAACCCGCCTCTTCTCAGTTTTGTCTCACAAGGCTGAGTGTACCCCGTTCCAGCCCTCAGCCCAGAATTACATTTCTTGGCTGAGCAGTGAATCAAAATTTAGGCCTAAGCAGTGACAGTCAAGAATGCCAGGCACTGCACCATAAGGTGGACATGAATATTACAGTAATTGTCGATGTTTCATTTGAGGGGACATTGACATCGTGATCCTTTAGTCCCATGTACTGGACTTGGGGTGTGTGTGTGTCTGATAACCTGTGTCATTGTGATGGCTGTATTAGTGTGTGTATTTGTAATTCAGATAAGGCCTGGGAAGGATGCAGCCAAGGCCTTCAGTTAAGATATATCCAAGCATTTGCACGGAGTAAAAGTGGGGAAACCACAGAAAACTACTTCCAAATGGTAGAGGTAGGAATCAAAATCCAGCTCCTGTCAGTTTTGCCTCACAAGACTGAGTGTACCCCGTTCCACTCCTGAGACCAGAAATTAAATTTCTTAGCAGAGCCAGGAATCGAATCCAGGCCTCCGCAATAACAGCCAATAATGCTATCCACAACACCAAGAGGTGGACAAAATAAGGCTGGTCTTGATTGTACATGATCAATCAATAATTACTTAATAATAATAATGAAATGAAAATCCACTGCCTGCTTCCAGTCTCCGACCGGGTCAGGGATGGAATGAATGAAGCCCCCATCTAGCGGCGAGGATATGAACTGTGCCGGCTGCCGAGGCCAAACGCACTCCTCTGGGGCAATGATTAAATGAATGACAGATGAAATGAAATGATAGTGGAGAGTGTTGCTGGAATGAAATTTTGACAGGGAAAACCGGAGTACCCGGAGAAAAACCTGTCTGCCTCCGTTCTGTCCAGCACAGATCTCACATGGAGTGACCGGGATTTGAACCACGGACCCAGTGGTGAGAGGCCGGCGTGCTGCCGCCTAAGCCACGGAGGCTTCTACTTAATAATAATAATAATTATTATTATTATTTATAATGATAATAAATATTCCATTTAGCAACGTTTCACAGCCGACCTCTCCCTGTTACGTCATCCACAGTCTCAAGGCGAGGCGGCCATCTTGCACATTAGCCCCTGTGCCAGCTATCAGTGTCCCTCCATGAGAATAACATAGGGGAGTTGCGCGCGGCGGCCATTCTGCACATTAGCCCCTGTGCCAGGTCCGGCCTTTTATACCTACTAACTAATATGCATATGGAATTTATTTTATTTCAGTATTCATATTGTAGTGATAGCTTCGTACAGTAAAAATTTCAAATTAATTGGATCATTAGAATTCCTGTTATGGGTTTCATGCAAAAAGGGCATAACTGTTAAATATCTAATAATATTAATATATATTCCTTACATCTAGGTCTCTACTTATATTTGATTCATTTATTACAGGTAGTTATCTATCTATACACTACATGTTATGCCTTTAACTCAAAACTCAAAACTCCCTCACCACCAACCCCCACCCCCCCCTCCCTCCTCCTTAAACAACAACTGCAGGATCCTGTATTTATCAATCCACATCACGTTTCCTAAATATTCGAGTTTCCTCTTATTGATGGAAAGCAGCGCTTCCGTCCTCTTGTTTAATCTTCCCATCACCTCAGTATTCCTCATCCTTTCGGTCCACGAAATACGTAACATCTGCGGATACATCCACGTTTCGAAGGCTTCCAGCTTCTGGCACAGGGCCAGGGTTAGAGTCCACCCAAAGTGGCCTCGGTGGCGTAGTGGGTAGCATGCTGAGCTTCTATGCCGAAGATCGCGGGTTCAAACCCAGCCGAAGCCGTCGGATTTTTTAAGAGCGTTAAAATACTTCAGTATGCCTTCCTTCGGAGAGGAAGTAATTCCGCCGGTCCCATGTCATAGATTTATGGCACGACAAAGAACTTTCCACTAATTACACCTGCGTGAATCTAAATTCTAGGTTAAGATTTGACTAACGCTCTTAGTTTCAACGTTCGTCGCCAGGAGCCGACTGCGGTGGCCTCAAGTAACCAAGTTCAGAAATAGTTGGTCGTTGACGGTGGCGTTTTGTAGCAAAAGTTGGAACTACTTGAAAATCAAATGTATGTTGTCCTTACTTGGATTAAAAAACAGATAACACACACTAATATAGCCATCACAATTAACACAGGTTATCAGACAGATTCTACACACACCCAAAGTACACGGGGCTACATGACCGCGTTGTCGCAGCCCCTAAACTGAGGAACCAACCAACCAACCAGCCAACCAAGAGTCCACGCTTTCATTCCATTACATAGTATGGTAAATACATATCCAGCCTAAGATCTAGACTTAAACTGCGGTTACTGAGGAACCTTTTCACTTTAAGGTGTGTATTCACGTTTGAAATCGGTATTTTGGTCAAAATGGTCAACATTTTTTTTTACGTAATTCGAAAGCCTGAAGTTTCTAGTTTACAATTATGTAAGTATCATTGATTCATTGTCATAAGACATATAGTTCGGCCGTAATACTCATTTAAATGGACCGATGAGCACGTGATCCTGATGTGTGGGTCGCGGTCAGCAACTGTCACTTGTTAGCTTTCCATATACAAGCGGATTTTACAATGTAACGGCATTGCACTAGATCCGTAATCTGTGACTAGATCGCACTTATATTTCAGCATGTAGTACAATTACTTACCACTAGATAGCATGAAATGTCATGTTAGTTTTCCCAAAATAATTCATTGAATGGTCAATCTACATACACTCTTAGACATCTTGCCATGTGTATTATATTCGTTCTTTACTTCGAGTGACTAGCTTCTTTATTTTGGACAATAATGGGTTGTAATAAACGTAGTGGCTATAAACGAAAACGCCGTTTTCATGGAAATAAACACACAGTAAATAACCAAAATATTATTGAGACAGAAGGTGAAAATGAAAATGATGGAAATGCGTTTCCCAATGTGAGTAGGCCTAATGCACCTGAATCTAAACTTTCTACTTCGCATTTTGACAGCAATTGTGGTGATTCTGAAGGCAGTCACAAAATTATATTTAGGGTGTAATGTGTAAAAAAAACTGTTATCTTTGCTTGTATGCCCTGCCTGTATGAATTGTAGATAAATATCACTGAGAAACTTTGATAAACAAAGGTTAGTTTGGGCTTTTTGTGTCAGTTTAATGTGTAGTAATTGTGATTTCAAGTCAGATCCTCAGTGCACATCAAAGTAAATTGGTAAGATGCCTGAAATTAATAGAAGACTTGTGTATGGAATGCGGCTTATACTGAGCACGTCAAGGCTCTAGCAGAAGTTGCCTCTGAAGTTGCCGAAGAAGTAATGAAAGATGCTGCAGAGGAAATCAAAATAAAACAACAGAATAATGTGTTCTGTCGATGGGACTTGGCACCGAAGAGGTCATTCTTCACTCTCAGGTGTGGTTGCAGCGATATCAGTAGACACATGTAAAGTTATTGACGTTGAATTAATGTCTAAAAGTTGCGTAGGATGTAAACTACATTCAACTGATGACAAAGCATCTCCTTCTTACTTCGCTTGGCATGCAGACCACGCAACAGCGTGCATGAAAACTTCATGGGTCTTCAGCAAGCATGGAACTAGAGGGTGCTAAAAATATTTTTTGTCGCTCAGTAGAAAAGAGAGGACTGGAGTACATCGACTTTTATGGAGATGGAGACTCAAAAAGCTATAAAGCTGTGGTAGAGACTGATCCTTACAATGGGAAGCAAATAAAGAAACTGGAATGTGTCGGACATTACCAGAAAAGGTTGGGAACAGCACTGCACAAGTTGGCACATAAGGAAAAGCTAGGGGGGGGGGGAGGAAAACATACAGGTTCCCTCATTGACAAAATGCAGAACTACTTTGGCATTGCACTTCGTAGCAATACTTCCATCATTCAAGCAATGTGCAATGGAATTTGGTCAACGTTATACCATTTGACAGCGACCAAGGAGAGGCCAATGCATCACAGGTGTCCTGATGGAAGTGACGGTTGGTACTCCTACCATCGAGCTAAAGCTAAAGGCGAACTCAACAGGTACCAGTACAAACCAGGTATACATTGGGATGTTCTTCAAGAAGTGAAGCCCATTTATGGAAGACTCAGCAACAGGGAGATGTTGATAAAATGCCTTCATGGATTGACACAAAACTGCAATGAGTCTTTCAATTCCATAATATGGCGTCGGTGCCCAAAATACTCATATGTGGGTCTGACAACTCTTAAATTATGAGTAATGGATGCTGTGATCCATTATAACTGTGGAATTGTGAGTGAATTGCAAGTGCTACGTAAGTTGAACATCACTCATGGAAAATATGATGCAGATGGCGCGAAGGGAGCTGATGAAACACGACTCAGCAAGGCCAAAAAGCAGAACACACCCGAACAAAAACAACGGAGAAGATACCTCAAAGGAAGAAAACGAATCAAGGAAGACAAAAAACAACACCACGAGGGATCTACTTACGCATCAGGTGGATTCTAGTTGGTCAAAGTACGCCATTCCTTTGATGAAATTAACATTCAGTTTCAAGTCCATTTTCCCGGATAGTGAAATTATCCTCAATCCTTATTTTTTCAAAAATCATAGATCCCTAAGTTTTAAAGCTATACAATGCTGTCATATGTCAAATTAAAGCTGATAAAGAGTACAATGGCCCGAACTAGAACATTTGTAAATAAAACTAAGATGAAAAGGTATCGTGTTAAATTCCAAAATTTCAAATTTGAAGAAAAAGGTTCCCAAAAATATTACGTCAGTTAATTCTTACTTTCTGTTTAGTTTAACTCATTCTATGGACTATAGGGAATGGTTCTAAACAAGAAATATTGGACTTGTACTATTTTCCATAAAACTACGATTTTTTTAAATATATGCAAAATTTCGAAGTTTTTTCCATCACTCTCAAAATAGTTGACTTCATGTGAAATTTGTATAGTGTAAATATCTTCCCTGAATGATAGTAACTCATCATACAAATTTCAAAATAATCGGTTGAATAGTTTAGATTTTGGTCCGAAACGTGAATACTGAAGGTTGTTCTGTACCCATGGTACTGGTCCTGACTGGCGTCGAATCTGATGCTCCAGAGAGGAAAAATCACGCATATGATTTTTCGGAGTGTCGAACCAGAGGTCTTTGAGGAAGAAAAACCTCATGTTAACCAAGAACCATATAATATAAGACTATTCATGAAATATCAGCTTAATTCCAGATGTCTTGTAGGAATTATAAGCAATATTGTACAAAATAAAAGGTATTCATAGTACTGTAAGATGCTGTATTTGAGCAAAAGGCACAGTTTCGAGGCAGAACTGACAAGTGAGAAATTAGCTTGTTCAGAGAGGCGTGTCAGCTTGGTGCCTAGGAACTTTTTACGTCTACGAGGGGGAACCAAGACAGACACTAATCAGTTATCAGTTGGCAGTCAAAGTGAAAGGTCGTGTTTTTCCCGAGCTCTCAGGTGTGCTGAAATGGGTTGTTCTCTGGAGTGAAATCGGGCGAGGATCGGACTGTGGTATGCGAAGTGTAGTCGGGATTTCCGGTATTTGTGTGTGCGTACGGGACCTAGCAACTTGTGGTTCATAGCCCTAGTGATAGCTGCATTGCTAGTTATTGGTGGAGTGGAAGTGAATCCAGGGCCTGTTACTCCAAATGTGAATCAGGCAAATGATCCAGTGGCAGCTTTAAAGTGTTCGACGTGCAGTAAAACATTGAAGAATGGAGTTGAGTGTGGACTATGTGAGAAATGGTTTCACTTCGGCTGTATTAAGGTCAAGAAGGAGGATTGTGATGTCGGAAATTGGTTTTGTAAAGTATGTGATACGCCGGACTGTTTGTGGGTACAAATCAAAGCAAGGGATCAAATAATACAGGAACTTAGAGCAAAGCTTCGTGAATCAGAAGAAACGGTGAAGGATGTGACTGAACGGCTTTCTACTGGGATCAGTGTGGAACAGGGCGTGCAGGAGCATACTGAGGATGACGTTATCATAATGGGTGATTCTATGATACGATGGAGTGCGAATATCTCGAGGAAATCAGGTGCGAAAGTGCGGTGTTATCCGGGGATTAAAATTGACCAGCTTGCCCAAAAAGTGGAAGAATCAAATGTAGAGGACTGTGAAAAAGTTAAAGTGTTGTTGCTACATGTTGGGACGAACGATTTGAAGAAGAGGGCTACAGCTGATTACATCATGGGGGAGCTCTACGAACTAGGCAGAAAATAAGTTTAGAAATGCAAAAATTATAATGAGTGGCATTGTTCGGCGGGGAGATGTTCCGTTAAGGAGAGTTAAGACTGTAAATGACCGCATGGACTGGGTATGTGCACAACTGGGATTAGTGTACGTAGAAGCTGACTGCTGGATTGGTGGCCGTGACTTCGCCCGAGACGGGCTGCATCTAAATTGACGGGGCGCTTTCAACCTGGGGAGCCTACATGACAGGATCATCGGTTCGTGCCGGCCATTGTGAGGAGGAGCAGGTCCAGAGGTTGCCAGCCGATGGGAACAGAAGGAGCTATTTCGAGATATTTGCTGCGGAGGTAAGACTCTAAGATTACTGCAGGATAATTGTCAGAGTTTAGGAAATAAATTAATTGAATTTTGGAATCTTGTAGAGACGTTTTCTCCGGACATTGCCATTGCAACTGAATCTTGGTTATATGAGGACATAAATAGTAGCGAAATAATTCAAGGGACCTACGAAATGTACGGAAGGGATCGGGGGAAGCGAGGTGGTGGGCTATTAATTTGTGTGCGCAAAAATATAGCTAGTTTCTTAAAGTGGTCTCCTCAGAGACCTAGTGAAGATCTTTCTATTCGACGCCCGTGGGCGACCTGCGCATCGGGATGAGAGATGGAATTGATTAAGGTGAATGAAATTGGAGAAGGATGTGGAAGGAAGCGGCCGTGGCCTGTCAGAAGGTACCGTCCCAGCATTTGCCTGGTGTTGAAAATGGTAAACCACGGAAAACCATTTCAAGGACGGCCGACGGTGGGGCTCGAACCCACGCGTCTACCGAGTCAGCAGAGAGCTTGGCCCCATGACCTAACACTGCGTTTTAGCCAGCGTAGCCACTACTGTCGGTAGTGGGCTGATAAGGATCATGAAATGTTATGTGTACAAATTTCGGATAAAGGAAATAAATTCCCTCTTCAGGTGATAGGGGCGTATAGAGCACCGAAAGATAACTTTTCTCTCCTCGAAACACTGTATGATAAAACTTGTACGGGTAATGCTATGAAAAAGAGCATAATAATTGCTGGAGATTTAAACCTCCCCAAAGTAGACTGGTCTGGTGAGTCAACTAGCTGTGGTCAAGCTCAGAGCGCTGCAAATAATTTCTTAAGGGAGGGGGGATTTTCCCAAGTAGTTGACTTCCCAACTAGAGACAATAATACCTTAGATGTTTATCTCGTAAGGCCTGTAGAGCTGTATATTAACTGTCTGAAAGTACCAGGAATTAGTGACCATTCTGGGGTTGAATTAAATATTAGATATGGTGACATTACAAAATTAGACTCTGATGTAGCAAAAGAGATCATATTCCAGTATCGCAGGGCGGATCAGGGCAAGTTTCAGGGGTATTTGAATGAGCTATTTGTAGGATGGGCATCGGAAGGAAATCACATTAATATCCTGTATACTAACCATTTGAAAATTTTAAATTGCGCTGTTGATAAATTTGTCCCATTTAAATTGCTGAAACAAAACCCAGATCCTGAGTATTTACACACGAGAAATTAGGAGTCTAAAACGGAAAATTAGGAAATGATACAATAAAACACATGATAGTGACAAGTATATGTTGAAATTTATGTCCTTATCAAGAGAGCTCGTCTTAAAAAAGAGGGCTGCTCATGACAGTTATATGCAAGGTTTACTTGGTTCGGGAGGTGATGGGTGGAAAAAAATTACAGTTATGTTAGGAGAAGAAAGGGAAATTCAAATAATTTGTCGATGATAATGTCCGGTGACGGTAAATTAATTACTGAGAAACAGGCCATTGCTAATGAATTAAATGTCTTTTACGGTAGTGTGTTCAATAAATCCAATAGCTGTGTGTTGGACCTTAACGACGAATCAGGGGCTCCCCTGTTCCAAATAAGCCAGTCAGCAATTGTAAAGCAAATACAAAAACTACGTTTCAATGTATCAAAGGGTCCTGATAATATTGTTAGTGAAGTACTTAATCTAGGAGGTAGGGCCGTGGCACGATACTTGGAGGTGATGTTTAATGTGTCCATAAACAATGCGCAAATCCCAGATGACTGGAAAAGAGCTACGGTAGTCCCAATATTTAAGGAAGGGAGCAGACTTGAATTGGGCAACTACAGGCCGGTTAGCCTTACGTCCATCGTTTGTAAACAGATGGAGCATCTCATTTGCGACTACTTGAGGGAACAGTGGGAAACATTATCATGGTTTAATGATAGGCAACATGGATTTCGGAAAGGTTACTCATGCGAGAGTCAGATGCTATCACTTTTTCAAGACATTAGCGAATCGTTAGACCATGGTGTTTCAGTCGACGCCGTGGTTATAGATTTTGCGAAGGCATTTGATGTCGTGCCGCATGACATGCTACTCCATAAATTAGCTTCGACGAAGATTGATAGAAGAGTAATTTTATGGATCCAAGAATTATTGACGGGTCGTTCCCAGAAAGTGAAAGTCGAAGGCCGATTCTCGGATGAAATTACCGTAACGTCGGGTATACCTCAGGGCAGCGTAATCGGAACTTTGTTATTTTGGCGTTTATAAATGACTTACCAAATGGAATTCGCAGTGACTGTTGATTGTTTGCGGATGATTGTGTAATATATCGAAAGATACATGACTCACAAGATACATGCTTCAAGAGGACCTGAACCTGGTCTATAAGTGGGCGATTGTAAATAAAATGAAAATAAACACAAGAAAATGTAGTCTCTTAAGAATAGGAAAAGTGCGAAGGCAGGATTTTCAATATAACATTGACTCGGAAATACTTGTAGAAGAAGATTCTTGCAAATATTTGGGCGTTCACGTAAGGAATGATATGAAATGGAGTAGCCATGTAGGATGTGTAGTTTCAAAAGCTTACAAATCCCTGCACTTTGTAATGAGGGTATTAAAAGGAAGTAGTACCTCTGCTAAAGAATTAGGCAATTTGTCACTTGTAATACCTATTCTGGAATATGCCTCGGCGGTTTGGGATCCATACCAAGTAGGGCTCATCAATGAGTTGGAAATGGCACAAAGAAAGGCCGCTAGATTTGTGCTCAGTGACTTTAATCCCAGAGCAGTGTGAGCCGTATGTTAAAGAAACTTGGGTGGGAATCACTGGAGGCTAGCAGGATGAAATCTAGACTCTGCGCTACGTACAACACGTATACAAATCAACCAGCATGGGGTGAGCTTAGCAAACGATTGGTTGGGAAAGCCCACTTACATGGGTAGGAGCGATCATCCTTTCAAAGTTAAGGGCCGACCACAGCGAACAAATTATGGTAAATATTCTTTTGTAAACCGTGCCATTGATAACTGGAACTCTCTACCTGCCGCAGTCTTAGAGCCTTTTCCCAAACATATAGGTGTGTTTAAGAAAAGAATGACTATTTGTGTAAATACTCCGGTTTAATTGTTGTATAATTTTTATTGAATTGTTATGTATAATTATTTATTTGTTATGTATATCCAATTTGCCACCGGGGGGACACACCACCCATTGCAAATAAATGAATGAATGAATGAATGAATGAATAATGACTGTAGGAATCTCAGAAACATAAGGAAAAAGGTTGGAGTGGGGAGGACGCCACATGGAAAATATTGATTACATGAAAACGAGGCATCCCAGAGAATGGAAATCAACACTTAGATGAATACAATCCGAAGATAATAATTATGATTCCAAGAAGTATGCTTATCGGAGCATATTAAGCATTACACGGACTGCGAACACAGAAACGCGGATGTCAGACATCAGCGGAAGAAGATTAAGAGGAATCCCGGTGATAGCGTACCCAAGCCATCACCAAGATAAATTAATAGTAATTAATTGAACGATCAAATCACTGGCACGAGAATGGAATTGTAACCTCCGTGGAAAATTGGACCAGATGAAGGCAGTGTCAGCCCTGGGAACTGCAGGTTTAAAGGAAAGGTCGTTCCGTGGATTTGAGAGAACTATGTTCCGAGAGGGAAACTTTAAATAGGGCACGAGGCCATGGAGAAGTCAGTCAACGTGGACAGCTCACGCGAGGAGTGTGCTACTCCTTCGCTCGGAAATTTATAAACAAAGACCGCGCAACTACAAGTGCAAAGTATTTATACAAGTATGTGAAAGAAACACTTTGATGTTTAAGCTAAAGTCAAATAGAAGTATTTCAGTCAGGAAGATGTTCTTTAGTACTGAAATAATAGGACGAAATTACGAGTGTGCAGATGTCTTAATAATAATAATAATAATAATAATAAGCCAAGTAAAGCTGATAGTTATCAAGCCGCGCAGTATCTGAAATAATGTGGTATGAACAATAAATTACACCGTCATATGGGTAATTTGGTAAAGCGCGCACGTCATGATCGTTTATTCAACAATGGGCACACTATATCCATTATCATGGATCATGGGATGGGAAACCATGTCACAGGCATTGTGATCTTATTCATGTACAGACAAAGACAATGAGTAGTCGACGTGGAGGAACATTCACACTAGCAGCCGTTTGAACGAGGGTTAGCCATGATCGCGTTTGATAGAGACTTCCATTGGAGTTAGATGTCGGAAATCACGCCCCTGCAACTCTGTGATCACGCAAATATGAAAACAAAGAGGCAAATCGTGTGAAAAAGTGTCTGTGTAATATAAATTTTAATGTCAGTATTAAAATAATATGTGTATTAAAAAAGTGAAAATGTGTATTATAAGAGTGAAAAGTGTATTGTGTCCACAAAGGAAATATCACATATCCATCATGATTCGTCAGTAAATAGCAAGATGGTGGGTTATATGGAGTATCATGAGATTCGACCACCAGAATACAAATGTGAGTACCAATTCAAATGATATAATGTAGAATGCTAGCGATACGATACGTTTAAGTCGAAATCATGTCAAAATATGTATTTTGAAGTAATATTTACACGAGATTGCCTTCCTCGTATTTGATACAGAAGCATTTGCAAATTGTGAAGGATTTGGCTTACAGCGGATTTGCGTAAGACCAAAATGAGTCTAATATTAAAGTTAAACAGAAACTTTATAAGTGAGAAAAGTCGAAATAATGAAATATTCAGCATGTTTGCATGGAGTGACAAAATTGCATCAAATCCCAGGTAATTACAAGGTAAAGATTATATGTAAGAATGATGTCATAATGTGTCAGAAAGTAATGTTATACATGATCAAATGTAATGAGTTAAATTGAATCACAATAACTGTTGTAATGTTATAGAGCCAGTAAAAATGCCAGTACACATATACCAGTATGATAAGGAATGATATGAAAATCATTAACAACGCTAGATGTAAGGGAAACTAGAAGTGTAATATGATCTGTGATATACCGACAGACCTAATATTTATGCCGCTGATAGGCGAGCAAATTAAGACTAAAATCAAGATGATTACTTAATTAATGCAAGGAACGTTTCTAGGACATTGTCAGGACCATACAGGCTAGTCTACGAAGGTTTGTATTGATGTATAGCCATGGGGCATACTGTTGTATTGACGATGGCGGATGGAGACAGACAGGTGTCTGAGCTGCCATACCAGCCTCGCGAGGGCTTTTGAGGATTAACGTTTGCCAACTCAATTAGCTATTCCTTGTAATGATACGCATTGTGATGCGAGAATCTACGGAATGTACGGAAGGGTCAAGGACACCTTACCGGTATTCGTGCGTGACTGTGGCAAGCAGTAAGACCACTAGACCCCGCCATTAAAAAGCCGTATGTCGTTCCCCAAGAATTTCGTGCCTAGCAAAACCCATTCCTTTGCTATATATATATGTTACTGAGACACATTGAGCCAATTAATGTAAACCTGTTAATAGGATGTTAAATATTTGGATATCCAGTTCATAACATGACACAAGTTTCGCCTTATACTAAATGCAAAGTGAGAGTACAACTGTAAAAATCTTCTTGGTGTGTGTGAATGAGTAATTAAGACAGCTATGGGAGCAGGAAGCTGGTCGGCGAGGGCCAGGCTAGGCGGCCATCATGGGTTCCTAGCGACCCGACCGTAAGCTATTGTATTCATGACGGGTGGTAGTTTTATGCCTAACCCTATTGTAAAGTGTACTGGAGACAGCGCTATCATGGTCTGGCATATTAATTAATAAGAAATTGTTTATTTTGACTACAGAAATCAATTCTTAGCATTATAAGGATGTCATATCCATCTATAATTGTTGAGATCGAGTGATATTTAGCCAAATTAGATGTCCTTAACACTAACTCTGATAAAAGGGAACTGACACATTATTTGAAGTTTAAACCCAGTTTAAGATGCATATTTGCATACGGGTACCGTGAATGTGGATTTGATGCAAACATAACTATGAATCGACTTATATTTTGAACGACTTAAAGACGTATAGTATCGTTATGGCAGACTAGCATTTGTTTATGTAGATAAAAAGGTACTATTGTTAGCGTTCGTGGAGAAAGCGGAGGAAGGAAACAATACACAGAATTTAAGTACATTGTTGTACAAGTAATCTATCGCTAACGCATTGTTAAACCATGAAGTAAAGTAAATATTCCATAAGCACTATGGATAGTCAAGCAATACATACTGTAACGTCAATAATATTGAAGTGCAATTTATGTACAGTTGATGTCATGGTTATTTGATTTGTTTTGATTATTATTATTATTATTATTATTATTGTTTAAGTAGTGTGCATAAGATATGAACATTGTCAGATGACAAAAAGTGCATTACCATGAATGGAACTGTTTAGTGAAGCGTAGAATAGGGTGTATTGAGATACCAGAGCTAGACTCATAGACTCACAGGAAGAATTGTGGCAGCATGCCTGGTGAGGTCGAATTGCAATCTCAGCTGCGGACCACAGATTATGTAGATCAGCATTCAGTGTCCCTTTTACCATTGTCATCTGTGTGATCCAAAGGTTTATTTGATTTGAGGGTTTAAATTAAATGTAAATTGGATGTTTTATTGTTGTATATAGCCATGATTTAAAATTAAATATTGTATTTTAGGAAGTCGTTTACCTTTTATTGTAGAGTAGTACCCGGTAGAATTCGGATCCTGAATATGTGTTCGCATTGTGGGGAGACGCACCATGCTCCGAGAGGACGGAGCCAGTCGGGATGTGAATACATGTTCTCCACATGACGTCATATGGGTACATGGGTCGACGTTACGTATTTGGATCTGAACTACTTGGACTACTAAGAAGGCCGATATAATCATGGTAGAAGTAATCATTATAGAAGCTTATAGGGGAGATATAGGGACAGGCCGCATCCCATAGTCGATATAATTCTCACGCTCATATATAAATGTTGATAATACCCATATAATTTATCATGTCGCCCGTGTGTGGGCAAAGCATGGATAACCACTTATTCATTTAATTTATCATGGCATCTAAGAGCGTGGGGATTATGGGTTTTATTAAACTCCATAAGATAGTATGGTTTTCATGGGGAAAACCTTAGAAATTAATTTTGTCGGAATTTTGATGAAAGAATTGTGAGTCTATTATTATGCATTGTCAGACGATAAGAAGGGATACGGGTACCAGCCTCTTTACCCAATGCTTATTCATGTTCATATGTGCACTATATTAATAATAATACAAACGCCAAAATTCAGACAGACACAATAGCAAACAGATCACTCTTCAGAGAAGCTATTCAAAACGCAAAATTTCAAGAAAGGAAGAAACAAACAACTGGCAGAAAGTGGACTCAGGAGGAGAAAGATCGTCACTCTAGAAGGATGAAAGAAATTTGGAAACAACGGAAATTGAATACAATGGACAATAGCCAACGTTGATTCATCGTACCCTCCAAATGGGTTATTCTAAAGAAGAAGAAGAATACATTCTGTGTAACAACCGGAATCCGCTTTCTAAAATAACTCAGCCTTATGATGCAACATAAACCCACCAGTATTCTCAAGACACAGATTGATAAAATGTCGAGTACGGAAGAGATACTTTAGTGTATTAGTTGATTAAGGGAGCATTTTGACGCTTCCAATGCAGAAAACAAAGAGAATGCCAAGGCATTCCAGGCCGAAATAAGCCAAAAGTTGGCTGACAATCAAGCTGAAGTTAAAGATATAGATTTAAAGTTGACTGAGGTAAACTTGCAATTAGAAGCTAATCAAGCTGAGGTTAACTTGAAGTTAGAAAATGTTAAAACTTCCATTAAGGAAGAGGTTATTGAAAATGTCACTAGCGTAATCGCAGAGATACAGGTAGAGAACGATAAGCGTTTCGAAGCTATCGAATTAAAACTCGAGAGTAATTTGCAAGCGTGCATACAGTCCCAACGCGAAATTAACGAGAGATTAGATTCAATGTCATCTGAGCTTAAAGACATACAGAACCAAAACACTGCGAACACGGAACGTCAACAAGAACAATTTAACATGTTCACAAACACTGTAGACCAGAGAATTGAAGAAAGCGAAGCTAAATGGAGCGAAAGATTAGCAGGCTATGCAAGGAGCGTGGATGGGGAATTGCAAAAACAGGATAAGAATATCCTAGACCAATGCCACGAGATCGCAGAGATAAAGAATACCGTGGATGAGAATAAAGAAATAGTAAGAAATATTAAGGTGCAAGTCAGCAAAGTAACAAAGAAGTGGACCAAGCTAGAAACGACTTGGCAGTCATTCATAAGAAACAGAAAGAAAATCGGGACGACATTAAGAAAATGCAGACAGAAATTTCGAAGGTACAAGGGAATGTGAAGAAAGATATAACAGGCTTAAAAGGAGAATTAGAGATCAGAGAAGGATTAAAGAACGAAGCTAATGAGAATACGCTAACCGTATTGAAAAAAGATTTAGCTGGGGAAATTTCCCATATGAAGGAAAGCCTCAGGGACGATAAAGAGAAAATCTTCAAAATAGCTAATGAAAATAAAGGCCGTCTGATGAAAATAGAACAGGAAGTTTTGGCACGTTTGGAAAGAGCCGAAAATAAGAACAACCAAATGGAAACGAGGATGATCGCGCAAGAAGAAAATGCATTAAGAAATCCTAGATCCAACGAAGGAAGCATAGGCGAGGCGCAGAGGAACAAATGGGCGGAGTTCGAAACCCAGCCCACGCCAAGAAATCCTATACAACCAAATGAGTCCGTACATGACGCCAGGTGTACCAATGGCCATGTCAACTCCCAACGAAAATAATGCTCAAAACCAAATAATCACGGTTATAAGAGCTAATGAGGAAAAACCACGAAAATTTTCGGGAAATCAATCCACGATGACACCGAAGTACTGGTTAAAGGAGGTTACTGAATACCTGAATGATACGAAAGTTCCACCAGAACGAAGCCTAAGAGCAATAGAAAAACTCACTGAAGGAGAGTGTGCACTCTGATTTAGAAGCTTCCGATATACATTTGATACGGTAGAGGAGTTTCGCCAGGCGTTTCTTAGGCGTTACTGGGATCCCTGTACAACAGAACTTGAGGTTGGACTCATACTCAAGACGTTACAGCACGAATAATCCCACTAAATATGCGGAGTTTTTCGTACAACAGCTTTTTCGTTTCCGTGAACTTGACCAGGCCCCTTCAGACCAAGAGCTATGTATAGCCATCGCAAAGCAGTTGCCATGCGAAGTGCAAAGATTGCTGATATCAGCAAATACAAAAACAGCTATTGAAATGGAAGCAGTTTTGAGACAGTTGGACTTAACGACATCACAAAACATCAGGCAGGGCAGAAGCACAGAACAAGTTCACGTGGCAGACACACAAATTGAACCAGTTAGAGTCCCTAGTAAAAGTAATAAGTCTACAAGCACGGAAACAATGAATTCGAACTGGCACACAGCGGAGAATGAAGAAAGAAGGAGACAGTAAGTATACCGAGGGAACTCAAACCAGGATACGCAGGTACTAAGACCCTGGGAACAGCACGGTTCGAGAGGACGACCGTATAACAATAGAAGAGGCCGTCAGAGAAACGATAAACAATGGAGAGGTCAAGAACAAAGCCGAAGCTTTGACGACGAGATAGAAGAAAGATACCACGCCTCATTAAGGTACATGGAGGAAAGGGATGACGAAAACAGACCATCTCAAGTAAAGTGGGATGAGGCAATAAGAAACAGGAAATCGCCGGATGTTTATCATAATAACGACGGAGCCAAAAGCCTGGAATTGCAGCAGCATGAAGAAGAAAGAAGGCGCGCTGGAAAAGGCGGTACCAAAGAAAAAAACTTCGAAATTAAAAGGCCAACACGTAAGCCGAACCACAGGATGGAATTCAGTCGATATTGTCAACTGGATCGCCAAGCCTGAAGAGCTTATTGAAGAGTCAGGAGAAGGACAAACCATTGTAAGGAGGGAATTACCCATTATCCTTGTGGAAATTGCAGGCATGAAAATACGTAGTCTGATGGACACGGGTTCGACAGTATGCTTAATCACTCAAGCACTGTTGAATGAAATAGAGAGCAAGGGTCATGTCTTGAAAATACCTATTTCAAGCGTGAAAATAAAAGGCATTATACTTGATAAAATAATGATTTGTAAATGCCAGGTTTTCTTGGATTTAAAAATAGGAAATTCTATGTTCTCTCAGAATTTCTTGTTAGTAAACAGAATCCCGTTTAATATGATTATTGGCTCGGACTTCATTAGAGAGTATAAAGTTGTGATCGACTTATTCCAGGACATTATAATGTTCCGTGCGGAAAACGAAGCCACAGATATGCAAATATCATTGAAACAGAATGACATGAGGCCAGAAGAAAACGTATGGCATACATACGAAGAAAAGACCGCAGAAGAAATGTTAGCCGCTGAAATCATTGAAGAACAGTTGGTAACGCTAGCTGCGGATCTGGAAAAGGAATTGGAACCTGAATTCGGCACATGTTTAGAAGAGAAGTTAACTGAAGCTAAGATAGGTCCAGAGCACAAAGGGGCATTAAGAAATTTGTTAGCTGAGTGGAAAGAAGTCTTCGATTCGAGACCCGGAAAATCAAGAACTTCCAGTATGCGATCCAAGTCAACGATTGGACGCCATTTAAGCAAAAACCATATCCTGTTGCTCAGAAACATTACCCTAAAATCAAGGAAGCCATTCAAGAAATGTTGGAGGCGGGCGTTATTGCTAAGACAGCAACACCGTATGTTAGCCCCCTGGTCATAGTACCGAAACCAGACGGCAGTGTCAGGGTATGTTTGGACCTGAGAAATTTGAATATCAGAGTCATACCCGAGTTCGACCAGGTGCCACCAATCAAGGAGATTCTCAGGCAATTCAAGGGAAAGACTATCTTTTTGATCAACACACGTATTCTTTCCTACGATTACCATTCGGCCTTAAAACAGCAGGCTCAGCCTTAATAAGAGCATTAGACCAGAATTTATCCGAAGAGGTGAAAGCTAAAACCATAAGATACGTGGATGACATTCTGCTCACGTCTGAGACGATAGAGGAACATTTGAAAGATTTGCAAAAATTATTAGATGACCTGAGGGAAGCAAACTTCAAGGTTAATCTAAAGAAATCCAACTTTTGTCAGAGGGAAGTCAAATTCCTAGGTCACGTTGTGGATGCACACGGAGTGAGACCTAACCCTGGAAAGTTGGAGGTCATTAGGAATTTTCCTAGACCGACGAAGGTGAAGAACGTCAGGCAGTACCTCGGCGTAATTGGATTCTTCTCGAGCCATTGCCCAAACTATACAGCAACAGTAGCACCACTGCAAGATCTCTTGAAGAAAGGCGGTAGGTTGCGCTGGACTGAGGACTGTGAGAAAGCCTTCGTGGAGTCGAAGAGGATGCTTATGGACTACGTGAAATTAGGATACCCTGATTATACACAGAAGTTTTTTATACAGACGGATGCGTCATTGATAGGCATTGGTGCGATGCTTTATCAAGAAAACGTTGACAGGCCCGATGAGAAAATTTTTATTGCTTTTATAAGCAAGAGACTCAAATCCCGTGAGAAAAACTACACGATTACTGAACTCGAACTTCTCGCAATACTATATGCCTTTCAGTGTTGGAGGAAGGTCGTGTATGGGTTTGAAATGATATTAAGGACAGACCATAAAGCACTGACGTTCTTGTTAAAGACTGATCTGTCTAGTCAGAGATTAACAAGATGGTCCCTCTTTATCCAACAATTTAATGCCAAAATTGAGTACTGTCCTGGTAAGGAAAATGTGATCCCGGACTTACTAAGCAGATATCCAGCAGCCATGGGAGAAGAGGAAATTCTAGCGGTGGAAATTGAAGACCGTGATAAAAGGACCCTGGACCAGCTGAGGAACATCACCGAGATTCAACGTCAAGACCCCTGGATACGGGTAATGATCGACTACTTCGAGGGAAAGCTTGTAAGGGACACACCGAGATATTTGGAGGCCGAGTCTTTGCCAACGGACTATCTGTGGTATAATCAGATGTTGCATAAATGGAGTGATGCAGAACACACCTGTCCAAGAATCGTCATTCCACCTGCGCTGCAGAGGAAACTTGTATGGTTAGCGCACAGGGCGTTTGGTCACCCTGGAGTAGACAAAAACCTTGCTCTACTAAAAGAAGCGTTTATATGGCCTAAAATGAGGGAAACTGTGAGGAACACCTTAAGGACCTGTGATATATGCCAACGAGTAAAACCCAACTCGTATTTAATGATGCAAAGACCTAAACCGCTATTGCCAGAGAAACCTTGCCCGTTAATGTCGATAGACAACTTCGGACCTCTGCCGAGGGCTGGAAGGGGTAACAAGCATATATTTGTAGCCATGGATGCTTTTTCGGAGATGGTAGAACTGTGTCCTATCCAGAAAACCAATACAAAGCAAGTACTCAAGAGATTGAAGGAACGAGTTATTCCAATCTTGGGGAAGCCGCAAAATCTACTATCCGACCACGGAAGCTGTTTTACCAGTGTAGATTTTCCCAGGGAGATGCAAAATTTAGGAATCAAGCATATTTTGTCCACAATAAGACACCCGGAGTCGAATTTAGTCGAGAGAGTCATGAGAGAATTACAGAAGTACATGAAGATCTACTGCTCTGAAGAAAACTGGAGATGGATTGATGTGTTAGACATTATTGAGTATTGTATCAACAATACAGTCCATGAAGGTACAGGACAGGCACCCGTGAAACTACATCTCGACCAAGAACCAGAGAGACCTTGGAACGGAGTAATACAGACACCTGTTGACGCGCAACCTTCGCGCGAATTTAGGATCCAGCGAACCTTCGAGTACCTCAAGGCGCAAGCGGAGAGGCGACAGCGAAGGAATCTCGGCAAGAGATATCACAGACTACTACTCGAAGGGGAATGGGTACTTGTAAGGAAGCCAGCCAGCTCCGATCCACAAAGCAGGATATATAAAAAGTTCATTCCGAACTATATGGGACCCTATATCATCATTAAAGACCTGAAAAACAATGCATATAGAGTGAAACACAAGGAAAATGGAAATGAAGTAATTATGAATGCCGCAAAATTAAAGTTATATCATCCTCCCGAAGAATTTGAACAACAAGAAGAAGCCGCACACACTCAAGTGAACGGGGCAGTCATGTGCGCGCAGGCAGAGAGGCCAGAGAATCCACCACACTATTATGGCCTGTTCGCCATCTCTTGATGAAAACAGTAATTTTGCATTTGTCAGTTGGCACAGGCTAGAGTAAAAGGTGGCTTTTCACCGATGTCTCAGTCTCACTCATGGCTGTGATTATATGGAAGCTACTGAGGTATGGGTGGTGCTTAGTAATGGCATTCGGGGCACAGTCAGTGCCTGTGAATGCTGTGAAAGGTTCAACTCATAGGGTTAGGACTACTGTTCTGACTCAGTGAGGAAAGCAATGGCAAACTACCTCACTCCTCTTCTTGCCTAGAACGCATCAAAATAGCGCTGCCTTGGGTTTTTGTGGGTATCTACTCACATAACGTAACGGCGGTACTTTTTGAGGATCCAACCAGCCTTCGGGCTGACTACCTAACAGACAGATTGTGAAAGCGTTTCTAAGAAGGAGCTTGCCCAGCAAGAAGAAAGAGAGAAAACGTGCGACTGTGGCCTGCTCGAATTTTATGACCAGGTCGCGGAAGCAGCCGAGGAACTCCACAGTGTGAATAGAGCCCTCAGACAGGAAAACGCTTTCATACGAGACAGCCTTGTGACACAACAGAGGGGGAGAGCAGCAGACTTACCAGACGGGGTCGCCGACCGCCTACTGTAAACAATGAAAGGCAGTTCGAGCGCAGTCATCAAATGCTTAAAATAAATTCACTTGATCATTGAATTTTTTAAGTTAGCTGGGGAAAGTTCTCACATGCTCAATTCTTCCCTTGATCTCTTGAATAAGTTCCAATTGTTCATTGAGATTGCACCCATGGTACTTAAATGCAATCGGGTGATTTAAAATTGGCATCCCTATCAATAAACTTCCTAGCTCACTTTTTGATGTTGATATTGCTAATCTGAATTATATATGTGCTAGAAAAAAAAAGTACGTTCGAGGAAAACATGGATAAAGTCTCACAACATTGTACAAGTGGTCCGGGCTTGAAGGTCGTGGTACAGGCAGGATGTTAACTCCCGACGTTTCACCGAAACTTATCAAGGATCCGCTCCTCCCGTTAGTCAGCAATGGACTGATAATGCCTACAAGCCCGGACAACTTGTACATAGATATGAGCGCTTTTTAAACATTCAAAACAATTCACTACACTAGTGTGTCCCCGCGAGACTAATTGTAGGGGTTCTCAGTGAGTTGGTATGCCAGTGTGTGCTCTAATTGTATATTTTTTTATTCATTACATTGTGGTGATCTAAATTGTATACACGTGCAGAATACCAGTGCTCATATGTAATTCACAAACCCTTAAAACCAAACAAACTTACATTATAATGAGATTCAAATTGTAGGGGCAGATGACCTCGTAGTTCCGTTCCTTAATACAACAATAACTAACTAACTAGATTCAAATTGCGAACTTAAATGCACTAGAATTTGTAGTTAGATAATATATATTGTGTAGATATTTAAACCTCAACGCAGTGATCAGGACCTGATGATGACCACTTGAAGGGCGAAACGTGTAATCCTAAAGATTGCCCTCTTATAATAGTGATCATAAACTAACACAGTAATTGTTCCAGAAATGTTATTAATATACACATTGGGCAAATTAGTGTTGACCGACTGAAGAGTTACAAATCTCAAAGTATTTTGGTTAGTTTAAGGCAGGATTTAATTGGTCATGCTCATACCTTTTATGTCTGAGAAAAAACAATCACGTCTAAGGTGTTTTGAAAGGTGTACTACACTGGTGGAAAAATTAATTGCATCGACGTTAAATTTTCATTATTTTATCATTGACGAGAGATGTCTTAAATTATAACTATACCATTATTGTTTTTGTAGTCTCTGGATTATTGTATTCTTCTATTCCTTGATATCCTCCATCGTAATAATAAATGTAAGTCAATATTTTCACTTGTCAGAGGAGCAGTCTTTATCTTTTTAATTCCTGCTTGATGGACAGACGAGGGGAATTAAATTTTGAGAAACAAACTCGCATTTTGGTCTCAGCACAATATTATATTATGTTCTAATATCATATGCATTTTATGCACTTTTCTTTAACCAAAATTTTGTTATCATGACCACGAGATAATTATTAGCAAGGACATTGAGCTTTGACTTATTTTCCAAACATTCTGACAGTAAAATGACCCGTACCACTTGCTATCTCATGAGAATAGCATTTCCACTCATTATCAACAAACAGATATTCTAAGTCTTCCTCTTTATATTTTTAGACGCAACTGAAAATAATCTTCCTATCAATATGTGAGGAAACAAATGTTGAAGACCTAAGTATGGAGCGTCGCGCTATATGGCAGCGATTTTGGACAATAGGAGAGAGAGAGAGAGAGAGAGAGAGAGAGGAAAAGTCTACTATCATTTGTAACCTGGTGCTATAGAAGGATTACGAAAATCAGCTGGAAAGAAATGGTCACAAATGAGGAAGTCTTTAGAAGAGTGGGAGAGGGAAGATGCTTCCTTAAATATTTAAAACGAAGACGGAATCACTTCGTGGGCCACATACTGCGACACAATGGGCTGCTTAAGCGAGGGAACAGTAGACGGCAAGAATTATAGAGGAAGGCCCAGACTGGAGTACATGAGTCAAATACTGGAAGATATGAGTTGTGGCTCGTGCTGTGAACTGAAGAGGAAGGCGAGCTGCTGCCAACCAGCCTCACGGCTGTTAACCACAGAGTGAGAGAGAGAGAGAATATAGTGGTTTCCTCCAGAAACCGAATCAACTTGAGTGAAAATTCAATCAGTTCAATTTTACACTGAAGCAGCAAGAATTCACCGTCAATATGCTTAGAACTTTTTAACATTTGGTCCAGAAGTCGTTGGATCTGCTGGACGTTTTAGTATGTGAAATGAGTAAGACATGTCATCAGTTATGGCAGAAGAAGCTCGACCCACATTCCTAACAAAGCAAATGAATTAACTTCTTAAAGGATTTAAGTTCATGAAACTGTTTCTCCTCCAATTTCTCGTGAATTGCGCTTATTGAACGTCCTTGTTCCACGTTGCGTTGTTTTGCTACAATTCAAGTGATAGAAGCGATTTATCGGTGTTGCTATTTTCATTAAAGAAAGCTTTCCAGTCGGTCAACATGAGTCGCAATAATGTTTATTTTCCTTTAAAGCAGAGAACATCAATCGATACAGTCACTCAGGGTAGTTACACTTTTCTTACGGTGCTGAATTGATCATGGGGAGCTTTTGTACAATTAATGCAGTACATCGTCTCGCCATTAGAACGTGGGTCGTTGACAGCGTCATACGTAAAGTTTCCACATGCACTATGACATTAATTACTGCATTAATTACTTTGAAGTTTGGCATGAACATTTCACATACACAGCACACCCATTGTAACAATAAATTGCAAGTCCCGTTGTTAATGGAACTTGAGGAACGCCTAGGTGATCAGCACAAGTTATTTATTTGTTCACTTTGTGTCCACTTCACTTGTATTATCAACTGAACGTGTTTGTAAAACTGAATGCTCTGGCGCTTCTCCTATAACCATGACCCTTGGAGTCTCTAGTTGTAAATAAATTAATTAATCTCTGAACGTTATTAATGTTTACTAAGAAACCAGAAGATGTCTATTTCTGAATGTGATTGTGTTCATTCGTGCGTTAGAGACTTCCACCAACAAACTGACCACACAGAGAACATATCCTAGAAACAGCACGTAGAAAGCTGTCTGCAGGTGTTCCAGTTTGTATTGTTCAGGCCCTGAAGATTCTTTACTTGACGTTTCGAAACGTTGTTTCGGATAGCGACTATTAGTTCGCCATTCCGACCATTTATCGTATAGTCCAAATTCAAATGTATCCATAACAGTAGAAGAGAACGCAGAATAATAAGGAGAATATAAGGGAGTTATATAGCTATAATATAGTCCGCCAATCCTTTCCTTCATTACGTGAATGAGACTGCTATCCTGGTTGGAGTTATGCAACATCCTAATGAACAATTCAGCCTGCTGACCACTCGTGATGACGCACACATTTCTATAGAGCAGTATATCATATTCGTACAGGAATAAGTTTTTATCACGTTCCATTAATCTGTCGCGCAACGGTGGGTAGTTAACTTCCAGTGCAGGCGTTATGAAACTCAAATATCCATATGGATACACAATGTTCAATCCAGACTTGTAAAGATCTTGGAAAGTGTCGATCTCCGGATAATATTTAGTGACGCTCAGGAAACTAGTTAGAGTGCCTTGAAACGCGCTGGTTATTATGAGGCTGAAAAGTACCCAGAATAGAACGATCAGCCTCTCAGACAACACACTCGGGAGAGTTGGCAAAGAAACTGACAAAAATGTGGAAAATGTGAGGAGAAAATTGGTGGAGAAACTCGCACCTGTGCCTTTACAGCGTTGTATAATATGCCACGACACGGCTAATAATGGAATGCTGCAGATTATGGAAACCCAACCCATAACATCAAACGGAAGGAACAAGTTCATATATTGAGGGACGCGCTCAGATTTTGGTACCATAAACACGAGATTATCATACATATGTGGATGCATTACCTCACGATGATAATTAACTACGTTAGGTATCATTGATAGATCAAGCACAGCCTTTGTCATTGCTATGAATTCATTTCGTTCTGTATTTACAACGAATTGTGGCACTGCATTAATGCGAGAAAGAAATACAGCTATATTCATTGCGTTAGGATGACTAAATAAATGTTCCTTGGTGTATGCACTTATCTTGACACCTTTACCTTGAACGTTAAGAGGTTTCCTAAAGTATGCGGTATTGATAGCTTCATTCGATACATCGTGAACATCAATAACACCACCCCTTCCAAAAGGATTGTAGGTGAATGTCTTTATTTGTTCTTTCACTCCTGTCGTTAAGGTAGATATTGCGACCAACACATTCAGTATCTTGTATCGCCACAATACTTGAAACACAGAGGACTCACAGCTGTCAATAGCAGTGGTAATGAACACGAGGAACCTTCCACGGGGGTTCCAACCACTCAGCTTACTAAGATGGATGACACATTTATCAACAGCGTCTCTGGAACACTGGTGAATGAAGAGGAGATATGAGTTACTCGTGGAGAATGTTCTCTTCTTCAGTTCACTATTTACCAACTGTACACCGGTGTAACATCGCTGGTGTAAGAGGTGTAGTAATGTTGTGCAGACAGAGCTGCAGTTAGGTCTGTCCATATACAGCGTTAAAGTATTATTGACTTCATCATCATTGTTGTCAAGCAATGTGGAGATGAGTAGTGAGACATTTCCCATGGTATTGTTGGGATCATGCTCCTTCAGATCAGGGATTACGATGGTTGAAGCTGGCTGCAGCACAATGAAGCTCAGAACACAAAACGCTGCTAGACTCATCCTCAGAAGATTGAGAGCAGTCCAGACAAATCTGTAACAGGAGAGAACATATATATAACGTATACTCCTACAGATGGACTTGAGCAGAGTGGGTCTAGATAGGGACACTTGTAGTTTTCACACTGTGTTTATTGTCTTGCAAATGTAGGAAATTCATACAATGATATACAACATACAAAGTTCAATGGAATGTGAATAGTGGGGAAATGTGCTTGCAAACACCGAAACATCACTTATTGATACATATTCCTTCTCCATTTTAGTCCTTGTGCGAAGCGTGTTGACAAAATTTCCGAAATGTCCACCTTTACTCGAAAATTATTTACTCACACTCTGCGATGTATACCTGCATTAGACTGTCCATTTAGACCCATACGGTGGCATTTCCTTATGAGTTCGCTATATGCAAGGGAGGGATTACATCCCGTTGCCGACATTTTCTCAAATGCGGAGAGTTAAGGGTTTGAATGCAGGTTCTGATAGTAAGGTGCACACAGAAAATGATTTTATATTATTTCCTTTGTAGAGCATGACTTTTGAGACACCCTGTAGATCAAGTATATTTTTCGTATACGAGTATGACTTCAACTAACATCATATCGTGTAAGTTTACAATATTTGACAAGTTGACATGATTTCTGTTCTAACGAGCGTAACAGCATACGCGTTTGAATGAACGTACACCGGTTTAAGAGCAAACTCTGATCTTTTGAATATTTAGCTACATTTTCCTAAAAACATATAATCATTCTTGGCCTGGAACCTTAAAATAACATTAATGATTGCCTCTTAAGTATCTGACGAAGAGTGATGGATTATTCGAGTAGGCCTATTCGTATTTGCCCGTTTGTGTTTGCTATTATTTAGTTAAATATAATATCTCACGTTATTTTTGTGTAGCTACTTCACATGCATGTTCCTGTTCTAAGTTGGTGTAAAATGTAAATTAGCATGGTAATGAGACTGCATATTTATTCTGTTTTAGCACTACTTCTGTCTCCCCTGTAAGCTCCCAGTATACTGAGCCGTTCTCGTGATTAAGTCAGCGACCAGATGGTTTAAGCACGTTTTTGCTCGCTTCTATCAGTCTCCCTCGTCATAAGCTACGTCAGCTTAGAATAATGATGTTCTTGTCAACTCGCTGGTTAGTATACTGGCTCAGCTCTACTAACCTCATACTCATCAATCAACACTGCGTAGGTGCTGCCTCACTCAGCCTTCAATTCTCTACAGTCATGAGAATGTGCGAACGCACTTCCAACACCCACTAGTCGACATACATCAACATCAACGCACGGGAATGATCGCTTTTTACTTCCAATACCGTACTCTATGGAAGTGCTGTTCTACTAGCCGATATCCGGCAATTCACTACATCAATGGTAAGGAATGTTCGTCTTCCACTTCCAATAGCCTACGGTAACCGCTTGTCCACACTTGTCTACAACAACGGCAAGGCATGTTCGCTACCATTTCAATTACTCTACGGGAGCACTGCTCCGCCAGTCATTAGTCGCCTTACACATCTAGTATTATGTACATCAACGCTAAGAAATGAAGCTGAGATTGGAATTGAAGTGGCCATGGCCTTACATTAGGATCCATCCCGGAATTTGCCTAAATTGAAATGTGAATCCACTTCTAGAATGGCCGAGGTGGGATTCGATCCTGCCTCTTTTCAGTTTTTACTCATGAGGCAGAGTGTACCACGTTCCAGGCCTCACATTAGAATCAAAACCGGACATCCGGGGCTACAGACAAGAATGCTAGTCACTACACCAATTCGTGGTTATGTATCATCATCATAATCATCATCATCATCCTCCTTTCATGTGTTAGTCCTAGAAGAACTATTACGGTCTACACAAAAGATTTGAATTTTCTCGCCATCTTTTCCTGGGGCGACCTACAGATCTCTTCCCACCGGGACAGTATTTGACGACTGCATTAGGGATCCTGCTTCTGTCCATCCTGTTGAGGTGTCCTAGCCAATTTCTTTGGTATTCCAATATAGGTCTGCTGATAAGACCATTCAGCAGTTCTGTGTTTCGTTTGTAATCCCACTTAGTGACTCCTCCTGTTCGTCGCATGTATTTCATTTCGGCGGTAGTTATTCGTTTCTAATCGCATTTCCTCAGGGTCCACGCTTCGCTACCGTAACAAAGTACTGGTCTTGCTAAGGTTTTGTAAATTCTTGTACGGGTGTGTTTGTGAACTAATGATGTCTTAAAACTTTATTGATGATTCCTAAACATCTGTTGAATTTAAAAAAATTCTCGGGTATGTCCATTTCTTCAAGGAAAGACAGTTTGTAACCAAGGTATTTAAAATCGTTTACTCTTTCCAAAATTTTATTATTCAAGCAGGTCCTACTTCTTACTGGTTCCGTGCCACAGAATGCCATTATCTTAGTTTTCACTAGAGATATTTCCATTGAGTAGTTTTCTGAGACTAGTTTCAGGTTACGTGGTTATGTATCAATGCTAAGGCATAGTCACCTTCTAATACCCTACGGGAGAGCTGCTTCGCTCATATTCACTGTAGTAAAGTTCAATTATCTTTGTGTGAATCAAGCCTTAACAATACAGTCTACTTAAGTTAACTTCGTTACTTTACCATGCCAAAGCTACATCATTTTTATATAACTAGCGGTTTGGTGCGAGAACTCTCGCGTAATGGGTTGTGTGCGCCCCATGTGTACAGTCTACCCGCCCGACCCTAGTGCTATGCGGGCTGTACGTGACACAGCTCTGCTAGGGGCTATCTGGGTTGTGTGCACCCTATGTGTACTGACTACCCACCTGGCTCTAGTGCTATGCAGGCTGTACGCAACACAGTTATGCCAAAGACTATCGCCTTGTTTATTTGTTTAAAAGCATTTTATAAACAAATAAATATATTTCCGTTAACTTATCAAGAAATGCAAGATTCTCCCTGTAATATTGAGACAATTTGGAAGATTTTGGTACAAACCACACCTTCTAATGCCCTATGGTTTAAGAGCTTGAGTTTGTGAAACATACACCTTAGTGCATTAAATAATAACATTGATTTTCAGGATGTCTGCGTTTTAGCCTTCAGAGAAATTCCACAAGCTTCAAAAACATTAATAAATGTGCCACTGAAAACAATTTCGACGTTTTAGTTCTCTCTTCTACTTAATAAAATAGTTCCAGAAAGAACTAAAATATTTAGTTAATTGATTGGTTAGTTAGTTAGTTATTTAATTTGGTGTGAGTGAATTTTACTCTAGTGTTCACAGTTTACATTAGTGTGTTTGGTCTTGTTTTGTTTCGCGAGTGATAACAATGACTTCAAGTAAATCAAAAGACACGCCCAAGAACACAACTGAACGAGGTGTTACAGTTTGAAGCAATCACATCAGTTAGAGATTTCTTCTATAGCTCATTTGTCTCACATTTTAACACTATGACGTTTCGTATCTCCAATATGATGCATCACGAATCTTGATTGAACCAATTCTGGTTTGATGGCTAAGGTAGCAGGTAGATATTTATGTCACGTGGTAAGTTACTCTTTATTGTGCATTGTGACAAGTTACATGAACAAGTAGCGAACGTGGTCTAAGTCACAGGAGCAGTGGACGAGAATGTGGCAACACCGAGCACTAATTCATGACGTCATACCCCATCTCTCGTTGGGCAGACTTTTCCTCTACTAATCGCGCCAGTGCTGCTGCAGCGACTCAGTGAGGAAAGTAGTGTCTAACTACCTCACTTCCCATCTTTCTTAATGCGTAGCATTGTGTTTCTTGGTGTATTTCCCCCATTACCTATGGCTGTGACTTTTGAGGATCCGACTAGCTTTAGGGGTGACTACCCAACAATGTGAATAGTATTTTTGGTATTATTTATCAGAACATTAAAGTTTAAATAAGATACTTACGACTTGGAGAAACGTACGAATTATTTGAATTCCACTCCACACTAAAGCAAACTGTGATGATTTGTGTGACTCCGTTTACGATACGGTGTGATACAGTCCGGGTCACCTTAAATAAGTTACTAATCGGAAAACGTGTAGCCGACATTAACATCCATCCCCTATACCTACGTAAATGTTGTTTTATGGTTGAATTTCTTGAAGTTAGGTTGTTTTCTTGGGCCAGCACATTGTCGCCAACCCTGTTTAATATCTCGCCATCTCCAAAGACCACAATACCACTAAAATTTCTTACCACACAGTTGCCGACAGTTTTCTGGCGATAAGTCCCAGAATGCAATTTACACAATGTCTCCCAACATTGTAAGTGCGACTATCACTAAGGTCCATTACCGGTTCTTAGAATAATTTCACAGTTTTCTTTGAATTTTCAAGTCTAATGAAGTTTTTCAAGTTAAGTACCTTACTACTAAGAAACGTCGATTAAAACAGTTTTTACAGTTATTATAGAATATGTGTGTGTTAAAACTCACTCGGCTAAAATGTTTGGAAGCTTTTATTTAATTATTTTTTGGATAAATTCTTATTTAGATTTCATCGTGACGCCTAAAAACACGATAACAAGATTGGAGATGGATTGGAGAAACTCTACGAAGATCACTGGCGAATCGACTATGATTTGAGTAAGTAGCCTAGACCTACTTATTTGTAAAGTACAAAGTTATTTAATCGTTGATTTATTTATTTTTAAATTTAGTCAGAGCACAATAATAACGTAATAAAAATGCTTAATGTTCTTTGAAAATTTTGAAATAGTCTTCTGGCTGCATTTTTTTGTATAATTCAAACCAAACATAGCCTAAAATATAGCCATTCTATGTTCACTCTCAGGAACATGCGCAACGATTGAGCGAGCCTTCTAATATTGTAATGTATCTTATTCTCGACTTCCAAGTGTCATGAGCCATAATATTATACATTACACATGTTACTCTTAAGCTTGGAAGTAGTCTATGATTCACACTCGGCTAGTGGTAGTTTGTGCGAATGTATTGGTGATTATTTATGTAGCTTATATGTAGTTGGCTACTGGCCTATACTTAGTAGTAGGCAGATAAAATATTTATACTAGGCCTATTTATATTTGTTTCAGTCATGGTTGCGACAGATTAGTGTGGTAGCCTTCAACGAACTTCAAGGGGTGGGCAACATGAATCAATCATTCTGAAGAACCATGTACTCAACTGCACATGTGCACGGGATATGCACTGCGCTTTAGTCACAGATGCAAATTTTCAGAGAATACCAACAATATCTCATTGCTCTCTTTTAGTTCTCGACATAAGTTATTGCTCTACTGAATTTTTGGGTGAAAATTACTGATGTACTCAAGTTGGGCGAGACAAATTTATCGTTCGCTACTTGGTTAGATGGCACAGTTTGGGCGAAGCCACTGGTTGCAATACGTTATGAATATTGGTCGCAACTATAGCCTACGTGTATTATTAATTCTGAATGAAAGTAGAACGTGGCTCATACACTTGCATCGGACATGAATGTGACATTTACATACCTTGTGTCCTTGTTTCATCTTCTGGACGATATTACGTATTGAAATTAGGAACCCTGGTCACTACTGCACCTCATATATGTGCATAAGTACATACATATGTGTTCTTATTTATCACGTTTTAAAAAACGGCTACCATGTTCCAACAGCGCTAGCATTTCATTCAACTGTCAACAAGGCGCACTCTAGTGGCACACACCGAGGCGCACACATTGTTGCCAACGTGTGGGACACAAAATCAACTTCCTTTGGTCATAAAATAATGTTTTTTCTAAAATAACCTCCCTCGAGAATACTGCAAACCGCACCAAAATCCATCCAGTGCTTCTCGAGATTACCCATTATTTCCAAGAATCGGGGACTTTGTTTTATACTAGGTAGAGATGTGCATCGAAAAATGTAAGCACTTTGATTTTTAGAAACCATTTGAGTAGGCCTAACACGTTCATTATAATGTTATTAATATTACAATGGTGAGTTAGCTGTGGCTGTTGCGGCATGACTTCTGGCAGTCGCTCACATCCGGGAGGCGAGGAGGTTCGATTCCCCCCGCCGGCAACCTTGAAGATTGTCTTCTGTGGTTTCCCACCATCTTCCTTCCAGGCAAATGCCGGGGTTGGTCCCTAACTATAGGCCACAGCCGCTACCTTCCAACTCCTCATCCTAACATTCAAACTCTCCTCCCCAGACAACATTTCACACGCGACGTTACTTGTAGCTCACCCATCGGGTGTCCGCCTTGAAGTAGCTACAAATCTGGCGAGCCGAACATGTCCTCAGACACTCCCGGCAATAAAAGCCATACGCTATATATATATATATATATTACGATCAGGTAGAAATGAGCGAAAGTGTGGTGGACGTAAGCACATTGTAGGCGTAGCCAGCAGCATTCGTGGCAACGCTGCCTTTAGTACAATGCTAATCGGCCAAACTGTCCGAACACATCTCTGAAAATTACAACTCTAGAATAGACGACTGTCTGGACGAAACCATTGGCCGTTACTAGGCCAGGTGACCGTGTGGATGAAAATTACTGCTTGTAATACAAGCAAAGGGGTCTGGGGTGTAAGCCCCAGGCTATGTTTGTATTTAAAGCCTTATTCCACGTTCACCACGCTCGAACTAAGCGGCAAACCCTAGCCGGTGCGATAAAATGTTCAACTCTTGTATCTTAGTCACATTACATAAGATACTGTAGAAAATTTTCCTGATTTTGATGGAGGTTGACTCGTATATTCCGCTCTCGTAACTTATATTTCTCAACTTTCCACAGAAAATTGATTTTGCTGGTACCTTCTCGTTCCATCTGCTAGGTGACTTCATAGCGCATGCGCATTTTCAAAGCTACGGACGTAGTCTAAATCCTGCGATCCGAGAATGTATTTCCTAGTGTGCCCAATGGGACACGGCTGACTGGCATCGAACTGGGGTCTCTATAGAGGAAAGATCAGGTCCATGATTTTCCTAAGAATCGAACCAATGATCTCCGAGGGGGAACAGCCACAGTGAACCCAAGGAGCAATGAGATAATAACAGCATATGATAATAAAAGCTTAATTCCACGTCCAGAACGGGAATTTTAGGCAATAATAAGTTGGAATATTGTGTAAACTGCAAGCCAGTATATGAACATGCTAGCAAGAACTACAGAAACAGAGCCAACTTGACAGCTAATAGATTGGATTGGAAAGTGGGAGGAGCAGACTTGACACCAGCGCACTATTTCTTGGCGACAGTGGAGTGAGAATACAGTGAATAATGACCGTGTAAACCCCCGTTCAACAAGGCAGACGAGAGAAGAGGGGATGGTCATCTACAGAAATTAAGTAATTACTGCCAAATGAAGCATTCTAATGGGATGAGACTTACACCCAGATACATATATTCGAAGAGAGGTAATTTAGGAGTGCTTGCACACCTAAAATAAGGCATGTATGTGATTATGAGCATATTCACACACATTCTGCGGAGGGGCATTGGTTAGTCTCGTAGCAAGAGGGGATTCACCCAAGATAGCGTTACCACGCCATGGAGGAAATAAATTAATTTTAATTAATTGAACGAAGGAATTGCCAGCCCGCAAGTGGATCTGGAACCTCCATGAAAAGACGACCAAGAATCACGCTTTACCTTGTTAGTAAACGCGATATTTCAGAAAAGAGTATCTCCTGAGATGCAAGTGGACTACTTTTCGTCAGAAATCCTTATATGGGGGATGAAGGAGAAGAGAGTCAGTTCTTCGTTAACTCAACTTGTGGGACGACATGCTGTCCAGCCACACGGAAAAGTGCGCGCATTATGCAAGTCGTATGAACAGAATCTTTTGTGGGGAACAATGATAGGTGCATAAGGCAGCATAGTACAAGTAATTCTGCAGTAATATTATAAACAGTATATGGCAGGCATCTAATCAGGCAGTATACGCGACTAGGAATCAGTACAGCGTAGAGATTTGGCAGTATGATTTTGAAAGGCAATGAACTTATTCACAGGAAAAGTTATGATCTTTAAAGTATCATATGTAATGGTAACAGATACTACAGATTACGGGAACCTGGAAGGCATCACAAGTATATGTGATATATAATTGAGCAGCACACTACAAGATTGAAGATAGGAGTTATAGGAGACGGGAGATGAGCACACGTACTCGAGGTAGACTTTGGGGGGAGACAGGCGGTTGTTAGAATTTTGCAGCGTCGCATCTCTGAAGTCATGCAATAGTGGAAAGCCCAGCAAGACTCCGTGTGTAAATTACCTGTAAAGTTAGTGATAAAAGTGATAATTAAAAGTGTTTAAATGTGTATGTTAAAATAATGTATGGTATTTCAAAGTGTAAAATGCCGGTATTACAAGATGTAATTACCATGTGCAAACCATTTTCAATATTCTGTGTAAAAAGTGTTATGATGGCTTAGAAGAAAAGCAAAATGGTCGGTGAATTGCTGTCGTGTTGGATAAATCCAGCAAGAATGAAAGTGAGTACCATCCAAATATGTTAATATGATTTAAGAGCTCACCATACAACATGTCATTCCCTCAAATACTAAGAATTTGCAGTCATTTGTATACGAGGTCACATCCCTCGTATTTTAATAAATTTATTGCTTTGAGGATGATAAACTTACGACCATTTAGGCGTAAGATGTTGATGAAAGTAACGGTAACGTTAACTAATAATAATAATAATAATATCTGAGGTCGATGTCAATAATAAATGTAAAAATCGGCATATTGATGCCTATAGAACGTGCAAATTGTGTCATATCCAATGAAAGAATACAGTTTTATTATGAAAAGTGAGAAAGAGAGATATAATAGCGAGAGTTTTTCAGTGTCATTGAAATATTAAATAATTTTAAATGCTACATGGTTGTGTTCGGGAGCCGTTAAGGTAGTTAATGTAAGTGCCAGTAAATTAATATATGTTTTAGAGCTACGTAAAGCCTTGGTTTATAATTAATTGAATGGAGGACATGAGTGCGTTATGAATCGAGTCATCTAAAAGAAATATTGTTTTAGCCGCTACCAGCGCGCATGTATAACGTAGAATCATGATATTTGCGTCAATAATTGCAGGGACCATCCAAAATAGTTCGCGCGTTGATGAATCTAGTAGGCCAAACTTCGAATTAACGATGTGGTATCGCCTCAGAGCATACATGTACATTCGCAACAGAGTTGGGGCAGATGCTATCTGTAACCCACTGTTAGCAGAGTCTTCGCTGCCAGGGAAAACAATGAGACACCCTAGGTAAGCCAGTGTAATAATTGATCTACCCATGGAGGTAAGACAATTTCTTCGAATAGGAAACAGGTCGATTTCCTTAATATATATTCGTACCCGTTCAGCGCGAGATAACAGTTTGAAACTCGGCTGGTACGCGTCCAAGAGCCACTGATTACATCCATAAAACGGTGAAACTATTGGAGATCCATTCCTAGCTATGAATACTAATTAGGAGCCGAATTGAGCGCATTAAATACCCTAAGTGTAGGTGTTAAATACTTGGATCGACTCCCATCATAATGTCACGACCCAATCATGTACCTCTGAGAGAGCTACACCAAGGGTGAGCACATGGCCAGGTTTGTTTACTAGTAGAATGTCGGTCAGGAAGGCAGATGAGGGCCGCCGACCGAGTAGCCATCTTGGAGAGGGCGGACCTTGACGACTCTTTTATGTTCACACTGAGGGGAGTCAATTAACCGTGACCCTTTTACTTTTTATTTTAAGGTTGTACTGGTACACTGAAGAATCTCGTTATCTCTGAAAGTAATTGAAATATGCTTGATATTATTGTATCAAATGAATTATATGCATTATATCCATTGGAATGGTATGTTGGATCAAAGTAATCGGATACGATTTGGCCAAGTTATGGTCTGAGGACATCTTAACGGCACCAAATAAATAAATGCATTTTGTAAAGAGTAATTATATAGTTTATGTTAATTTACTCAGATGGGTAGCATAATTTAACGATATGGCACGTTTGTAATGATAGTAATGACATGACCAGACCCAGAAGATTGTTGTATGGTGAAGCTAAATCAATAACTATCTGTATTTTGGAGGGGAAGGTAATTCACTTCAGCGTTTGAAATCTATGGGAAAGGAAAACGATGTGCGCAGAAAAGCAACGCATGTTAAGCAAGGAATAAGATAATGAAATCAATGTTGTTCATAGTAAATGTTCCGTTTCAAAACGGACAAGTATTTTAGTAATTGCACATAATGATTATTCAATTGTAATTTGTGTTTGATTGTTGTGTTGTGATATGCAAATTTATGTTAAATTGTGCCATGTGAAAGACACTATGAACGCTCGTCAATGTCGAAGAGTATCAGTGTTAGGATATCTAGGTTAGATATGGGTGCGGTGGAGCGCCAACTTTATGAGAAGAGACTCACATATAATTTTGATTTTGTGTTGTGAGAAAGTAATTATGATATTGTTGTGTTTTGTTGTGTTTTGCCATGATTTAATACAGTACCATTAAATGATATATTTAGGAGCTTGATGTTTCTTTTAAGTAGAGTAGTTACCTGACAGACTCAAATCCTGAACATGTGGTCGTATAGTGGGATGAATGCCCCATACCTCGAAAGACCGTGAACTAGTTGGGATACGAACACATGTTCCATATGATGACGAAAGGGTACACTAGGTGTTTTCTCTCCTTAAGGGCCCGTTTTTCAATCGCTAGGCAAAGTTCAGAGTAGTGTACTCCCACCATCAAACGCCATATTGTCTTTTTCAATCGCTAGGCAGCGCTGCCAAGGGAATTAATGTGGTGGGTAAGTTGACTCGCTGCTATCTGTGCTGAATAAGCATTAAACCTTTGGAGTAGTGACACTCCGTAGTTTCTTGTTGTATTTCTCCTACCAGCTGTGAATAGTATGATTTGTGTCATGGATTTGTATTTTCATTGCATGAATTTTTATTTCATGGCTTGTTTTCGTTTATCGAAAAGTGCGGTGATGGCTGCTTCGGTATTTGTATATGTTACAGGGAAAGTCGATTCTCCAGTAAGAGTTGACTCTCCCTAGGTAAAGTGGACTCTTACTGATCGTTTCAGTAAAAGTTGATTACAAGCGGGAAGTGTTCAATTTCGATCAACATTCACTAGTCAGAGTTGACTATACCTAGGGAAAGTATACTCTCACTGTCTTGAGGTAGTAACAGTTGACTATCTGCAAGGAAACGCTACTAGCTAATAAAGAACAAATAGGAAGGCAAAACCTATACATTAAGAGAGAGAAAAGTTTAAGAGAAACTAATAAAAATGAAAAACCTTTAAAATACATAAAGAGATACAAATATTTATCATTTATTACCGCAAGGTAAAGATTTGTGACACTTTGAGTTGCAAAGTACACTTTTCTTCTTGCACATGCACTTCATGGATTCGCATTTAGTGTTGCAAGAACATTTGAAAAAACCTTGTCCACTTCCATGTGTTTGCGAAGTTGCAACAGTTCTCACAGCCACGATGGGTGAGTGAATAGCGTGTCGATCTACTAACCCCAAGATTGCAGGTTCGCTCCTGGCCATGGTAAGTGATTTTTTTTTAAAGGCGGCAAAAATACGACACGCATGTCATACGATGTTGGCATGTCAACAAACCCATTTGAATTCAGTAGGCTGTTTTGATATTGGCAAAATTAATCTCGGGAGTTTCCGCCAACACAAAGTTCCACATTTCTCTACTAGAAAGCGCTATAGTGTTCAAGGGGCTTAGTTATCTAACCTCCTTGACTTTCATAGTGATTCAAGGAACAACGAAATTCGACTTGCAAGCTACACTCTGGGTGTCAAATTACAAAGCTTGCATCCGGCACCCGAGGCCATACGATATTAATATTATTATTATTATTATTATTATTATTATTATTATTATTATTATTATTATTATCCATAGGAACTTCATTTTCTTGGATAATGTTCGTAGGACATTTACTGAATTGAGACCTGAAAAAAATGTAATAATTGAAATCTGAACAATTTAATACTATGGGCAGCGAGAGAGAGGAGAGAGATATCTTTTATTTTAGATTTGAAAACTTACCTTGAGAAAAGCTGCTTTAGAATTCCATTTCTCGTTCCAATTCGATAAAATCCATCATCGACAACCTCTAGTACCACGCCAATGATAGATCGAGCATCCCCTCTACCGCGGTCAACATCGGGGACAGGATTTCGAACTGATGTTTCTTTTTCTACTGGCGGATGAATGTGAACTGATATTTTTAGCCAATTTTCATTTTATGAAAAACAATAGGCTTATGAGATCACCTTTTGTCCGTGTGTGTGTGCGTGTGTGATGGTGTGTGTGTGTGTGTGTGTGTGTGTGTGTGTGTATGTCCCCTAATAACTTCTAAACGGCTTGGAGAGATTACAATGAAACTCGGTAAGATCATAGCACCATTCTGGCCAACCCCGACCGTGCCCTTCAAATTTTATTGTCTCTCACCAATCCAATATGGCGGCTGTGCGAAATATTTTACCAGCATTCAGTATCTCCGAAACTATTACCGATAACGCCCTGAAATTGTGTACGGTGATAGAGGGCACTTTTAGCAGTTCACCTATGAGACTTTCAAAAACCTGGTATCTACAATACAAACATGGCGACCCTGCGAAGTTGAGACTTTTAAATTGACTTTTCTCGCGATTTAACCATCCAAACGTAATGAAACTTGATACAGCAAATGTTTATACATATTGTATTGCACTGGAGTCTAAATTAGTTCAATTGTTTGCATAACCTCAAAATGGCGGCTGTGCGAAATATTTCACTGACATTCTATATCTCCGAAACTATTAAGGATATCACCCTGAAATTTTGTACGGTGATAAAGGGTACTAATGGAAGTTTATCTGTGTAACGTTCATAAACCTGTAAAGTACAAAACGAACATGGCGGCCAAGCGAAGTTGAAACATTTTAATAGAATTTTCTCGTGATTTTAGTCTCTGAGCGCTGTGAAATGTGGTACAGTAAATGATAATACATATTGTAATGCACTGGCATCTAATTAGTTCAATTGTTTACATAACCTCAAGATGGCGGCTGTGTGAAATTTTAAAATTAAATTTTTATTTCTTGTGTCGTAATCATGCGATCGAAATGAAAGTTTGAATAATGAACCTAGGCAATAATTTTCCTTGAATGGTACTTAACTCTATGGCCTATACATATAGCAATCGAAAATGACGAGCATACGCAATATTTAGACGGTTCTCAATATCAACGAATCTTTTACAGCAATCAAACTGAAATTGTTTATGTTCATAGAGGCTTATGTTCACCTATAGGACTTTCAGTAACCTGGTGAGCACAAATCCAACATGGCGGCGACGCGAAGTATAAATATTTAAATGGACGTTTCTCGCGATTTAACTATCCGAGTGCAGTGGAACGTTGCACGTTAAATGCGTATACAAATGTTAATCCACTGACATCTAATGTATTTCAATTGTTTGCATAACCACAAGATGGCAGCTGTGCGAAATTTTAAAATCTAGTTTTTACTTCTTGTGTTCTAATCATGCGATTGAAGTTTGAATACCACACGTACACAATGATCTTAACGTAATAGTACATAAATAAAAATCCAACCTGGCGACCATCTGAAATATTTAGACAGTTCTCAATATCTACGAATCTATCACAACCTTCAAACTGAAATTTTGTATGTTGACAGTGGCAATTAACATGAGTAGGATATATGAAAATAGGCTGTATAGTTCTTCACGGAACTACTTGTTTTTTTTTTTTTTTCATGCGTTTAGCTTGTTGTTCTTGACAGTAGAAATCTTCATTTCTCTGTCTCTTGATGTCATCAGTAGACTTGTCCAGGTCAGTGAGGAGATAATCACTATCATCTCAGAGCTTTTCACCACTTGATACATTTTGGTTTGTTTCATTTTCATCAGGATTTCCATTCCCGTTACTTCCAATTTCGTTTTCTTGTTGTTGCTGAATTTGATCAATTGCGCATTGAAGATCCTCTTCTGTTTCTAAATTTGCTAGTACCTCAGTTGGTAGTTTTGAACTAGATAAGCCGTGTCTCGGGGGGCAACCAAACATTGCCTCTTACGGGGATCGTTTTATCACACTATGCAATGCACTGTTTTTCATAAGTTTAATAAACTTTGAGCCTCCACTCCATTTTGATGTCTGTGGTCTTGCATCCAGGTGGTTATCATATTCTCTATGTCCTGGTTGGCTCTTTCGACGCTACCTTGACTCTTGACTATGCAGTGGTTTGCCGTGCACCATTTTGAAGTTAGGCCATGTATTAACCAGACTGTCAATAATTTTAATAACAAATTCTCTCCCATTGTCTGATTGTAAAATACAAGGAGCGCCTAACAAAGTAAAAAAATTAACGATATTATTACACACTTCGTCTGCAGTCTTTGATTTCAGCGGCCTTAGCACAACAAACTTTGTTAAATGGTCCTGGTACACCATTATAAATTTGAAGTCTTCATCAGGTTGCGACTGAAAGTCAAGTAAGTCCACTTGACATCGTGAATTCATTTCCTTGAATAACAAAGGCTTTACAACCAGTCCTTTCCTTTTTATGTCTCAATTTTTATCTCAAGGTTCGCACACGCTTAAAAATAGTAAAATGTCCTTTGTAATAACATTTTGAAATTTCCCTTTCAATTGCTGAATCATACGATCTCTTCCTCCGTGTCCAGTGGATAGGCTATGTGCGCTTCATTAAGAACTCCAAACAACTCTTCATCAAAAACATAATACCTTATGCTGACTTGGTCTGTGACAGGTTGCATTAGTTTTGTAATACCATTTACTTCAATAATGTCATATCGTCTTAAAAGCCTGGTATCGTTACTTTCTTTTTTAATTGCATTTTTTAGATTTTTCACATTTGAATGCACATCTTTCAATTTGGTCAATGTCATTGAATTTACCTTGGAAGTCGAGCGTTCCTGCTGCAGTTTTTCACGAAACAGTTCTGCCGTGGTGTCTGACTTAATTATTACACACTTAAACTAATTATTTAAACGTAAATGAATCTTTTGTCACTATTGCACAACAATAAAGAGCCGAGTAATGACGAATGGCAACTGCCTGTTTTGTGGTGGGGTAATAAAAGAGACTGATAGTCAGTCTGAAAGACTGACTTTATATCATTTTAAATGCTAGCAGCCGAGTACCAAGAAGGCAGTGCGAGAACAGAGTTTCAAGATTCTATTTTGTTTCTTCACTGCCTACTTGATTGTTCTCGCACTGCCTTCTTGAAACTCTGTTCACGCACTGCCTTCTTGGTATTCGGCTGCTACATCGTACTATGAAGTATCACACTTCAGTGCATTCTCGGTACATTTCGTCCCGTCACCGTAACGTGACGCCAGACATCAGCGTAACGACGAAGTCGACAAGACCATTTAAAATTATAAAACAAAGAAATGTTCAGATCGATGACGGTCGGTCCAATAATGGAAGTACGAGTCCAAACAATGGCAATATTTTAATAATCAGAACAAAGGTTTGGCGCGCGCGGTTACATTTTCAGAGCAGCAACTGTGAATCAACTTTTACTGAACCACAGCAGGCATAGTTAACTCTCCCTAGGAAAAGTTGATCTGTTTGTTTTCAATCAACTATTACTGATACTTTTAGTAAGAGTTGACTCTGCCTAGGGAGAGTCAACTCTTACTAAGAATCGACTTTCCCTGTAACATATACATTATACGGTAATAGAAAACTAAAAAGTTCAAAGATCTCTTATACATCACAGCTTGGACATTCTTTAAATTCACCACACGACACGTGAATAATGAAATAAATGGCAAAACCTTTGGCCTGGATGAAGATTATTGATGCGTGACTACCCCCACTCTGCGTGAAAAAAACAGGGGTGTTATATATTAGCTAACCCCCCGCGCTACCTCAATTTTTTCATATTAAAGCATATCATCATTTAAATATGATACGAAGCCTGAGACCATGTGGTTTTTGTTTCAATCAGTTGACACCAGAGATCGCATTTGCGTTTACCGTTCAGAATTCAATTTTGACCAATCACGTAACACCACACGGTACCATATGCGTAGGGCTGGCAACATTTTATTTATCCTATAAATCACGACCACCGTAGCCGGCACAACTGAAATTGGTAACGTTGTATGACGCATCACTCCAACGTAACTTTTGTTAAGTACAATAATTAACCAAAATACCTTTAGTAATGGTCAGAAAAAATCTGGAGATGATGTAGTAATAGATGTTTACTCCTGCACTGTCCTTAACCCATTTGCCGTCCCAAATAGGATCACGACTTATATAGATGAAATTCCAGCTGAGTCCGCCATGTTCGCTATTAATTATGCACAAGTACGGTATTGACAATCCCGCTCTTACGGTACTACTTTGTATAAGCGCGGTATCATGAAACAAAATAGCGCCAAGTTTGAACGAGTTCGCAATGGATTGTGCAAGTTGTTTTTGTCTAGACCAATAGTTAATTGTTGGGTCGTTACGCCATACAAACACCCCTGCTTTTGTCACGCACAGTGGGGGTAGACACGTATCAATAATTTTCATCCAAACCAATGGTTTGTGCCTAGACCAATAACTTTTAAGTAGTGAGGCGCTGATTTTGCCGCTTAGTTCGAAACATGGAATCCGTGCGATCAGCGTTCATTACATTGGTAAATACTGTTCTACATACAAAACAAACCTAACCTGGGGCTTACGCCCAGACCCCCTTGCTTGTAGTGCAATCAGTAATTTTCGTCCAGACAGTCGTCCAACCAAGTAGCGACCAATGGTTTCGTCCAGACAGTCGTCTTTTTTCACATAATTACAACATTACGTGTGTCGTCTTATGTAGGCCTATTTTGTATCGGATATGTTGGTAACTAATGACGTCAAAGTGATCGCTCACTGCGGCAGTTTCACATACTAAATATGCTTTCGAACATGGCTGCGTTTGTTAACTATACAATAAATAAAAACTCATATTTAAGTGATTTAGCACATATATCCAGTGCAGAAGTGATCAAGTTTAGTAGTTAGAATTGATAATGTCCCCCCCCCCCAAAGATGAAATAAGGTATGAAAGTGATATATTATCAAAGTGAAAGCGAAAAGGAAAATAGTGATACGTGATACAGAATTAATCTGAAATTTCACTACAGTATATAAGTCGTGTTATAAAAGGGGATAGCGGGTGGGTTACAGACAGCGAAGAAGAAAACATCTATTACGACATCATTTCCACAATAATTATTCATCATAACACAAGTTTTTGGGCTAATTTAAGTATTCTACTTGGTTCATCACTCCTGAAGTGCCTCTATTACGTATGTCGTTTTGCCTTGAAAATATTTGCTTGAAGACGGGCTATTATTTTATTTTAGAATATGCACTGAAAATTTTAAGCACTTTGCTTTTTTAGAAACCATTTGAATATCACTATCATAATAATGCTATTATTATTATGATCATCGCACATAGTAGGCATAGCCAGCAGCATTCGCAACAACGCTGCCTTCAGTTTAATGTCATCATCATTGGTTTGCAGTCCTAAGACTGGTCAGTTCCCATAAAACCATGTCCAGATCGTCCTGTCATTTGCCGCTTCCTTCATTGACTTATCATTCTGTGCTTGGGTGACACTGTATTCCCTCTCATATATTCCGCTCTCGCAGGATAAATATCTCAGCTCTCCGCAGAAAATTGTTTTGTGTTGGTTTCTTATAATTATAATTTTCGAGATATTACTCCGTCAATAAAGCTTGCCTTTCAACGCCTGTATTTAACTCGTCAATTTGTCAGTGAATTCAGTGAATTTTCTGCTAGAGGCTTTTAATTTGCCAGGTGACGAGAGATCAGGAGAGTATTCTCGCGCTGTGCGGCTAGCATTTTTAGCCTACTTTTCACATTTTGCAAAAATGAGGAAAAGTAGACTTATGAGATTAGACAAATGTGTGTCTGTCTGTCTGTCCTTCTGTCTGTATGTCTGTCTGTCTGCCCTCTTGTCTGTCTGTCTGTCTGTCTGGCTGGCTGGCTGTGTGTGTGTGTGTGTGTGTGTGTCCCTATCAACTCCTAAACAGCTGGAGCAATCGAAACAAAATTTGGTAGATCTATACCGGAATATATCACGGCCATATTTAAAAATGATGTCAGTGCTACCAACTGCTGAATAGTCGCAATTGAAATTTGAGCTCCATGTTCGATATCTTGGAAGGTATGAATGGGAGCTATTTAAAAATTGGCACATATATAGATAATAATATTGCAGTTTAATTTCCAGGAAGCCTTATATGGCAGTGTTGCCAAAATGATTATAAGCCTGCTGATAGGTCCAAATTTTAAATGCATATAATTTCTACACTATCAATTGGATTTCAACCAAATTTCGTATGTGCTATGGGTACATAAACAGATATGATTGAGCTTATTCTTAAGAGCCACCAGGGCTGCCAAGTGTTAACAAAATGCTCTCATTTTTTTAATCCAAATACCCATATATCAGAAAGTATGCAAGCCGACAGCTTTAAACTATGCACACGGATAGTACCTGACATTCTATATTAATTTGGAGTAACTTATACAGTATATGTCAGTGCTACCAACATGATTCTAAGCCTGCTGAGAGGTCCAAATTTAAATACATGTAACTTCTGTACTATCATTTGGATTTCAACCAAATTTCGTGTGTGCTATGTGTACCATAACAGATACGACTATGCCGATTCTTAATAGTAACCAGGGCTGCCAACTGTTAATAAATATTGTCTCTATTTTTGTTACCCTAATATCAATATATCAGAAAGTATGCATGCCAATAGCTCTAAACTTTGCAGATGTATAGTAGTTGGCATTATAGATTAATTTGGAGTAACTAATATACGCCTACGCCAGTGCTGCCAACATAATTCTAAGCCTGCTGATAGGTCCAATTTTAAAATGCATGTAACTTCTATACTAACTAATTGATTTCATTCAAAATTGACACAACAATAGATCATATTATTTCAGATTATTTCTGACCAATACATGTATGTCATAGTTGCCAATATGATTTTACGCGCGCTGTTAGATCCAATGTTTAACTGCATGTAACGTCCATGCTATCCATTGTACTTCAACCAAATTTTGTATTCTGTACCTTAAGAGATGGAACTAAGAACATATTCAGTCACCAGGGCTGCCAACTTTAGTTCTCTATTAGGCTACATTATGCCAGGTATACAATACTTCGAACTAATTCGAAATGTCGATATTACCAACTTAATTTCGTCATTATTCTAGATAGATCCATATAGATTAATCATTGGCATGAATCTTAAATTTTCGTCACGGAACTTCTTGTTTTTTTGGCAGTTGGTCGAGGTTCGATTTTCGGTTCTGCCAATAAATTTTAATTTTGGTTTGAGGCATGGAACAAGGAACACTCAGCCTCGTGAGGCAAAACTGAGAAGAGGAGAGTTCGATTCCCATCTTAGCCATCTTGGAAGTGGTTTCCGCACTTCTACTTCAGGCAAATGCCGGGGTGGTTCCTAATTGAAGGCCATGGCCCTCGTTACCAATCCTCATCTGAATAATAAATGCACACACTAACACAGCCATCACAATAACACAGGTTATCAGACAAGTTCCATACGCCCCAGTACACATGACCATGATGTAGCAAAGCCCCAAAATCAACCAAAAACTGCTGATTTCTACCATTCCAAGAAGATATCTTAGAGTTGCCATGCCAGTCTTATGCCCCTAAAATCCACGACTAGTTCGGATGATTTTAGGCCTAAGCATTGGATGAACCATCTTCTTGGATCTCAATAGGGATTTGCCAATAGGCTTTCAACAGCTCGTCTCAATTCTGCCTCCTTATATGTAGGCCTATACCTGCAAGAAATGAGTACGTTAGACTACTTATCAAAAATAGAGAAATAATAAGCTAATATGAACCCTGATTTTCTATTTCTCTCCTACTCCTAAATCCTTCCCTGAACACTCATCTTAAAACAGAATTGTCTGCATTTTTGGACTGATTATTAAATGTAGCCTATAAGAAGGAATGAACATGCTCATCTTTAACTCCCCGGCGAAACTGGAAAAAACCTTGAGTAAGTATTAATGTTTCTGTTTTTATGCATTTTATATGATGCTTTAAACATCAATCTAGAAGATCTACTTTAAGTTAACTTCACTACCATAATACTGCTTAAGATTTAGACTGTTGTGAACTGATGACCAAGATGTCCCTAACTTGAACAAGGACTGCTTCACAACTTTATGTATAATGCATTTTCGCAAAAGGGTCTTTACTTAGTTTGGATCATTTGCGATACGTGTTACATGGATGTGTGTGCTGATGTTTTGGTGTTAAAATATGTAAGTTGGCAACACCAAATGTGGCGGCCATTTTGGGTTTTTAGGAACTTATTTAAGGTGGCCAGCACTATACTCCGGTATCGAGCGTAAATATAATTATGTTTACTAATCGTTGATCAGTATTCTCAATTTCATATTTAATAAGTGGCAAGTACAAATAATTTTCTCTTTTAGAATACAGGACATGGTAGATTTCAGGAAACCATTTTGTTTATTTCTGAGCACGCTATCATATTATCCCTGTTATTAATCTCATAACGGAGAGCGTGTGTTATTGATTTCCATATGAAGGACCAAATATACTTTCATTCATGACCGACATAGTGATAATAAGGCTATAATTTCATACTAGTAAGTCAATATCCAATCTTTCCTCTCATTTCAGACAGTACGGCAGACATAAACATGGAATTTTAAGATTACAAAATGGTCTTAATACGGGACTATAATTTGCCCAGTCTTAATTGAAAGCTCCCAACGTTTCTAAAGGTAACACACACAACACAAACACAACTTCAGCACTGAAAAACGTGTGTCGGAAGTCACGGAATGAAGCGCTATCTATCATAGCCTACACGAGCACGTCAATAAACTAATTGATCGTACTGGTTCATATTAAAAACTTTACCCATATTTGAACTAAGTGATATTAATTTTCTTAAATTAACAATTCATAAAACCTACTGTGCCCGTTTCCGGATGAGAGGTGATGACCCGGCTATAAAAATCACAACCCTCCAAGAAAGGCGCACCCTATTTTTATAAAAAGACATATTTCTTGCGCTGCAATTTTAGTTTAGCAAAAGTAGAAGAATCTAGCCCAATATATTCAGATCTCGGGGGTTAGCCGGGATGAGTTTGTGGGATTCATGAAGTCAAAATTCCTAAAAACACACAAAATCAGGGCACAATTTATCATCAAGCAAACTATCTAAATATAAGAAAACCCAAGTTTAAATAAATAATCCACCTGCATTTATTCACATAATATAAAATAGATAGAACCCTATCCTAGATTATGTTAGGTCTGCGAAATTTACGATGCAAATTAATCGTCCATGAAATTAAATTTATATAATTTCTATAACAAAACTCAAAGAAAATTGAATAATCTGGAAGGGTTTCAAAATGAAGGAAGGCCCAAGAGAAGTGGACGAACTTGGACAGAAGATCAAAGGAAACACGCCGGTGACCTCATAAAAGGAATATTAGAGACAGAGGAAAAACCAGACACAGGTAAAGAAAGAAATAATGTTGTTGCGTATCTTAAGAGGTCAAATCGCTTGGGGAAAAAATGGGGCAAAACCAAACATAATATGTAAATCTTTGTCTTTGTAGGAGATAAAACGTATCGAATAAATTCTCAAACCTTAAGTCCTTCGTTCGCTGGTCACTCAAAAAATATTATCCCTGGACAACACTATGGCTCCTCGGTGTTGTTTTCCTATCCATGATTAGGGTTTACAATAAATCAAGGAAACGGAATTTTAAAAATCTCCTGTGTCCAGATATCTATTCCATGTATTTCATACACTTCACACTTGACACAATAATTTTTTATACAATATTTACAACTCCTTCCTTGAATCCTTTGGCTTTCAAATAATGTCCAACTTCTGGTCCAACTTCACTTCAGGTTTAAACAACCACCCATCGAATCCCACGTGTCTTTATCAAAAGTCATTATTTGCACATTACTGCCACATTCAGTTTATAACTCTGATAATGTACACCCCTCAATCCAAATATATTCGACAACACTAATTTCTACTTCATCTCTAACTTCAACAAAAATGACTTAAATCAACCTCTATTTGACTTACATGGGAGTTATTTCATTAACGAATCTACCATCGTTGATCTTAGTATATGGCACATTTTCACTAAACCACCAACCCTAATTTCGATATCATCATTCTTATAACAAACACCAGCCAATGCCGCGTTATCCAAATTATAAAATAGAGCTCTAAAATCCTCAATTTCCATGTCCTGCCTTCCAAATTTGTATATTGATGTACCCATAACCTTAAGTATCATATGAATGTGCATTATAAAATAGCACCACTGAATTCAGGCAATTTTCGATATTACGAAAAGAACATAATTAGGCATATAACTTTCAGTATCGATCAATTATGTTTCCATCTGCCAGATTGACACTTTCTGTAACAAGAGACAGTTGTTAGTCAAATGTACGGCTTATGCATGGTGTAATTAATATAATGGAAGTCCGTTACACTGGTGATAGAAGAGACTATTCTAAGATATTTTTAAATTGAAAATTAATCATCAAAAGGTCTATGTTTTTTGTTTTTTCAGAAGGTCTGGGGAAAACGAGGCGGGGAGGAGAAGTTGTTATGAAATTGGAGCATTGAACTTACCGGTTGAGAGGTCGTATCAGCTGTTATGTGGATACGTAGCGATACCCGTCTCGTAAGGAAATTAGTATTGCTGTTGTTCTTCTTATTAATGTTGTTGTTGAAATTTCACGCAATGGCTTTAGCCCAGAGCAATTACACGAAAAAAAGGCAAAACCCGGAAATTTAGAATAACAAGTCCGGATATGAAAAAATAGTTGTAAGTACCGTACCTTTAAATAAGATAATCTTAAAAGTCCCAAGGCCTCCTTGGTGAGATACCTGAAATATCCTGGAAAAACCTGGAGAAACCTGTAATATTCCTCGAACGCTTATAAACCACGAACGAGTGGTCAGAATCTGGATGTTTTTGGCTTATTAATATTTATTTGTGTGAAGAATAATATTTTAGGTACCCAGGAAAAACAAAATTGGTACAATGTAAAAACACTAAACTTTTGATTTTTTGTGACTTTTTAGGTAAAAACTCCGAATGTTGACAAAAAAAAAACCTGTTTCCATGCTAAAATGCAGTCACATACACGCAAAAAATTATCAGCGATGATAACATTAATTCGGTCACTGTATAAAAGCTTAAAAAGTCCGAATACACGGTGTTCGTTGCCTGGAATATGGTTACAATGGGCGTAAATCGAAGTCCGAAAAATGCTCAATTTATCGCTCTTTCTCGTGTTTGTTTTAATTGTCGTCTAATATGCTGAAACGTACGCTACTTTTGTAGAATATTGCATCTTCTTTACGTTCTTTAACAATTGCACTCCCCCCCCCCCCCCTCCATTTACTTCCCACACAGAAACGCACACACACACCCAATAACATAATCTACTACACTAGAAACAATCCTCCGACGAACAAGTTGATTTGTGCGAGTCCCACCAGAAGCAAGATCAGTCAGATGCCCAGAAAATGCTGGATTGGCTGAAGCTTCACAATCCCTTCAACAAGAGCATACCACTCCTATTATCATTGTCCAGCGGACGAGTCGCTAGTAAAAATGTCAACTATGACGACGCGCAGGCTGTTGGCGCAGCTGCAATGAAGGCCATGATAGGGGTTCTTTTCAGCGATCTTCACTTAAAGAGAAAAGATTGTGTCGTATCACTCGCTGGTGGTGCACGTGGATTGGTCGTACGGGACAAAGTTGTCGATGTGAATCCAGAGCAACTATATATTCCACCGCATGCTGGTGATCAAGCGAAACGATGAAGAGCTGCGCGAGCCACCAGCTGCCCTATTCGACGACTTTTCTTTAAGACAAGGCAACAAGTCTTCACTAATGACAGCGCTACCCGTCATAGACGGCAAGAGAGCAGAGAATAATCGTACCAAGTACATCTTGGATGGAGGGTTCTTCTTGCGCCAAGTTCCATGGTTTCGCTCCGAAACCTACGACCAGATTTATGCAACAAGTACGTGGCTTATTTGAAGAAATGTTTCAACGACCATTGTCTTCGATTGATACGAAACATCTTCAACAAAGGACGCAGTTCAAGCTAGACGAGTAACGAATGGTTCGTAACTGTACATTCCTCTAAAAATGTCGGTCTCATCGTGGACGAGCATGTTCAGGCCGTAGACGCTCAAGACGTCTTCCTCACCAACGGGAGAAATAAAATGCGTCTCATTTGTCTCATCTCGAGATTCCTTGAAGAAGGTGGAATTGGTGCAGTCCAGGCAGCGGCAGACGCTTTAAAGTCAATAGTTCTAACTGTTATTGACGCAGCTAGAGATGGAGAGAAAGCCTGCGTGTTTGGCCAAGATACTGACCTCGCAGTTTTACTCATCACACTCACTCCTGCAAGTTTGGATATCCATTTCCAGGTATGGGAAGTCAGCAGTGCCAGGAGGAGGTGGGCAACATGAAAAGCAACATTCCTTTTAAACATGCAGCTACGGGTTGTGATACAACATCAGCCATCTTTATAATAGGCAAGATAAAACCATTCAGAAAGTTACTGAAGTTTAACGACCGCGATGCGGTAACAAGAGCTGGTGAAATGTTCTTACTGTCCGTATATCCTGGAAACTGCAAGGGATCGTTGGATCAAAAGAGATTCCACGAGTACACCAGATTAGTAGCCAAAACTCCACCGAACAAGAAATTTGAATTGGCCAATCTACCCCCAACATCTTCGGCTGCCCAACAACACTCATTTCGGGTTTACCACCAGGTAAGTTCACCAGCAGCTGTGTCCTATTTCTTGATTCCTTCTCTTGCGTGCCCTTTTCTGTAAGCTAATGCTTTATATGTCCAGGTCCAAGCATGGTTGCGAAATGAGCTGCCCCCAACTCAATGGGGATGGCAAGAAGAAAACGGCAACCAGGTCGCTGTTACAAACACAAAGCCTCTGGCACTGTCTCAACTGCTCAATCTTATATCATGCAACTGTGCGGCCAGGTACGAAACATTAAACTGCAGCTGCAGAAAGAACCGCATTGACTGCACAAATATGTGTGCATATTGTGCTGGACACGGCTGCAGTAATCCGCGTGAAGACTCCGATGAGGAAGAAGAAGAAGAAACACAGGACTTTCCAGAAGATACACATTTGTAACTTCAATAGGCTTCTTGTAGATTTTAGTCTTAAAAAATGCTGAGACCTCTCGTTTTGAATTGCAGAGCTCATCGACGACCCTGAGGAGGCCCCACCACTGACGGGTCGACGTCTCCTTATACTTGTTCGTTCCTAGTCTTAGCAGTACAGATATGTTTTGTTCATTTCTCCAATTTTTATAAGACGTACAATAAGTACGTATATACATAAGTTATTCTTTCCACATTATATAATTCTTTACCGGGTGAGTTAGCCGTGGTCGTTACAGCATAACTGCTGGCAGTCGCTCACATCCGGGAGGCGAGGAGGTTCGAATCCACCCGCCGGCAACCTTGAACATGGTCTTCTGTGATTTCCCATCTTCCTTCCAGGCAAATGCCAGGGTTGGTCCCTAACTATAGGCCACAGCCGCTACCCTCCAACTCCTCGTCCTTACATTCCCTCCCCAACGGTACTTGTAGCTCACCCATTGGGTGTCCGTCTCGAAGCAGCTACAAAACTGGCGAGCCGAACAAGTCCTCGGACACTCCCGGCACTAAAACCATACGCAAATATATATATACAGGGTGTTTCAAAACTCGACGGCAAAATTTCGGGAATGAGTTCCTCACAGTAAGATAAGAAACAAATGTTATGACAACATGGGTCTGGAAACGGATACTTCCGGAGTTATTCCCCTTGGCAGGAATGAATGAATGTTAGCACATAAATGTACATTACATGTCCTGTTTGGTGTAAAAGAAATCGCGAAACCGGTTACAAATGGTACATGTAGGCATGTTGCGAATGGAAGTGATGTGCGTCGTATTAAAGACCTTAGCACTCATACATGATATGGGATCGTCTTACGGTTTAGCCGTTGCCGAGAACACGTCTGTTATCTGTGATTAGTGATTAATGTAGTGAAGTGAAGTGTGAGTTTCGGTCTGTTTAACACGTCTGGCATCTGTGATTTGGATTGTGGTTTTCCGTCTGCGTTCGTACGTAACGGAGGTAAGTACGTGAAAGTCATTGAAGTAGCCGTATGTAAGTTGTCTGTGGTTAACAGTCATTGTACAGTACTGTACTGTTATTTGAGGTTTGGGGTGCACGAAAGGAGCCTCCCCGAAGATTGTGACAGAAGAGCAATCGGGCGTACCCTGGGCAACGTCAGAAAATGATTAAAAATAAACTGACGGCTGATCCTTTCACTACCAAATCAATTAAAACCAGTGGGCCTTTATCAAGGCCAGCACTCGCAGTTATGTCCATAAACATCGAGGGATTATCCAGCCAGAAAGAATATCTATTAGCAGATCTGTGCAGCCAATGTAACTGCGATGTCATTGCTGTACAAGAAACTCATAGAGGACCATCGGGACGAAGACCGAAAATCAAAGGCATGAGACTTATTCTGGAACGTCCACACGATAATTATGGTAGTGCAATATTCTGTAAGAGCGGATTAAATATCACGTCTGTTGCTTTGTCTGAGGAAAATAACATCGAAATCCTCACTATCGAAACAGCGCAGTTCTCTGTAACATCTGTTTACAAGCCACCCGAAGAGAGCTTTGTGTTTAAGGAACCTATCAATTTCAAATATAGTAACGTCAACTTAATACTTGGTGATTTCAACTGTCATGGAACTACATGGGGGTATACATCTACAGATGAAAATGGCGCAGAGCTAGAAAAGTGGTCTGAAAATAATGCACTCAGTCTAGTTCACGACCCAAAACAACCACCATCGTTTAACAGCGGCCGATGGAGAAGAGGATATAATCCTGATCTAATTTTTATTACCAACAAATTAGCTGAGCAGTGCACCAAAATTGTTGGTAAGGCTATTCCCCGCTCACAGCATCGACCCTTACTATGCAGAATCGAACCAATTGTTAAACCAGAAAATGCACCTTTCCAACGTAGGTTCAACTTCAAGAAGGCGAACTGGCCTAAGTTCAGTTGTGAACTTGATGTAGCCATAGGGGAAGTGGAACCACAACCAGAAAACTATGACACCTTTATTTCTGTAGTGAAAAACGTCTCGCGGAAGAACATACCAAGAGGATGCAGAACAGAATATATCCCAGGTCTTTCTGATCAGAATATATCTCTTTTGGATAACTACCGCAACTTGTATGATATGGACCCCTTCTCCGAGGAAACAATGGAAGCTGGGCATGCACTGATGATTTCTCTCGGTCAGACACGCACAGACAGATGGAATAGCTTGGTTTCTAAAATCGATATGAAACAGAATAGTAGACAAGCATGGCGTCTTCTTAAGAACCTCAGTGGAGATCCGACTAGCCCGCCTTTTAACTTTACTCAAGTAACTGCTAATCAGATAGCACACCAACTGATCTTAAATGGAAAGACTTCAAAATCTAAGTCAAATACAGAGAAACTTGAACGGTGTATTGAAGAAGAGACTGATTTCCTTAAGGACTTGTTTACGATGGAAGAACTTATGAAAGCAATCGACGGTCTGAAATCGAACAAGGCAGCTGGGTTGGATGATCTCAGAGCGGAGCAAATAAAACAATTTGGACCAGCAACACTGCAATGGTTGCTTTCATTGATGAACAACTGTGCATCCAGACTGAAGATTCCTAAGGTATGGAGAAAAGCTCGCATAGTTGCGATCCTAAAACCTGGGAAGACTCCTGATAGCCCAAAGAACTTTCGGCCAGTTTCACTTCTGTGTCGCACCTATAAGTTGCTGGAGAGAATGATTCTTAATAGAATATCTGATTCTATAGATAGCAAACTGATTTCTGAACAGGCAGGCTTTAGACCAGGCAGGTCATGCTGTGGACAAATTCTGAACCTTACTCAGCACATAGAGAATGGATTTGAGGAAAAGTGCATTACTGGTGTAGCCTTCATAGATTAACTGCTGCTTACGACACTGTTAATCATAACACACTACTTCATAAGATTTATGAACTGACAAAGGACTACAGGCTGACCTCACTGCTAAGAACTTTCCTTGAGAACAGAAGATTTTACGTGTCTCTCCTTGGGAAAAATAGTCGTTGGCGCCTCCAGAAGAATGGACTACCTCAAGGTAGCGTCTTAGCGCCACTGCTTTACAATGTATACACCAATGACCAGCCCAGAACAGAAGGCACCAGGCGATTTATCTACGCAGATGACACTGCAGTAGCCGTGCAAGGCCGTAGCTTTGAAGAAGTAGAACATTCTTTGTCCTGTGCCTTGGAAGAACTTGGTCGATACTATCACAGAAATAATTTGAAGCCAAATCCAGCCAAAACGCAAGTTTGTGCTTTCCACTTGCGAAATAAAGAAGCAAAGAGGACATTGAACATTAAGTGGCAAGGTGAAACAATCCTTCATTGTTTTACACCAAAATATCTTGGTGTCACCCTCGATCGAACTCTGTCTTTCAAGCAACATTGCTTGAACACCAAAAGTAAAGTATCTGCACGAAATAACATACTAAGATGCCTAACAGGAAGGACATGGGGTGCTCACCCCACCACTCTCAGAACTTCAGCCCTTGGACTGAGCTTCTCAGCTGCTGAATATGCAGCACCAGTTTGGCTTTCTTCTCCACATTCCAAAGAGGTGGATATAGCTCTGAATGAGACTTCCAGGATTGTATCTGGGTGTCTTAGACCAACACCACTTCAGAAGATCTACCCTCTTATAGGAATTTCTCCACCTCATGTCCGAAGAATGGTAGCAGCAGCATCTGAGAAGAAACGGCAAGAAACCGATTCAAGGCATCCACTTTTCGGCCAACAACCAGCCCGACAGAGACTTAAGTCTAGAAACAGCTTTTTGAGGGAAGTAACAGCCCTCGAAGGCTCACAAGAAGCTGCCCGTGTGAAGATATGGAAGACAGAGATCACAGACCCAATTATTCCTCTATCAGAAAAAATGGCACCTGGTCACAACTTGCCATATGGAATTTGGAAATCATTGAACAGGCTGAGGACGGGGGTTTCACGCTGCAAGAACAATCTCAAGAAATGGAACATGCTCGTCAACAATGATGAGTTCTGTGACTGCAGCATTTTACAAGACCCAGAACACCTGCTGATCTGCCCCTTGATGGAGGACATATGTTCAAAAGACGATCTTTTGGCTGCAAATGTTAATGCTATAACTGTTGCTACTTACTGGCAAAATCTAATTTGATTTGGACACGGAAAATAAAATAAATAAATTTGAGGTTTGCAGGTCGCTCTGACGTGCGCATGTACATGAACACAGAGCTTGCGAGCATGCATTACATGTATGGTTTGGCGCATGGGAATGCTTCGAAGGCACGTCGCTTGTATCGGGAACGATACCCCAGGCGCAGACTGCCGGACCGAAAGACATTTGAATCCATCCATCGCCGCCTCTGTGAACATGGGAGTTTCACACGTCCACCAGGAACCGGGAGACGGTCAAGCAGTACAACAGTTGAGGGGGAGGAAGACGTCCTCAACGCTTTGTTTGAACGTCCTCAGGTCAGCACTCGGCGGTTAGGCTTGCAGCGGAATAGGCCACACACGACTATCTGGAGACTGCTACGAGGAAACCTGTTGTATCCGTATCATCTGCAGCGTGTACAAGCCTTGTCGCCTGCGGATTTTCCGGCAAGAGCAACGTTCTGTCGGTGGTACCTACAACAGTGCGGCGTGACGCCGAACTTCGCTGCATATGTGTTGTTCACAGATGAAACGACCTTCACAAGAGACGGAATACAGAATTTCCATAATCAGCACAGGTGGAGTGATGCAAATCCGCATGCGATCATCCCATCTTCTCATCAACAGAGGTTCGGCATTAACATCTGGGCAGGCATTGTTGGTGATTCCTTGTTGGGACCGTACGTTCTTCCGCGTAGGCTTACTGGACAGAACTACACGGATTTCTTGCGGACACAATTGCCTGAGTACTTGGACGACCTGCCACTTGCTGTCCGTCAAGCAATGTTTCTCATGCATGATGGTGCTCCCGCACATTTCAGCTTGTTGGCCCGCAGATACCTGAATACCCATTTCCCTGGGCGCTGGATAGGTCGAGGAGGACCGATTGCGTGGCCACCACGCTCTCCGGACTTGAACCCCCTGGACTTCTACCTGTGGGGACACCTTAAGTCGCTCGTGTATGCGAATCCTGTTCCTGATGAAGCTACGTTACGTGAGCGCATAGTGGCCACCTGTCAGGAAGTACGCACTACACCAGGATTTTTGATCGCGTGCGTAAATCCATGCGACGACGAGCGGAGGCTTGTATTTGAGCGGAAGGCCGTCACTTTGAACATTTTCTGTGATACCTGCTGATACGGTGAAAATGAACAAACGTGTGAATAAATCTGAAAGTATCCGTTTCCAGACCCATGTTGTCATTACATTTGTTTCTTAGCTTACTGTGAGGAACCCATTCCCGAAATTTTGCCGTCGAGTTTTGAAACACCCTGTATATATATATATTGCACCTTTCAAAAAGCATGGTTTTCTCAAGAGTCATCTACGGGGTCGTGTTCAGTCCTGACTGCAATACACGGCTAAGTTCGCCTTAAAACAACATGCTCTAATGAATAGAAAGGTCCATGACAGAGGCTATACTAGAAATAAAATGAATAACAAGTAGAATAAAAGAAATTTAATGACTGAAAGGTATGTGCATTATAATAATAATAATAATAATAATAAATTAAAGAAATCCTCCCTGACTTTCACCCCCTAATAAATAAATATAACACTGAGCGGTAGGAACTCGCTCGTCACAACAAAACAATGTGAATACAGCTTCACACAAAATGATAAATCAAAACATAAACTTTGAGCTGTCAGAACTCGCTCGTCACAACATATGGATACAAGTCCATTTTTCTGGTCAAGAAGTTATATAATGCATGGTGTACTGCTCGTTAATAAGAAAATGAGTACTGATGCGAGTCCGTTTACAACTGAAACAGTCATATTGCTCACGGAGTTGCATCTTTTAAATCACACTACGGCTATGGGACCCACCCTTAATTAATACACTATAATTACTACTGATACATGCAAGATCTAATAATACAAAAGATGAAGAATCTCCCTGAGATTCTAGCTGGTGCCAGAGCACACGAAATACAAAGAGCATGCCAGAAATAGGCCAAAACGCTCGTATCACAAATTGGGAACATAGCCTCGCGCACCCTAATGCCACACGGGTCATTGAACGCGTAAAATAAACACACAAGAATTATAGCAAAAGCAAGAAATACAAGCCTAACGGCTGAAAAACTATGTTTACATTTATATAAAACGCCAGACAAACAGGAGTTTCGGAAGCTACCTTACAACATGGACAACACCCATTTAATCAATCAAATACTCATTATAACCGATCAGGTTTTGTGAATTTTAAACAACGTCTTAAATTGAAGTACAGGATCCTGGCCTGTTACTAATGACAAGTCGCGTTATCTGACTTGAGTGCTCCCCTCTTGTATGAGTCATCGCTGCCTCAATTATCTCTCTCAGTCCCTCAAGCTAGGTGCAACTTCCATCTGGAAACGCCAACATATCTCACCCATCCACCTGGATGGCAAGAAAACACAAATATATACCACAAGTCCACCCTCGCGAGGTTATGAACTGGGCTGATGTGGAGCAAGTCAGAATAATCACAATGATATATTCTCGCTAGCACATCATAAAAACACACTACGCACCAATAGCTTGGACTGACTCTCATAAACATACCACTGGGTCGGCTCAAAACAGATCAACAATATTGCGTCCATTGACACATTAACAAAAATACACAACAAAAACTCGGGTGCAAAGTGCCATCCCGTTCAGATCTGCTGGAAAGCAACTATCAAAATGATCCTGATCCGTCATAAAATTCTGCTCACAAATAATCTTTACCCTCCAAATTCTATTTTTAATCTCAAAATTAATTCAGTTCCATTTTTGTTATAAGGCATACCTCCGAATAATAATGCTTGACCGCGATTTACGCAAGCGAATGCGAGCCCGAGCTGCGCGTCGCCCCGTAAAGTTGAATCAAACAAAAATCACAATATTTACAAATTACACAACGCTCGGCTTGTCCCGTACTTAATGTGTCAGTAAACAAGAACTAAGAATCTACATTACCAAACAAGCAAACAAATATCTACAAAAATATGTCCCATAATATGTCCCATAATACCATAGCTGATTTAATAAATAAATAAATTCATTTGTACTCAATCCTTTAAAACAGCGTCAGGAAAACGTCTGCAGCCATCTCCTTTAAGATGTTTATCTCGTCATCGACATCTTCTGGCAAATGTCCTGCTGGTTCCAAGATCCGGTCTCGTTCCTAGACGTCATCTCGTGCTGAATTAAATAAAGTTTTGTCAGATACACACACGATATATTTCCTATTAAATTCACCTATCAAGTACTAAATTCCTTGACAGTCTATTTGGTGAATTATTTCGATGAACTGGTCCTATCTGGTAGTGCTGGGACTACAAATAAATCACTGAAGTTACACTTATAACTTGATGAAAATGTTCCATGTTCAACAACATGAAACTATGCGGAGTATGCCTCGTGTCCTCGGACACCTTACGTTCTCAAATGCTCAAATAAAAATCAACGTCACGTCCTCAGACGCACAAAATAAAGAGGTACGTTACGTCCTCAGACGCACGAATAAAAGTGTGTTCTTTCGAAGCTTTCTGGATCCTTATAAATGAAACTGGCTAGGATAGGTGTGGAAGGGGATTTATGAAAAAATATTCCATAATAATTATCAGACTAGCATGCGATCGGTATCATTGAGTTCGTAGCGATGTGGAGGTTACGATTATGCTGTAGCTGGCTCGAATCGATCGTGGAATTAATCCGTAGATAACTCCCGCGTTAATTTACCAGGGTGCGTTACCAAGCCGAGTTGCCGCAAAAACAAGGCGTCTTGATATTATTGGCTCAGACTCTTGTATGTCTTTGCGCGCTTTTACATGTATTTCTGCGACAGGGAGTGGTTAACATGCAGATTTACCAATTACATCGTAGCATTCGATTTTCTTCTTGGCGCCAACACTCATAGCAACAGGCCATATTGTGCGTACCCAAACCGTCTCCGCGCTAAAAGTAGCACCTGTCCTATGTGTCATGAATATTTATGCTACCTCCTAAAATACCACAGGAACTTAAACCATTGTGTCCTCTCGGCCACTGATTTCTCAATATTTCCCAACACCGTCTGGCTCTCATATCTGCTGTCTGTAGAAATGTATCAAAAGATGATGAATAATTTATTAGAATCCTTTATACAGCCTGTGGATAAGGGTTCAATATATAATTCTTTAAGCGTCTAACTTATTACGGTAGTACACCTTTGTGCCAATGAAAATGAACCAAAGCTTTGTATTTCTAAATAACGTTAACTTGATTATATTAGCTATCTATTTAAAACAACTCAGTGTATATTTTGCTTCTTGAATCCTACAAAAGAAATCAAATCATTTTTTTTTTAATTTAACATAAAATTGTCGTAAGAAGCATACAATGATTGGACTTAAGTGTTGGGAACAAAGGCGGCAGGGTTGAGGGGGGGGGGGGAGATGGATGAGTTGGGATAGAGTGCCGTACTTATTTGTGAAGAAAACAGAAAACATCATAGGTCTAACACATGGCTAAGCATCTCCAGGAAAACAAAAACAAAAACCAGATAAATTCGGTAACTCCGGGGTACGCTATTTATGGCCATTGTAGCCATAGTCCAGGCAACGAACACCGTGCTTTCGCATTTTTTAGGCTTTTTTACAGTGAATAATTAATTTTATCATAGCTGATAATTAGCTGCGTGTAAGTGACTGCATTTTGGCATGGAGCTGGTCATATTTTGTCAAAATTCGGATTTTTATCTAAAAAAGCGCAAAAAAACATTTTTTTTACAGTGTACCAATTTTGTTTTCCCTGGGTTCCTAAAATATTATTCTGCATACAAATAAAATAAGCCAAAAACAACCAGATTCTGACCACTGGTTCGTGATTTATAAGCGTTTCAGGAAAATTCCAGGTTTCTCCAGGTTTTTCCAGGATATTTCAGGTATCCCACCAAGGAGGCCGTGGGACTTTTAGGATTATCTTCTTTAAAGGTACTTGCAACTATTTTTTCATATCCGGACTTGTTATTCTAAATTTCCGGGTTAAACTCTAATTGCACTGGGGTATTGGGACGTTAGGACCGGTAGTATTGTGTAGCCTACTTTGTAAGTGTGGAACTCATCGATTGATATTCATATAAAGTATAAAATAATTTCTATAATCAGCCGTGGTGTGTCATTGGCGTCCGGCACGTTAATGAAATAGACTGGGACAAAATTCAATCATCCCGTAGACTGTTCAGAACTAGCATTTAAGAAAATGAAAATGCACAGCCTGCTTCTGGTCAACTGACCGGGACAGGGAATGGAACGAATGAAGCTCCCATCTAGCGGCGAGGATATGAACTGTGCCAGCTGCCGAAGCCTGTCGCACTCACCTGGGGCACTGATTAAATGAATGACAGATGAAATTAAATGATAGTTGAGAGTGTTGCTGGAATAAAATTGTGACAGGGAAAACCGCAGAGCCCGGTGAAAAACCTGTCTGCCTCCGCTTTGTCCAGCACAAATCTCGCATGGAGTGACCGGGATTTCAACCATGAACCCAGCGGTGAGGGGCCTGCTTGCAGCCGCTTAAGCCACGGTGGCTCTATTCGAACTAGCATTTAAGACGGGAGTAAAATTCTTGATGTTTTGTTTGAGAGGCTTGGCGATTTTGGTCATTTAGCCCCAGGTAGATCGGTGTGGGTAGAATTTGTCTGATAACCTGTGTTTCTATCGTTTCTCTAGTAATGTTGGTATTAGTAATTCGGGTGAGGATTGGTAAGAAGGTGGCCGTGGCCTTAAGTTAGGAACCGTCCTGGCTTTTTTCTGGGGTCGAAGTGGGAAACCATGGGAAACTACTTCCAAGATTTAATACTAGTACGGTAGCACATGTACATAATAATAATAATAATAATAATAATAATAATAATAATAATAATAATACTAACAATAAAGCAAATATAGCGAGTTGGTCGGACCTATCGAAATGCAATGGCATGTAGTGCGGGTGAAGACCATACCTATCATTGTCTCCGCTACGGGCGTGATCCCCAGTACCTTGCTCCAAGGCCTTAAAGAACTGGATCTGGATACTCAACTGTACAAACTAATGCAGAAGGCAGTAGTTCTCTCAACAAACCGAATCGTCTGGAAGTTCATGGGTAGCGATTTCGAATTTCCAGCTTAGAAGTGGAAGTTTCATTAACAAAAACAATACCTTGGTTATCATTTAGACTTTCTACATTATGGATAATACTTTGGTTCCCTGAAGCGCGTATAGTTATGCTGTGATGTACCAGTAATAATTAATATGTACTGTAGGAAACTGTGTAGCTCAGGTAGTAGAGTGCTATCCTTCTCAAGGTTTCGATCTAGGCCCAGTCATGTACACACATCAAAAAAAGTTTTGCATCACCTCGGTTCCAAGAGTTCCGGAACCTTTAAATACAAAGGGAATAGAGATCAACACAAACAACATTTCAGCTCGTTTTATTGCTCATGAGACCCACACATTGCATGTTGTACCATCATACAGCTAGACTTTCAGCATTTGTGGTCCAGATTGCAGTACACACCACTACCTCTAATACCCAGTAGCACGTCCTCTTGCATTGATGCATGCCTGTATTCGTCGTGGCATACTATCCACAAGTTCATCAAGACACTGTTGGTCCAAATTGTCCCACTCCTCAACGACAATTCGGCGTAAATCTCTCAGAGTGGTTGGTGGGTCAAGACGTCCATAAACAGCCCTTTTCAACATATCCCAGGCATGTTCGATAGGGTTCATGTCTGGCGAACATGCTGGCCACTGTAGTCGAGCGATGTCGTTATCTTGAAGGAACGCATTCACAAGATGTGCACGATGAGGTCGAGAATTGTCGTCCATGAAGACAAATGCCTCTCCAATATTCTGCCGATATGGGTGCACTATGGGTCGGAGGATGTCATTCAGGTATCGTAAAGCCGTTTCGGAGCCTTCCATGACCACCAGTGGCGTACGTCGGCCCCACATAATGCCACCCCAAAACATCAGGGAACCACCACCTTGCTGCACTCGCTGGACAGTGTGTCTAAGACGTTCAGCCTGACCAGGGTGCCTCCAAACACGTCTCCGACGATTGTCTGGTTGAAGGCATATGCGACACTCATCGGTGAAGAGAACGTGATGCCAATTCCGTGGGGTCCATTCAGCATGTTGTTGGGCCCATCTGTACCGCGCTGCATGGTGTCGGGGTTGCAAAGCTGGACCTCGCCATGGACGTCGGGAGTGAAGTTGCGCATCATGCAGCCTATTGCGCACAGTTTGAGTTGAAACACGACGTCCTGTGGCTGAACGAAACGCATTATTCAACATGGTGGCATTGCTGTCAGGGTTCCTCCGAGCGGCAATCCGTAAGTAGCGGTCATCCACTACAGTAGTAGCCCTTGGGCGGCCTGAGCGAGGCCTGTCATCGACAGTTCCTGTATCTCTGTACCTCCTCCATGTCCGAACAACATCGCTTTGGTTCACTCTGAGACGCCTGGAAACTTCCCTTGTTGAGAGCCCTTCTTGACACAAAGTAACAATGCGGACGCGATCGAACTGCGGTATTGACCTTCTAGGCATGGTAGAACTACAGACAACATGAGCAGCGTACCTTCGTCCTGGTGGAATGACTGGAACTGATCGGCTGTCGTACCCCCTCCGTCTAATAGGCCCTGCTCATGCATGGTTGTTTACATCTTTGAGCAGTTTTAGTGACATCTATGAACAGTCAAAGGGACTGTATCTTTGATACAATATACACAGTCAACGTCTATATGCCGGAGATCTGGGAACCGAGGTGATGCAAAACTTTTTTTGATGTGTGTAGTAAATGAGGGGGAACAAATACGACAGCCTTATGCCGATGGCAGGTACATGAAATTCTGTGAACACAACATTCTGGAATCTCGACTTCCCCGAAAAAAAATTAAAATAGTGTGTGACTAAAAGCATATTATTATCATTATTATTATTAGACTATTAAACAAATTATAAGAGATTATATATTTACTGAATGTTATTTAATTTTAATAGGATTCCATGTTTAGGACGTTCAGTCAATAGGCTAAACACTTTTTGTAACAATGATGATGGAAGAGGCTTGCAAGCTTGTTGTGATGGTTGTTGATAATTCATTTTAGGGGCTTGGGATATTTGTTTATCAGCCCCGTGTAGTTGGGTGAGTGTGGGATTTGTCTTATAAACTGGGTTTATGTGGTGACTGTAGTAGTACGTGTAGCTGTAGTTATTAAGGTTGTGAATGAGGTTGCTGCCCCGGAACTCCAAGTACCATACAGTACTAACCCGACATGTGCTTGGAAAGCAAAGCACGTGAAAGAATCCGGGGAAATCTAAACTCAGTATGGCCACAGTCGGTGCTGAGTTCGGACCTCCAACCACCGGACTTGTTGCGATCGTGGTGCACGATTAAACACGCCTGCCTACACCGCGGGGGTAGGAAATAAATCAGCCGTAGTCTTATGAAGGGACATCCCAACTTTGGCCCGTGGGATGTTACGGGAAATCAACTTGTGGCTGCTGATGGTGGGAAGTAAGGAAGCTTGTGGTTTTACATGACCGTAAATATCGTGATCATGAGCTACTGGACCTCCTTTTTATGTGACATCCGAACCCCAAGACATGGCATTTCACTTCGAAAAACTCACATGCATTGACCGGGAATCAAACCTGTTCCGCCGTGGTGAGAGGCCAACAGCTGGATCGCTACGCCATCACGCCCCGACTTGCATATCGGTCGGTAATGCTAAGCTGTCTCATCACTAGCACCACATGTAGATGATGATGATAATAATAATAATAATAATAATAATAATAATAATAATAATAATAAGAGTCAGCATGTGTAGCTCTGGTGGTAGAGTGCTAACCTTCCCGAGGATGCAATCTACGTTCTGTCATGTAGTAAATGAATGTGATCTAACACGATCATGCCCATGGATTTCATGCCACATACATGAAATCCGGCGTAAATGAATGACTGGCAATTCGACATACCAAAATAACATGAAAGAAGTTAGTGTGTCTAAAAGCCTATTATTACTATTATTATTGGTAGAAGCAAACTATAATAATAATATTATTAATATTTTTATTTCAGTTGTTGCACAGTCTTCATACAAAGATAGTCCTTAAATTAATTTACCAAATCTTTAGGATTTCCATTTTCTATGCATATGCCATGAGGCTGGCAAAATTCGACACAGATCCAACATCACTAGTCATGTAGCCACTCCCCATGAAGGTGTGAATCAGCTGTTCATAGGCTCGGTTTGAGTATTTCAATGCCATTTGCAGACAAGACGAGAAGGTCACTCAACTTCAGACTCTTGTCTACTTTCCTCATTGTTGGAGGGGAGGGCGACGGGGAGAAGTCTGCTGTGCTGCTGAGGTAAACGCAGTGTAAACCCTTTTCCAAGACTTTGACCGATAATTTTCGTGATTTAATTCCACCTACACTCATTAAGATACGACTAAATTTCATGAGGATATTTGCTTAGATTACGATCTTCCACAACCAGAGTATCGGACGTCATTTATATCAATTAAACCTGTATAATTTAAGAAAGGGGAGTTATATAATTGAATGATATTTATACAGCGTGTTGTACCCGTATTTTCTGTGAAATAAAACATGTAAATTTGCTTGTATCATCCAGCAACGAAACCGGTGATATTTTGAGCCTGAATTACGGGGAAATGTTTTTTTTCTACACGCTGCGCGTATTATGCGGGAATAATGGAACGCGGGTTTGGACAGCCCTTGAAATGTTATAAGCCGAAACATAAGGAAATGGCTGCAGAGGATTGACAAGCTGATCTGCCACAGCGGTAGCCAAGGTCAAACGAGGTGGGGAGACAGCGCTACGTCGCTGCTAATGGACGTGAAGTGTGCATCTTGGCAGCGAGGTGTTTTTAATTTTTTGTGGCACATTAAAGAATCTGGTTGAACGCCATTATGTAACCCTCACGACTGAAATTAGCACGTGGAATGTTTCGTCAGCTTTTTCGAAGATTTACCACGTATAATTGCCATAAATTTGAGGAGGATACGAACTATAATTTTGCTTGGCCAATCAGAGCAGGACGTATGGTGGGGATGAAGACAGTTGTTCGTGAGAATGTTCACCGGACGGACAGGCGAGAGGATTGTTGAGTGGATCTTGTGAACTGAATTTCAATAAGCGGGCGTAGTGCGGTCGCTGAGCTTTAAACGTATCGGATCTTGTACGAGTGTTCGGAGTACAAGCGAAAACGAATCCCGTGCTGTAGTATGGCTAATATATAGTACATTTTGTTTGCTGTATTTGCATAGATTACCTTCAAATACCAACGCAGTGACATTTGGGACAATTAACTATCTTTTACAACCTCGTGTTGACGGCAGTGAACAGTACCTGTAAAACTTGACAGTGTAGCGGATAGCTTCGACATATTGGGCCATTTTTACCTACGAGGTTTATTCAAAAAGGAACGTAGATGGAACCTCGAATGATAATGGAATTATTATTGGCAATGGCAGCGAGGGGAAAAATATGATTGGTTCCCAAGATAGTTTCGTCATGAAGGAGTAATTTGATTAAGGGAATACTACAATGGGAGATAATGGAGAATCCGAAGCAACTTGACGACCGGCAAATGTTGACGGACAAGCAAACTTCTGAGATTACCTAGAACTACCATACTGTAATCATGAGAGTAGAAATATCAAGGCCAACTACTTTATATCTTAGCAAGATAGAAGCAGATGAGGGCTTTCCTAGCCTACCCAGAAGAGCCGAGTTCGGTGCCCGAGGGGAAGTGTGGGGACCTGATAGCCAGCTGTGGACCAGGAGAGCTGCGGCCACATAGGATGGCCAAACCAGGAATTCGTCCCGTACATCTTTCATCGGAAGCAGATTTCAACTCATGGTTTGAAGGCGTCTCTGATTATGTAGTCTTGGCATGAGTAAATTGGGAATCTTGAGGGCACCATTTTTCTTGGAATATGTTTGTCTTGCTGTTTGAAAATTTTGCATTTTGAGTCGATTTCAGGTCCGGATTCGTGTGATGGTAAAACATAAACATAAACATTAAATTTGTATGGAATTTAATTAATAATTATTGGGGTTTACTGTAGACTCCGATTAAATGTGTTATTTAATCGTAGTTGCTTTTGATCATAAGTACGTCTTCGGACTCTGTTGTCCATTTTTACTGCTTATTTGCGCCAGCAGATCGCTATTTGTACTTTGGCTGTATTCGTAACCAGCGATAACGCGACAGAAGTTTGTTTAAAGTAACTGAAAATTGTTTGCAATAAACTACTAAAAGAATGTCGTGAAAATAATTTGGTAATAGAAGGAAAGAGACTATAAAGCTTACGCGAGGTATAATTCAAGAATGAAATAATTATAAAACACAATGAACGACTGTAATCAATTAAATAATTGAGTTAACTACTTATAGAAATGTAATGATCGAAGGAGAAGTAGATGAAAGACTGCAATAAAAATATTAACTGTTGAAGGTTAACATTCGCGAAAGAAAACTTTGAAACTTTGCCAGATACGAAATGTCTTACGAATAATTTGAAAGCGCACATAATTGTTATAAATCATTGGAAATATATTTGATGACCTGTAATTGTTGTGAATTGTATTGCTGTGTACGAAGAATCTTATATTGAGGTATTGTAGTGGAGGAATTATTGTTGTTTATGATTGGGGTGCGATGTAATGTAACATATAACCGTGTAATGGATATCCAAAACTGGATCTCGAAAAGATCAGGTCAATGCTGAATGTCAATAGTATGGTATAGTGTGAAATTTATTGCTAGTCATCGTATACTGAAAGAAAATTTCGCAAATTCATAAATTGTGTTTTATAGTAACCTTGGCAAAGAAACAGATAGAATTGATAAGCGCCCGCTGTGGCAAATGTTAACTTGAGACTTTATAATTATTTCACCGATTTCGAAATGAAACACATGTGCTAGGCTTTGTTGAACGGCCATGTAAGCCAAGAATTTGTATAAAAGCATAGCGATAATGGAAGTTCCATCTTCAATAAGACATAGTAAAAATTAATCATTGAGGAGTCTAGATGGAAGTGAAACTCTCGTGATTTAAATTGTAAATAATACTTATAGTGAAATGACTGAACATTAATTCTGTAAATAACACCATGATCGTCACATATAACTTTTTTCGAAACTTTTGAGTCGATTTGGAACAAATTGCCATAGGAGGGCATAACGGAGATTCCCATCTGGTATAGAGAAAAATTTATTTTTGTAATTAGCACAAATCAATGCAGAGGAATAGAACTTTAAACATTGTCACCGTTAAGATTTTTTTTTTTGGGGGGGGACTCCGATTATTTTCTGATTTAGTTCAGGAATAACTGACTGAAATAGTGGATGCATTTGAGACCCTTAATTTTTTCAAACATTCTAAGTTTAGTTGGTGTTTTCTTATCTTCATGTGCACATAAATATTTTCTGTATCAGCACTTGTAATTTTGACGAATGGAATTAAATTACGAACACGAGTTTTTCGTTGGTTTGATCGTATTTTACAGCGGATTTTGAATAATATTAATTAACTACGTTCACGATTTTCTCTTTTTGAGCCTATTCAATTTAATCCACGCCCGAGAGGTGTTTGTGTCTCATTCTTTTTTTTTTGTTTGTTTGTTTGATAGTCGATGAAGAATTTTGAAGCTAGTTGTTTTTACACTATATTCCAAGCATTTCTTCCAGTGATTTCTTTTAGCCGGGTGACCGAAATATTTCGCAATCCAGCTCAGCTTCGGATTTTGGCAAATATTTTTGGCAAAGGTGCAGTGTATTTGATATTCGTGACGTCCGTTACAGAAGAGACTATTCTAAGCTTCCTAGGTAAAAAATAATGTCACCTATCTTCAAATTGAAAATTAATCATTAATAAGTCAATGCCTGTAGGTTTTCGAGAAACTGTTCAAGCAGAAGGTGCAATCCAAGTCTGGGGTACTCGGGTAGGACGAGGTAGTTTGAAGCATGGCGAGGGCGGGGAGAGAAGTCGTTACGTAATCGGAGCATTGACTTTCCTGTTGAGAAGAGGAGGATATCAGCTGATATGAGAATAGCTGTACTCGTCTTGTAAGTCCCCTACGTAAGCAAATTGTTGGTTGGTTCCTTAGTTTAGGGGCTGCGACAACGCGGTCATGTAGCCCCGTGTACTTTGGATGTGTGTAGAATCTGTCTGATAACCGGTGTTAATTGTGATGACTGTATTAGTGTGAGTATCTGGTTTTTTTTTAATTCAAGTATGCCTCCAATTTTGAATTTTTCAAATAGTTCCTACTTTGGCCGCCAAACGCCACCGTCAGCAACTATTAGGCCTAGTTCAGAACTTAGCTACTAGACGCCACCGCAGTCGGCTCTTGGCAACGAACGTAGCAACCTAAGAGCGTTGTTTACATTCTTAACCTACACATTTTAGTTTCACACAAGTGTAATTAGTGGAAAGTTCTTTAACATGCCATAAATCTATGACATGGGACCGCCGGCTTTACTTCCCCTCCGAAGGAAGGCATACTGAGGGATTTTTAACGCTCTTAGGCCGGATTTGAACCCGCTGGGCATAGAAGCTCAGCATGCTACCGACTACGCCACCGAAGCCGCGTAATCAGAGCATTGGCCTTCCTGTTGAGAAGGGGAGGGAATCAGCTGATATTGGGATAGCTGCACTCGTCTTGTAAGTCCCCTACGTAAGCAAATTGTGTTGTTGCTGTTGTCGTTGGAACCTCAGATAATGGCCTGGGATATTTAGACCGGTAGTATTCTGTAGCCTACTTTGTAAGGGTGGAAGTCATTGATTGATGTTGATGTAAAGGATAAAATAATTTCGATAATCAGCCCTGGTGTGTAGTTGGCTTCCGGCACGTGAAAGAAATACAGTGGAACAAAATTCCGACATCCCGTCGTCTGTTCAGAACTAGCATTTAAGACGTAAAATACTTGATGTTGTTTCGTTTGAGACGCTTGGCACTTGTGGTCATAACCCCCATGTAGTTGGGTGTGTGTAGAATTTGTCTCATGACCTGTGTTTTTGTGGTTTCTGTATTTGTAATTCAGGTGGGGATTGGGCAGACGGCGGCTGTGACCTTAGGTGAGGAACTATCCAGGTATTTGCCTGCGGTAGAAGTGGGAAGCCATGGGCTACAGTCAAGAATGCTAGTCACTACACCAATTGGTGGTTATGTATCAAGGTATACATGTAAGTCATATTCACTGAAGTAAAGTTCAATTATCGTTGTGTGTATCAAGCCATAGTCTACTTAAGTTAACTTCGTTACTTTACCATGCCAAAACGACATCATTCTTATATCATTGATTTTCAGGATGACTGCGCCATAGCCTTGATAGAAATTCCACAAGCTTCAAAAATATGAATAAATGTGCCACTGAAACAATTTTGACTTTTTGACGTGACAAATAAATTGTTGGACTAGAGTGACGATCGTCAAAAAGTGTTACAGTGAAAGGAGATGATATCGTTGTATCTCTCTCCTGCTGCAACGCTCCCTCTCTCTCTCTCTCTCTCTCTCTCTCTTTCTCTTTCTCTCTCTCTTCTGTTGCTGCACTCGAGTGTCGCTACTGTCGTGTTTGGATGTCACGGGTGAATCTCTGGATGGAACTTTATACGGTTTTCACCATTCTGTAAAGTATATCTCGAGGAAGATTTCTTTAGAAAATAACTTATTTATGATCAAAGGAAGCCGAGCAGTAACGATTTCAGTGAAAACGTCGAAACACACACATGCGATTTTTAAGCTTACGCTGGGCACCCGTTAAAAATATATATATTCTATGAGTGTAAGAATTGTTCAGCATGAAAAGCTCTACAAAAACGTCCAGGAGAACGTATCTCTATCTTCAATACATCGTCCACGTCCACATGTCTTAACGTTTTTATTTCTTCCAACAATATCCATTCAAATTACGAGGCGATAGTTTACGAGCTATATAGGGGCGAGTCTATCACCGCAGTTACAGCCTAGATAGTGGGCGAACATATTACCCCCAGATACAGCCAGCAGCAAACTATCGAATAATGTTGAGTTAAAACTTCAGGGAAAAGTGGTTGTGTTTGGAGTTTCCCTGGAAGTGCAACACAGCTTTTCTTAATTTCGCCTGTGAAATTTCCGTTCCGCAAAATACATAATTAAAAATATACGAAGCTGGAATTTCGCAAGAGCGACAGTTTAAACAAATAAGTCCGAGAATACTTTGTCACGCTCAGAATATCGTCGTGCATCGTAGTTGCACCCACCCAATATTTTTACCTTTTTTATTAAAGAAGTCGTTCCAGAAAGAACTAAAATATTTAGCTTTTTGATTGGTTAGTTATTTAATCAATTTGGTGTGAGTGAATGTTACTTAAGTGTTCATAGTTAACATTAGTGTATTTGCTCTCGTGTTGTTTTTCGAGTGATAACAATGACTTCAAGGAAATCAAAAGACACGCCTATGAACACAACTGAACAAGGTGTTACAGTTTGAAGCAATCACATCAGTTAGGGATTTCTTCCATTCCTCATTTTTCTCAAATTTTAACACGATGACGTTTCGTATCCCCAATATGATGCATCACGAATCTTGATTGAAACAATTCATGTTTGATGGCTTAGGTTGTAGGTAGATATTTATGTCACGTGGTAAATTATTCTTTATTAGGAGGTAGATTGTGACAAGTTACATGAACAAGTAGCGAACGTGGTCTAAGTCACAGTAGCAGTGAACGAGAATGTGGCAACACCGAGCAGTAATTCATGACGTCATACCCCATCTCTCGTTGGGCAGACTTTACATCTACTAATAGCGCCATTGCTGCTGCAGCGACTCAGTGCGGAAAGCAGTGGCAAACTACCTCACTTCTCATCTTTCTTAATACGTAGCATTGTGTTTCTTGGTGTCATTCCCCCATTACCTATGGCTGTAACTTTTGAGTATCCGATCAGTGTTCGGGGTGACTTCCCAACAGTGAGAATAGTGTTTTTGGTATTTATCAGAACATTAAAGTTTAAATAAGATACTTACGACTTGAAGAAGCGTACGAATTATTTGCATTCCACTTCACACTAAAGCACACTGTGATGTTTTATGTGACTCCGTTTACGATACGGTGTGATACTCCTATATCGAGCGTTAATATAATTATGTTTACTAATCGTTGATCAGTATTCTCCTTTTCATATTTAATAAGTGGTAAGTACAAATCATTTTCTCATTTAGAATACAGGACATGGTAAATTTCAGGAAACCATTTTGTTTATTTCTGAGCACGCTATCATATTATCCCTGTTATTAATCTGATAACGGAAAGTGTTGCTTATTGATTCCCATATGAAGGACCAAATAGACCGACATAGTGATAATAATGCTATAATTTCATACTAATAAGTCAATATCCAAACTTTCAACCAAAAATGTCAGTCAAATTTCAACTTGAAGCGTTTTTTCAATGGGTAAATAATTTCAACCGAAAATATCAGTCAAATTTAAACTTAACACAAGTTCGCTCTCGTGTTACTGAGCAACTGTCAGTCTCTTGCCATTAACAGGTGAATCCACACTCCCCCCAACCGCTCCACCCATACCTACAAGGACAGCTGCCCAATCACGGCTCCCAGCCTTCCGCTCCCGAGAACACACCAAGTGATAGCAACCTGATGGCTAGAAAACTCAACTCCCGCACGGCAAGACAGGCCGTTATTTTTGCAGGTGATAGATAGTGCATACTTTGTTTATATGTTGTGTGGTTTTGTTTACGATGTGATAGTGGTGTGAATAATTTCGCTTAGCTGTCGTCTCCCTTGTTTATCTGTGCGTATTGATTATTGTTTGATAATATTAAACGTTCGTGTAAGTCAATGTCTGCATTAGTGCTTCATAAAATCGAGATACCGGTGCCTTCTGTTACCCTTGTGATACCATAAATTCTACTGCCAAACAGTGGTCTATTTTTATTCTGTTTAGGGTTTATAAATTCATTATGAGATTTATGAGCAAGCATAGTAATAATTAAAGTGTTCCATTTTTAGGTCTGAGAAGGTCAGGAACATAACCTCCTTTTTAAATTGGTTGCAGTGTCCACTCATCCAGTTAGTTGAAGGATATCAGTCTTATCAGGCACTTGGTGTGGATTCCTGTTTTTATAAACTGCCAGATGGCTTACCCATGCTTATGCTAAAATTGTGGTGATATGCCTCGAAATTTTTGTGTGACTGGATGCAAATCCAATTATTACAAAGATAAGACGTTGGTGTCTATTTTCCAATTTCCCATCGGGGGAATTTAATCGACACCCAACTGCACGGGGCTGATGACCAAGAAGTCTCAAGCCCATAAAATGAATTAACAGGAGACAAAATCACGTCATGATGTTAGGGATAAATGGCCAAGAAGCATTCATCAGGATGCTTTTCCTCCGACAGCTAATTCATTAGTATGTGTCAAACAGTTTGTCCCTGAATTTGTTGTTGTTGTTGTTGTTATTATTGTGCAGATGGCTCAGTCGTAACTGTACCTAGGAAAAGAACAAAACTACACTTCAAATATGTCTTCGTTGTCTACTAGTACCAGTATATTTTGTATCGAGTGCACTTGGTACAGTGTCATTTAATCTTATCAATGGGACTAGCTTACATGTTTATGGATTCACATGGAAGTTATTTCTTGTGTATACAGTAGGCCTAATTATAATTTTTGTGTTAGATGTGCATAAAATATGCCTTTTTGTCTACTGGTACCGGCATATCTTGTATCGTTTCATTCGACAGTGTGCTACTTACAGTAATTATTTGAATATGACTACTGTAGCATACATGTTTAAGTATTTATACATATAGGTAAATGTTTGTACGTAGTGTTAATTTATATTCTCAGATGTTCATCAAATAGGCCTTCATTGTCTACTGGTATATTTTGTATTGGACAGAGTGCCATTTAATCTCATCAATAGGAATGGTTGAATGAATGAATGAATGAATGAATGAATGAATGAATAGGATTGGCCTACATGTTTATGAATTTACAGGAAGCAGGAATTACCTAGGCATTTATCTTCAGTATGTATGGGAACCCATGGTAAACCACTTGCTGGGTGGCTAAGGGAAGAATTGAACCCAACATTTCCCGGTTTACCTCACTAAGCTCTTACCCTTAAACTAGAATTAGATTCCTTGACAAGTCTGGAATCAAGCATGGACCCCCAGAAGTGACAACCAAGAACTACACGCCCTGGTTGGTCACATTTATTTAATCATTTTAAATGATCTTGTCGACTTCGTCGTTCCGCTGAGGTCTGGCGTTACGTTACGGTGACGGGACGAAATGTACTTAGTATGCACTGAAGTGTGTGACGTCATAGTACGATGTAGCAGCCGAGTACCAAAAGGCAGTGCGAGAACAGAGTCTCAAGAAGGCAGTGCGAGAACAATCAAGTAGGCTGTGAAGAAACAAAATAGAATCTTGAAATTTTGTTGTCGCACTGCCTTCTTGGTACTCGGCTGCTAGCATTTAAAATGATTTAAAGTCCAGTCTTTCAGACCGACTCTCCCTGCCTTTTTAAGAATAATCTTATCTTATCTTATCCCTATATCTTATATATAAAAGTGAAAGTCTGTATGTATGTATGTATGTATGTGGGTGGGTGGGTTGGTTCCGTATACAAATCTACACCGTTCCACCAATCTCAACCAAATTTTGCATACACATAGTTTAGGACCCAGAAGGAACCGCTGGCTACATGAATTTTCGATAGTCTTTCTCATTCTTCGGATTTCGGCCCTTTTGCACTCAAGCACAGGCTAATCAAATCATAAAATATACTCATGAAGGAATGGCAAGATAGATAGTTTCCATGGCAACATAGCTCAAGTCGAGGCACGGCCGACTGGATTCGAGTTGCGCTCTGCACTACCGGTATAGAAAATGAGGATCTTTACTTGAAACCCCGTTAGTTACTCAACGGCTCACACAGCACTGTCAACCGAGTTTAGCATAACAAAGACTCGACACTATCTACAATAAATCTGTCAAATACCACTCACTCACTCATTCACTCATCGCGAAATCTCAGAAACCACCGAACGGATTGGAATGAAATTTGGCATGCAGCTTCCTCAAGGGCCGCGAATGCCCACTAAGAGAGGATTTGTGGATATTCAAGTTCTTAAGGGGTGTTAAGGGGGTAGGCCAGCATTTCATTGAACAGCATTATCTCCCGATTGGTTTCATTGGGGGATGTGATACTCGGCACATAAACTCATCAATAAAAACAAGATGTTCAGTAAAGAACATATAGCCTACTTTCTCCTAAATGCATGGGTAATGTTATAACTCTTTGTCCTTTTCAAGGAGTATGATTGAATGTTGGTTGTAGGAGCTTGTTGAAATACAACGTGCTATAGGGATATTAAACATGAATATGAGGTGCCCTTTGCTAGTGCTACCTCTGTACCAAATTTCGTCCAATTCGGTTTCACCGTGTTTGAATTGATAGGGGGAATCGATTTGCACACATACTTGGCCACCATCTGCAAACTATTGGGCTGATGTTCTTGCAGTTTGGTCAGAATATGTTTCCCACATAAAGATATGGTGTTGCAAAATTAGGTAAAGACTAGATTATTAGGTTGGTCGTAATTACATTTTAGCTTTTAACATTTGGGTGGCCGCGATTACGTTTCCATCAAGATAGCGGTGATATAAAACATGACACTGAGGTGCCCTTTGCTAGTGCTACCTCTATACCAAATTTCGTTCCATTTGGTTTCAGCGTGTTTGAATTAATAGGGGGAATCGATTCTGACACAAAGATGGCCGCCATCCGCAAACTAATAGGCGAATGACCTATTAGATTGGTCAAAGGATGCTCCCTCTATAAAGGTATGTAGTTGCAAAATTTGGTAGAGATCGGATGATTAGGTTAATCGTAATTTGATTTAAGCTTTGAACATTCGTGTGGCCGCCATTACGTTTCAGTCAAGATGGCGGCGATATAAAACATGACACTGAGGTGCCCTTTGCTAGTACTACCTCTGTACCAAATTTCGTTCCATTCGGTTCCACCGTGTTCAAATTAATAGGGGGAATCAATTTTGACATAAAGATGGCCTCCATCCGCAAACTATTAGGTGAATGACCTATTAGATTGGTCAAAGGATGCTCCCTCCATAAAGGTATGTAGTTGCAAAATTTGGTAGAGATCGGATGATTAGGTTAATCTTAATTTGATTTAAGCTTTGAACATTCGTGTGGCCGCCATTACGTTTCAGTCAAGATGGCGGCGATATAAAACATGACACTGAGGTGCCCTTTGCTAGTGCTACCTCTGTACCAAATTTCGTTCCATTCGGTTCCACCGTGTTCGAATTAATAGGGGGAATCAATTTTGACATAAAGATGGCCGCCATACGCAAACTATTAGGTGAATGACCTATTAGATTGGTCAAAGGATGCTCCCTCCATAAAGGTATGTAGTTGCAAAATTTGGTAGAGATCGGATGATTAGGTTAATCGTAATTTGATTTAAGCTTTGAACATTTGTGTGGCCGCCATTACGTTTCCGTCAAGATGGCGGCGATATAAAACATGACACTGAGGTGCATTTTGTTAGTACTACCTCTGTACCAAATTTCCTTCCATTCGGTTGCACCGTGTTCGAATTAATAGGGGGAATCGATTTTCACACAAAGATGGCCGCCATCCGCAAACTATTACGCTGATGACCTATTGGTTTGGTCAAAGGATGCTCCCCCCATAAAGGTATGTTGTTGCAAAATTTGGTAGAGATCGGATGATTAGGTTAATCGTAATTTGATTTAAGCTTTGAACATTTGTGTGGCCGCCATTACGTTTCCGTCAAGATGGCGGCGATATAAAACATGACACTGAGGTGTCCTTTGCTAATGCTACCTTTGTACCAAATTTCGTTCAATTCGCATTCACCGTGTTCGAATTGATAGGGGGGGGGACAGACATTCAGAGTACACACACTCACACACACACACAGACACACACACACAGACTCACACACACACATACACACACACAGACAGACACACATTTTTCGCCCTGTGTTGATCTCATAAGTCTACTTTCATTTTTTGCAAAAATCGAAAGTAGGCTAATAAGAAGACACGTGTCTGAGGGTTTTTCGATGTGGTGTATATTATGAGGTGAAAGGGGTGAAAAGTGGGGATTGAAAGATTCCTAATGGAGCGTGCATCTCTTAAAGGACATAGGCGAGGAGTTTGAAATTCAGCGAAAAAAATCAACATAAAAAAGAAGTAAATATGTGTTAACCCGTTTTTTTTTCATAAATCCAATTTAAGGGGCCCATGGGGAGGGGTAAAATTCTGGGGGGGGGGGGAACAGGAAAGAAAGTGTCTTAATTGATTGACTGACTCACTCACTCATCAAACTCAGGGGAAAAAACTGCTTTAAAGTAAGTAAATAGCTGTTCGACAGTTTTTTTTTTCATAAATCAAATTTAAGGGGTTCATGGGGAGGGGTGAAATTCTGAAAAAAGAAAATTGAAAGAATATTTCCTGACTCACTCACTCATCATCGCCCAGCCAAAATTATTGAAGTTAGAAACATGACAGTTTGGGGATATGTTCATTGTATGTCAAAACCGTCTGCTACGAGAGGATTTTCGGATATTCAGGTTCTAAAGGGGTCTTACGGGGGTTAAACCTGCATTTCATTGAATAACAATACTTCCCGATTGGTTTCATTGGGGCATGTGATACACGGCATATAAACTCATCATTAAAAAGTAAGAAGACACGTGTCTGAGGGGTTTTCGATGTGGTGTATATAATGAGGTGAAAGGGGTGAAAAGTGGGGATTGAAAGATTCCTAACGGAGCGTGTATCTCTTAAACGACAGAGGCGAGGAATTTGAAACTCAGCGGGAAAAAATCAGCATAAAACATAAGTAAATATGTGTTTGACCATTTTTCATAAATCCAATTTAAGGGGCCCATGGGGAGGGGTGAAATTCTGGGGGGGGGGACAGGAAAGAAAGTGTCCTAACTGATTGACTGACTCACTCACTCATCAAACTCAGGGGGAAAAAATGCTTTAAAGTAGGTAAATAGATTTTCGACAGTTTTTTTTATCAATCAAATTGAAGGGGTTCATCGGGAGGGGTGAAATTCTGAAGAAAAAAAATTGAAAGAAAATGTCGTGACTCATTCACTCACTCATCTTCGCCCAGCCAAAAATAATTGAAGTTGGAAACATGGCATTTCGGGGACATGTTCGTGTTATGTCAAAACCGTACACTAAGGGAGGATTTTTGGATATTCAGGTTCTAAAGGGGTCTTAAGGGGGTTAAACCTGCATTTCATTGAATAACAATATCTCACGAGTGGTTTCATTTGTGGATGTCATACTCGGCATATAAACTAATCATTAAAAATAAGCAGACATGTGTCTAAGGGTTTTTCGATGTGGTGTATTATTATGAGGTGAAAGGGGTGAAAAGTGGGGGTTGAAGGATTCCTAACGGAGCGTGTAGGCCTATCTCTTAAACGAGATAGGCGAGAAATTTGAAACTCAGCGGGAAAAAATCAGCTTAAAAAGTAAGTAAATCGGTGTTCGACCGTTTTTTCATAAATTAATTTAAGGGGATAATGGAGGGGGGTGAAATTATGGGGGTGAAAAAGGAGAGAAAGTGTCCTAACTGACTGACTAACTCACTCACTCATCAAAGTCAGGGGAAAAAGACAGCTTAAAAATAAGTTAATAGGTGTTCAAGCGTTTTTTCATCAATCCAATGTAAGGGGCCCATGGGAAGGGATGAATTTCTAGTAAAAATAAATGAAAGAAAATGTCCTGTCTGACTCACTCACTCATCACGCCCAGCGAAAACTATTAAAGTTGGAAACATGGAATTTTGGGAATATGTTCGCTGTATGTCGAAATCGTCAACTAAGGAATGATTTTTGTTTATTCGGGTTCTGAAGATGTGTTAAGGGGGTAAACGTGCATTTCATTGAATAACGATATCTCATGAGTTGTTTCTTTGGGGATGTGATATTCGGTATATAAACTAATCATTAAAAATAATCAGACATATGTCTAAGGGTTTATCGATGTGGTGTATATTATGAAGTGAAAGGGGTGAAAATTGGGGGTTGAGGGATTCTTAACCGAGCGTGTATCTCTGAAACGACATAGGCGAGAAGTTTGAAATTCGGCGGGAAAAACAGCTTAAAATAAAAGTAAATAGGTGTTCGACCGTTTTTCCATAAATCCAATTTAAGGGACCCTTGGAGAGGGATGAAATTCTGGGGGGAAAAACAGGAAAGAAAGTGTCCTAGCTGATTGACTCACTCACTCATCAAACTCAGGGGGAAATCAGCATTAAATAAGTAAATAGGTGTTCGACCGTTTGTTTCATAAATCCAATTTAAGGGGTTCATGGGTAGGGGTGAAATTATCAAAAATAAATGAAAGAAAATGTCCTGACTGACTCACTCACTCATCATCGCCCAGCCAAAATTATTGAAGATAGAAACATGAAATTTTGGGGATATGTTCGTTGTATGTCGAAAACGACCACTAAGGAAAGAGTTTTGGATATTCAGGTTCTAAAGAGGTGTTATGGGGGTAAACGTGCATTTCATTGAATAACAATATCTCACGAGTGGATTCATTTGGGGATGTGATACTTGGCATATATACTAATCATTAAAAATAAGCTGACACATGTCAAATGGTTTTTCGATGTAGTGTATGTTATGAGGTGAAAGGGATGAAAAGTGGGGGTTGAAAGATTCCTAACGGAGCGTGTATCTCTTCAACGTCATAGGCGATGAATTTGAAACTCGGAGGAAACCAATCAGCTTAAAAAGAAATAAATAACTAAATAAAATAGGTGTTCGACCGTTTTTTCATGAATGCAATTTAAGGGGCCTATGGGCAGGGGTAAAATTCTGGAAGAAAAACGTCCACTAAGGAAGGATTTTTGGATGTTCACTCTCATCGACCAACCAAAACTATTAAAGTTAGAAGAATGGTATTTTGGGGATATGTTTGTTGTGTGTCGAAAACGTCTACTAAGGAGGGATTTTTCGATATTCAGGTTATAAAGGTGTGTTAACGGGGTTAAACCTGCATTTCATTGAATAACAATATGACACGACTATGACGCGAGCGAAGCGAGGCTAAAAGTGAGATGGTGTGTGTCTGTGTATTACTCAATCACGCAAGTACCACTGGTCCGATTTACATGAATTTTACATGGAAGTAGCTGATTTACCTGGTTAACTTATAGGTTACATTTGATTTCAATACTTTGCACTATTTAAAGATGGCGACCACTTTAGTGACGTCACTACACCCTTTGGTTTCAAACTTTCATATTTCCATTTCAAATAAAAAGAGAACGCTAAGATATAGCAAACTTTTGATGGCATATACGAGGTTTAAAATTACATTTACTATCCGAAAGGTATCTCCAACGGTTAGCGGGTAAAACCTAAATTTGTGCTATAAAACACGGTCAACGCCGAGCGGTGTAGTTGGACAAAATCTTCCATCCTTAATCTCCCTCTGCGCAGCACCTCGCCTATCCCCTGTTTCAACTGTCACCTTCACATTTTAATTTATTTATGACGCGTAGCGAAGCACGAGTACTTCAGCTATATATATTATAATTGTGAAAATCTGTGTGTTTGTGTGTGCGTGTGTGTGTTAGTTTATTACCTCTTGACACTAAAACGGCTGGACGAATTTGGATGAAATTTGATATGGAGACAGCTTATACCCTGGGATAATATATAGGCTGCCTTTCATCCGGAAATAAATCATTGTTCCCATGCAACGGGCAACATAACTGAAAAGTCACCAAAAATACTCAACTGGGACAAAATATCGAAGTAGTCGCATAAAGACCGGACAAATCTCAATTTACGCCCCTCGATGCGAGAAACAATACTCGGCATGTCCCTACGGGACACCGAAAACCACTATTTAAGGCCCTAAAACCAACAGTTTCAAATATATTCGCAGAAAACTACCTTCACTCTGATAAACTGATGAAATAATAGCAAGTCCGTTTCCATGGCAACTGAACCTCAAGATATGACATCCGATTTTCTATATATCACTGTAGGAGGCAATGCCAATCCATTTATTATCTTTTTCAAGATATATATAAACACAATAAGAACAGGGTACCGCACCTGCCACCCAACTGGAGGCCCCGGGTTCGATTCCCGGCTCCGTCAGAAATTTTAGACACTGACGTGAGGGCTGCAACGGGATGCACTGAGATTCGTGACGACAATTGAGTAGCTGTCTGATAGAGAGGCAGCGCGCCGGTCACGAAGAACAAGATTAACGGCCGAGGGGACACGATGCGCTGACCACGCGTCACCACAATACATGCAAGCCAAATGGCTGGGAAGCGGTCGCATGATAGGCCTAGGCCCTTCATGGTCTGTAGTGCCAGGGGTAAAAATAATAGGTGTAGCGCCTTCCAATACCACTTTTAATTTTTGAACACTAAAGTAGCGGCTACTAAATAAAGGTAGCGATATAGCTACGTTCAATTTAATAAACACTGGGCTTACAAATCCCGTATAGTTAAGTACAAATATCAGTCTGGTCGTTATTTCAGTAGCAACGAAGCTCTGTGGCGGCTATTGCCGTTTCAGTAACAATTAAGGCATCCCGCCGTCACATACCTCAATGTGCACTTACAAAATTGTGAACCAGTCTATTTTACTGTAAAGAATTTCTACGAGCGAGTATCCACTCCGGCGAAAACCACACTCACCACCTTTTCCAAAATTTACACAAGACATGATTTTTAAAGCACTCTTCTGTATGTTGAAGTACAGAGATATACCACATGGAGACATACAATAAAATGTTGGCAAATCTGAGTTCAAGGAACTGCTGTCCAGAATAGGCTTTCGGTACAGGTTATGCGGCCCATGTTCGTAACATGGAATGTTTTCCTTTGACAATGCATCTAAACCATGTGCGAGGGCAACGCATTTCATAGACCTCTAAAAACACAATAATCAAGAAATTGGAGAAAAATTTAAAGTGGGAGCGAAGATTCAAGGAGAAATAATTTCATCTTTGAGATTTGCTGATGACATCGTCATCTTGACCGATACGCCAGAGGATTTGAACGAGTTTTTGAATGGTAAGGACTCCGTCTTGAGGAAAGAATTCATGATGAAAATCACTAAATGTAAAACAAAATTATTGGAATGCAGCCGAAATAAATCAGAAACCTCTATGGACCTCAAATTGGCAGGTGAAACGCTACGGGAAGTAGGAGACTTCTGTTACTTAGGAAGCAAGATAACCAGTGATGGACGAAACAAAGAGGATATAAAAACAGGTTGGCTCAGGCAAGGAAGTATTTCTACAGAAAAGGAATCTGTTGACATCGAATATACATTTAGGTATTAGGAAGTAATTTTTGAAAGCTTTTGTCTGGAGCGTGACACTATAACGAAGTGAAACTTGGGCTAATGGAGGACAATTGAAGCGTTTGAAATGTGGTGTTACAGGAGAATGATGATCAGACGGGTAGATAGGGCAACAAATGAAGATCTATTAAGGCGAGTGGGAGAGGAGAGATGTTTCTGGCGACTGCTAATGAAGAGAAGATATAGGTTGGTACGACACATATTAACACACCCAGGAATAGCAAGCTTAGTTATGGACGGGAGGGTCGAGTACAAGAACTGTAGGGGTAGACCAGGAAAGGGAGGCATGGAGTGCTGCATCAAACCAGTAAAAAAAACTGAAGACTCAATCAACAACAATCGGGAATTTTAATTAATTATGGAGGCATGTGAGGCAAAAGGGTTGTTGGAGAATTTCAATCCCTGGGATGTAATACTACAAGAGACTGCATAATGTACATCAGCGGCCAAGGTGAGAGATATTTTACTATAGGTTTGTTAATAGTGACATGTTGACGTTCAAATCATCAATAAGTGTGGCAAAATTACACCCAGAATAACTTAAGGAAAAATAGGCCTACTTTTAATACCCCATATTCCGATAGATTTGCCATTCCAGTGTGCAAGAGTGCAGTTCCCTCTTCAAACAATATTCGCAATTTCTATTAACAAAGCGCATTAACACACACTTAACAGCAGCAGGTGTACATTTAGACAAAACCATTTTTAAGTCCCGTGTGCGTTCATATACCATTCGTCCGATAGCGATGAAACTTGGGTAATATGTTGTGTACTCATCAGGGAAGGTTTCTGGCTTAGTACATCCACTTTACAATAGGTATCGCACAAGTAGATTCAACAAATGAGCGACGGCACGCGAATCGTTTCAACCAAGTCCCGTATGCGTTCATATACCATTCATCCGATTGCTATGAAACTTTGGTGAGTTGTTGTGAACACTTCCGAAATCATTATAGGCATAGTCAATCCAATTTACAATGGACAGCGCGCGAGTATTTTAAACAAATGAGTGTTGTGATGCGTTAATATAGCCTACAATTCATCCGATTGCGACCGAATTTTGGTAGTTTGTTTGGCACATTTCCGGGATGTTTATAGACATAGTTAATCTAATTAACAATAGATAGCGCACCAGTAGTTTAAACAAATGAGTGTTGGTGATGCATTCATATAGGCCTACAATTCATCCGATTGCAATCAAATGTCGGTGAGTTGTTGTGCATACGCCAGGAAAAGTTATAGGCATAGTAGATCCAATTAACAATAGATGGCTCGCAAGAAACTTCAACAAAATGGCGTGCGTTTGTTTCAACAAAGTGCCACATGCGTTCATATAACATTCACCCCAATGCGATGAAACTTGGGTGAGATGTTGTATACACTCAGGGAAGGTTTCTGGCTTAGTAAATCCATTTAACAATAGGTAGCGCACGAGTAGATTCAACAAATGAGCGACGACGCGCGAATTGTTTCAACAAATAACTTATGCGTTCATATACCGTTTCTCCGATAGGGATGAAACGTGGGTGAGATGTTGTGTACACTTCAGGGAAGATTTCTAGCTTAGTAAATCCATGTTACAATAGGTAGCGCACGAATGGATTCAACAAATGAGCTACGACTCGCGAAGTGTTTCGACAAAGACCCGTATGCGTTCATATACATTCGTCCGATAGAGATGAAACTTTGGCGAGTTGTTGTGTACACCCCAGGGAAGGTTTCTGATTTAGTAAATCCATTTTACAGTTGGTAGCAAACGGGTAGATTTAACTAATATGCGACAGCGCGTGAATCGTTCAATTAAGTCCCGTATGCGATCATATACCATTCATCCGAGTGTGATAAAACTTTGGAGAGCTGAGTACAGTCCTGCGAAGGTTCATGAATTAGTACGTCCGTTTTTCAATGGGTGGCGCACAAGAAGATTCAACAAATGAGTGACGGCCTGAATCGTTTAAACAAAATCCCGTATGCGTACATATGCCATTCGTCCGATTGCGATTAAACTTTGATGAGTTGTTGTGTACACTCCAGGGAAGGTTTCTGATTTAGTAAATCCATTTTACAGTTGGTAGCAAACGGGTAGATTTAACTAATAAGCGACAGCACGTGAATCGTTTCAATAAAGTCCCGTATGCGATCATATACCATTCATCCGAGTGTGATAAAACTTTGGAGAGCTGAGTACAGTCCTGCGAAGGTTCATGAATTAGTACGTCCGTTTTTCAATGGGTGGCGCACAAGAAGATTCAACAAATGAGTGACGGCCTGAATCGTTTAAACAAAATCCCGTATGCGTTCATATGCCATTCGTCCGATTGCGATGAAACTTTGATGAGTTGTTGTGTACACGCCAGGAAAGGTTTTCGAGTTAGTAAACCCATTTTACAATCGGTAGCGTACGAGTATATTCAACAAATGGGTGACGGCGCTCTAATCGTTTCAGCAGTCCCGTATGCGTTCATATACCATTCATTTCATTGCGATGTAACTTTCGTGAGTTGTTGATCACGCTCCCGTGAATGTTTCTGAGATAGTAAATTATTTTTTATAATAGTTTAGAGGTGGTTAACGGAAAAAGAGGAAAATATTTGGAATCCAAAAGCACTGCCACTAACAAAGTCAAAACCCCAACACTTTCTTTGATTGGCATTGCAACGCATGCCGGGTACAGCTAGTTTCTATATCATCTTACTAATATATAAAAATGAGATGGTGTGTGTCTGTCTTTCTGTCTGTCTGTCTGTCTGTCTGTTACCTAATAACGCAAGAACCACTGGTCCGATTTAAATGAAATCTTGCATGGATGTAGCTGAAATACCAGGTTTACATATAGGATACTTCTAATTTCGATATTTTGCACTATTAAGAAATGGCGACCATTTTAGTGACGTCACTACACCCTTTGGTTTCAAAATTTCATATCTCCATATCAAATAAAAAGAGAACGGTAGGAAATAGCAAACTTTTGATGGCACATACGAGCTTTGAAATTTAATTTCCTATCCGAAAGGTCCTTATCACTTTTCGTGTATCTCCGACGGTTAGCGAGTATAACCTAAAGTTGTGCAATAAAACACGGTCAACACTGAGCGGTGCAGTATATCTATATATAAATAGATTTTTTTTCTGAATTTCTACGGAAATTTGAGTTATTTACACGTTTCAGACTGTTTTATGATAGATGCGCGCGAAAATAATGTTTTGGTCTGTTTGTTTGATTGTCTGTGGACAAATTTGTTCCCTTATAACTCGAGAACGGCTTGGTGTATCAACGTAAAATTTGGTACAGATATCCATCAGAGGCACGACACTAATCATTGATGTAACCCTTCTCCGTACCTCTCATAAAAGGGGGCCTACCCCCTTAAAATGCATGCTGAAATAGGAGTAGAAAGACGAGACAAAAATCATTTTCAGCCCCTCGATGTGAGAGACAAAACTCGGGGGCCCCGAAGGGTCCCCGAAATCCACATTTTAAGGCCCTAAAACCAACCGTTTTTGAGATATTCCCAGGAAACTAATTTCATTTAATAAACTAATGAACGAATACAAGCCGGTAACCATGGCAACAGATTCTCAGAGGTCCATCTATTGCTGTAAGACGCAATGCAATTCCATTAATTACATTGGTGTGAAAGTTTGCAAACGGCTAGGTTATCACGGAACCAAATTAAGCTGTAGAATTCATCAATACGTATAATGCGCTTAAGGGGGTCAAGGGGTACAGTAGAATTTTTTTCACGCGATTTACACCTCCGGGTGTGGTACGGCAGGTCTATTATATTCCTATCCCTATATTATATTATTATTATTATATTATGGCGTACAACGAGGAGACAAAGCCCCCTCGGTGCCAGAAACAAAACTTGGGGGCCCTAAAGGGTCCTCGAAAATTACATTATAAGGCCCTAAAACCAAAAGTATCTGAAATATTCCCAGAAAACTAATTTAATTTAGCAAACTAATGAAGGAATGGAAATCGCTAACCATGACAACATTATCTCAAAGGGTGGCATGCAACTTTCCATCTATTTCTGTAAGAAGTAATGTCACTCTATTTATTACATTTCTGTGAAAGTTTGCAAATGGCTATACGGTTATCACGGAACCAACATAGACTGTATAATTCATCAATGCAATTAAGGGGGTCAAGGGGTAACCTAGATTTTTTCATGCAATTTTCACGTGCGACATATAGTACAGAAGGACTATTATATCTCCAAATATTTGCAAAGTGAAATGCCATGCCCTGTGGTTCAGATTCCACGTAAAATGTAGGTCCCGTGGCTTATGATCTCGCGATTAATGGTCACGTAAAACTACAATCATCCTTTATATCTCCAAACAGCAACATTATTTTCAAAAATTCCTGAATTGAATCAGCATTTTTTGCGGCTTTTAGGAACTTGGGCCATTTGAGACTAAATAACCTGAATTTTCATGCACCACAAGCCTTTATAATTTATGAAAGAGGTCTTCCAGAGTATGTGGACCTAACACAACGTAGAGGGTCATTTTTTATGTGAGGTGTATTGCGTTTCGTCTACAAGTCTTTCAATTCTATTTCACGTCAAGAAGTACAAGTTAGGTGAATTTAGTTTGAGAGCAAATTTTAACTAATCTTTCTTTTGTCGACATACGGATTCATCGTAAGGATGATTTTGTTTGATACTGTATGGCAGATATACCCATATTTGGATATCTGGGTGATATGTTGTAGACAATAGAATTGTCTGTCTGTCTTTCTGTGTATCTTTATGTACGCCTATAAATCGTGTTCGTAGGCGTGGTGCATCGTAAAATTAGGTATGGTAAACATGAGTCAATACACCAATCACTTATAAAACTCCTCACCGTACTATTCAAAGAGTAGAAGGGTGGATATAGGGAAAAACTTCTCAAAATACATGCTAAAATAGGCGAAATATAAAAAATTATCCTAGAAGGACGATCAAAGCATATGTTGGGCTTCTCAATGTGAGACACAAAATTCGCGAGTCTATAAGGGGTCTCCGAAAACCACATTTTAAGGCCCTTAAATTAACAGTGTGTGTGGTATTCCCTGAAAACTAACTTCGTTCTGATAAACTTATGAAGGAATGAAAAACCGCTAACCATTGCAACAGTAGCTCAATTGATAATGCCTGGTGTTAATATATAACACCGTTCGAAGGACGGGTAATTCTGCTATACTAATATATAAAAATGAGATGGTGTGTGTCTGTCTTTCTGTCTGTCTGTGTGCTACTCAATAACGCAAGAACCACTGGTCCGATTTAAATGAAATTTTGCATGGATGTAGCTGATTTACCAGGTTTACATATATGATACATTTTATTTCGATAATTTGCACTATTAAAAATGGCGACCATTTTAGTGACGTCACTACACACTTTAATCAAAACTTCATATTTCCTTATCAAATAAAAAGAGAACGCTAAGAAATAGCAAACTTTTGACGGTACATACGAACTTCACTTTTCGTTTATCTCCAACGGTTAGCGAGTAAATCCTAAATTTGTGCAATAAAACACGGTCAACACCGAGCCGTGCAGTATATCTCTACATATATAAATAGAAAATTTGTCGGTTTTTTTTCTGAATTTCTACGGAAATTTGAGTTATTTACACGTTTCAGACTGTTTTATGATAGATGCGCGCGAAAATAATGTTTTGGTCTGTCTGTCTGTTTATTTGATTGTGGACAACTTTGTTCCCTTATAAATCGAGAACGGCTGGGTGTATCAACGCAAAATTTGGTACAGATATCCATCAGAGGCACGACACTAATCATTGATGTATCTCTTCTCTGTACCTATCATAAAAGGGGGCATACCCCCTTAAAATACATGCTGAAATGGGAGTAGAAGGACGAGACAAAGCCCATTTTCAGCCCCTCAATGTGAGAGATAACATTCGGGGGCCCTAAAAACACATTTTAAGGTCCTACGTCCAACCGTTTTTGAGATATTCCCAGAAAACTAATTTAATTTAATAAACTACTGAACGAATGCAAGCCGATAACCATGGCAACAGATTCTCAGAGGTCCATCTATTGCTGTAAGACGCAATACAATTCCATTAATTACATTAGTGTGAAAGTTTGCAAACGGCTATATGGTTATTATGGAACCAAATTAAGCTGTAAATTTCATCAATATGTAAAATGCGCTTAAGGGGGTCAAGGGATAGTCTAGAATTTTTTCACGCGATTTACACCTGCGGGTGTGGTATGGCAGGTCTATTATATTCCTATCCCTATATTATATTATTATTAGTAGTATTATATTATGGCGTACAACGACGAGACAAAGCCCCTCGGTGCCAGAAATAAAACTCTAGGGTCCTCGAAAACTACATTATAAGGCTCTTAAACCAACAGTTTCTGAAACATTCGCAGAAAACTAATTAAATTTAATTTAACAAACTAATGAAGGAATGCAAATCCGTAACCATGACAACATTATCTCAAGGGGTGGCATCCAACTTTCCATCTATTTCAGTAAGAAGCAATTTATTACATTTATTACATTTCTGTGAAAGTTTGCAAATATAAGGTTATCACGGAACCAACGTAGACTGTATAATTCACCAATGCAATTAAGGGGGTCAAGGGGTAATCTAGGATTTTTTCATGCAATTTTCACGTGCGACATATAGTACAGAAGGTCTATTATATCTCCAAACAACAACATTATTTTCAAAAATTCCTGAATTGAATCAGCATTTTTTGCGGCTTTTAGGAATTTGGGCCATTTGAGACTAAAGAACCTGAATTTTCATGCACCACAAGCTTTTATAATTTATGATAGAGGTCTTCCTGTGTATGGGGACCCAACACAACGTAGAAGGTCAGTTTTTATGTGACGTGTATTGCGATTCATCTACAAGACTTTCAATTCTATTTCATGTCAGAAAGTACACGTAAGGTGAATTTAGTTTGAGAGCACATTTCAACTAACCTTTTTTCTTTTCTTTTCTTTTTTTTTTTCTTGTCGACATACGGGTTCATCGTAAGGATGATTTTCTTTGATACTGTGTGGTAGATATATCCTTATTTGGATTTGTGGGTGATATGTTGTAGACAATAGAATTGTCTGTCTGTCTTTCTGTGTATCCTTATGTACGCCTATAACTCATGTTCGGATGCTTGGTGCATCGTAAAATTAGGTATGGTAAACATGAGTCAATACACCAATCATTTATAAAACTCTTCACCGTACTTTTCATACAGTAGAAGGGTGGATATAGGGAAAAACTTCTCAAAATACATGCTAAAATAGGCGAAATATAAAAATTATCCTAGAAGGACGACCAAAGCATATGTTGCACTTCTCAATGTGAGATAAAAAATTCGCGAGTCTATAAAGGGTCTCCGAAAACCACATTATAAGGCCCTTAAATTAACAGTGTGTGTGATATTCCCAGAAAATTAACTTCGTTCTGATAAACTTATGAGGGAATGACAAGCCGCTAACCATTGCAACAGTAGCTCAATTGATAATGTCTGGTGCGTCTCTAAAAGCAACAGTACTAAAAGGGATGTAACACCAATAACATTGTTATTATTATTATTATAATGTCTGGTGTTAACACCGAACACCGTTCGAAGAACGGGTACTTCTGCTAGTACTAATATATAAAAATGAGATGGTGTGTGTCTGTCTGTTACCTAATAACGCAAGACCCACTGGTCCGATTTAAATGCAATTTTGCATGGATGTAGCTGAAATACCAGGTTTACATATAGGACACCTTTAATTTCGATATTTTGCACTATTAGGAAATGGCGACCATTTTAGTGACGTCACTGCACCCTTTGGTTTCAGAATTTCATATTTCCATATCAAATAAAAAGAGAACGGTAGGAAATAGCAAACTTTTGATGGAACATACGAGCTTTGAAATTTAATTTCCTATCCGAAAGGTCTTTATCATTTTTCGTGTATCTCCAACGGTTAGCGAGTAAAACCTACTTTTGTGACGTCACTACACCCTTTGGTTTCAAAATTTCATATTTCCATTTCAAATAAAAAGAGAACCCTAAGAAATAGCAAACTTTTGATGGTATACACGAGCTTAACATTTAATTTTCTATCCAAAAGGTTCTTATCACTTTTCGTCTATCTCCGACGGTTAGCGAGTAAAACCTAAATTTGTGCAATAAAACACGGTCAACACCGAGCGGTGCAGTATATCTCTACATATATAAAAAGAAAATTTGTATGCTTTTTTTTCTGAATTTCTACGGAAATTTGAGTTATTTACACGTTTCAGACTGTTTTATGATAGATGCGCGCGAAAATAATGTTTTGGACTGTCTGTTTTTTTGATTGTCTGTGGAGAACTTTGTTCCCTTATAACTCGAGAACGTCTGGGTGTATCAACGTAAAATTTGGTACAGATATCCATCAGAGGCACGACACTAATCATTGATGTAACCCTTCTCCGTACCTCTTATAAGAGAGGGCTTACCCCCTTAAAATACATGCTGAAATAGGAGTAGAAGGACGAGACAAAGCTCATTTGCAGCCCCTCAATGTGAGAGACATAACTCGGGGGTCCTAAAAGCACATTTTAAGGTCCTACGTCCAACCGTTTTTGAGATATTCCCAGAAAACTAATTTAATTTAATAAACTAATGAACGAAAGTAGGATAAATAAGCCGGTTCTGGCACAGGGGCTAATGGGCAATATGGCCGCCGCGCGCAATCACTCTATGTTATTCTTATGGAGGGGTCATTCAGAGCTGGCACAGGGGCTATTGGGCAAAATGGCCGCCACGGCCTGAGACCGTGGATTACGTCACAGGGAGAGGTCGGCCGTGTAGTTGCCAAATGGAATATTTATTATTATTATTATTATTAGGTAATTGTTAATTGATCATGTATAATCAAGACCAGCCTTATATTGTCCACTTTTTGGTGTAGTGGCTAGCATTCTTGGAGGTCATTCCTGAGGTTCGAATCCCGGCTCTGCCAAGAAATTTAATTTCTGGTCTCATGAGTGGAACGGGGTACACTCAGCCTTGTGAGGCAAAACTGACAAGAGCTGGCTTTTGATTCATACCTCAACAATTCTGCCTAACCCAACTTCACCTAACCTAACCTAACCTAACCTAACCTAACCTATCCTAACCTAACTTCAAAGTCAAAGCAAATATAAAAGCAAATGTGAAAGCACACATAATAAACTAAGTTATAACCTAACCTAACTTCACCTAACCTAACCTCACCTAACCTGTCCTAACCTAACCTAACGTAACCTACCTAATTTAAAATTGCAAGCGAAAAAAATTTAGCAAAAAGTATGAGAAAAAAGTGAGAGCAAATGTAATAGCACAAATAATAAACTTAGTTATAACCTAACCACACCTAACCTAACCTAACCTAACCTAACATAACCAAACTTCAAAGTGAGAGCAAAAATGTAAGAGCAAATGAGAGAGCACAAATAATAAACTTAGTTATAACCTAACCTAACCTAACCCACAGAAACCTCATTTAAAGATTTTAGATTTTATGTTTTAACATTTTAGATTTTTGATTTTTTCATTTTACATTTTTTAGATTTTACATTTTACATTTTTGATTTTTTGTATTTTAGATGTTAGTTTTTTTAGATTTTACATTTTAAATTTAAGATTTTTTGATTTTAGATTTTACTTTTTACATTTTCCGAAAAGAGTAAACTACTAGGTCACATACCTAACCTCACCAAACCTAACTTTGCCAAACCTAACTTAAGCTAATTCAAAGGCTAATGCACATACACAAAGTATATAAGGGTACAAGCAACTATCCTTATGCTAGTTTTATAGGTTACTGTACAATATGATAACTACCCCAACCGTTTTTTTTTTCATTTGTTGTTTACACATATGACAATTTTCCAATTCCCCATTTTCATTTTTTTAAATGTTAGTTTTAAGTTTTTCAATTTCATAACATGGAAACATGGATTTTGCATTATGTTGTTTACACATTTATCAATTTCACAATTTCCCATTTACAGTTCTTAAAATGTCAGTTTAAAGTTTTTCAATTTCATGATATAGAAACATGGATTTTCCAATTTGTTGTTTACACATTTGTCAATTTACCAAATTCCCATTTACAGTTTTTAAAATTTCAGTTTAATGGTTTTTTTTTATTTTGTCAATATGGAAACATGGATTTTCCAATTTGTGTTTTACATGTTCATTTTGCATTAGGAGTGGAGAGAGGTGAGTAGTAATAAAAAATGTACAAGCAGTTTCCATACGGTACAATATTTTTTTATTTAAATACATGTACACTATTTACACATAATACATTTTTATATATATTCCTTATTGTTATAAATTGTACACTTGTTTTTATTTTGTTTTCTATTTTATTTATTTTTGATTATGAATGCCATTTCTTATTTTGTTTTATTTTTATTTTTGTAGTGCTATTGTTTTATTTCCTAAATTGTTTTGTTTTATGTATTTGCTAGTTGCAGGCAGAAGATTTTGATATTCATAACTTAACTCTTTAAGCATGGTTAATGATTGAGTAATGACCATAGGCATGTGTACCTATACCATCAGCATCAATCACTCTTTTATCATCACCAGGACACAAAGCAATTTTGTTTAGTCTTATAGATGATATGTCATGTTGTTTAGAAGCGATAATGTTCATTGGTATTCTTTTTACATTGTTTTTCATGACACAATCCTTATAATCTTGAAAGCTTATACAATTTTTGACAACACCTCTGTTAATACCTTTAATCTTTTTGATTTCTTTACCATTTATGTCTAATGCGTACATTTTAGCTCTAAGTCCAACAAATGCTTTTATAATTTGTCCACAAGCCTCGTCTTTAAATTTCCCCAACGTTTTCTTGTTTGATGTAGAGTAACATATGTGATTAGTAGGATAATCTGATGTGTCCAGGTGTTGTAGGAAATCCAACTTGTCTTGATATACATCTGGGGTGTTAACCAAATATATGAACGAGTCAGTATCCATATACATGAGTTTAAGATTGTTCATGCCATAATAGGGTAGCAGGACATCATAGTGGTGGGAATACATGAGAGTTTTTGAAATATCCAGTATACACATTCCAATATATATAGGCTTATTGAATACAATGTTACGTTTAGACATGTGGAAAGCAGCTAGGTTAGGGCCATAAATTGTTCTGTCGATAAATGTCGGCTTTGCTATTAGCTTTTCTGCCTTTTTGCTGTCAGTCACAAGACGTATGTCTATTCTTTTACGGATATTTTCCATTGTTTTCCCAAAAATGGCATTGTTGAATAATTTGTACAGATTTTTCTCAAAATCATTTTTGGCTTGTTTTCGAAGGTTGTTATTAAAATCAACGTATGCCTTTAACCAAGGTCTTTGTTTAAACTTTAACACACGATGAATTTTTATCAATTTTATTCCATGATCTAAAGCCTGTTTTAATGCCATGTAGTGAACAACATATCGCCTTCGATTTCCAAGATGAGGAATTAGTTTTTTCAGAGACGAATCCTTAGGTTGTGTACACTCTGGTAGGAAAGGTAAATCGTTGTGTAGATCATGAAGGTCAGATGGGTAATCAACATCAACGTCTAGAATGTATCCCACAGGATCGTCTTTCTTTAGTTTTTCTAGATCAACAGTATCTGGAGAAACCCACTGAAATCCACCATAAGAAAGGGAGTGACACATAGCCCACCCGTATTGGTTGTTGGCATCATCATAGGTAATAAACTGCGATGGTTTCTCAGAATCATAGGTTTCCATGTATTTATTGTTAGCTTCAGCATACCGATGAGACACCTGGCATATGCCTCCACGTATTCCAGACTCGATTAAAAGAATCTGATCGTAATCCTGTAGCAATTCCAGTTCAATGCCTGTGTAAAGGAGCATTGCCTCGAAACTTAAACCAGGCGAAGTAAAAAAGTGTGCAGCATCCACTCGGTGTGTTTCTAGTGTTTTGTTTCTAAAGGTTTCAAAGCTGTCTGCAAGAAGGAGTACATCTGAAGTTAGGTAGAGGTCACTATATTCCCCTAGAGTTTTAATGTTGAACTGATTCCAGACACTTTTGGCATGTTCATAGTCTTCTTGACTAACATCTTCTTGACTTAATTTGTTAAAGAATGCCTCTTTTGGAGGTAAACACGTTTCACTTAACTTTTCCCATGAGTCAATGTAGTCATAACAAAATACCCCTTTACGAGTCATGAGCATTGCATTTTCTTTTCCAAAGTACTTGTCTGTTTCAGGGTATGATGTTAAGTTGGAAACTAAGTTTTCCAAACTACTCGGCATTAACCGAAACGTATCCACAAATCTAAGCTTAACATTTCCTACATATTTGGTAAAGGAAATGTACTTTTCTTTGGAGTTAGCGATAACATCCACTCTCTCAGTAGTACATCCCAATTGCTTTACAATGAAATTTGCGTCGTAGCCACTCATATTATGTAGAAACACAGGAACGGGGTTTCGTGTTTTACACCTCAAATTACAGTTATTGTGAGCACTTCCACGGTATTCCCCTGTAATATGGCAGTGGTCTCGAACTTTCCAGTCCTCTTTGGTGAATGGTTTTCGACACAAATAACAGGTTTCAGAACATTGGAACTCTGCTTCTTGAGCCTGAGTTAAGGCCTTTGGAACATTTAAGCTGTAAAGTCTATCAATTTCATTAGCTATTGAGATCAAACAGTCCATAAACTTTTCTGCAGCGTCAGGTCCACGATAAATAACAGGTTGGCTTGGAAGATTTGTCTTTATGTGTTCCACAGCGGGTGATGGTTTAACGTATATACCAAAGCTCATAGGAACATGACTCTGGTATGGCACTGTATAACTTGCTTCAGGATTGGGCAAACATGTTTGATAGGGTAAGAGTATACTTTCGAAATCTGCATAGATAACGTAAGGTATTCTTAGCATTTTTTCCACGTTTAAAAATTTGACAATGGGGTTTTTAATAGGCATTTCAACCCTAGCAATGTCATGCTGGACACACAAAGCTCTATGTTCTTTCAATTTTTCCATTCCTTGTTGTCCATATTGATTATCAAAGTGAGTAAAACACCGTTTACACGTATATATCTTATGTTCACGGCGGGTAATCTGATGTGCTACTAGTTTATCAAAATCTTTGATAAAGACGTAGTGGTTCTGGCCGGATGATGAACTTAGCAGAAGGAGGTCGCGATGGTCTTGCATCTCTTGATCCACAACCTTTAGAGGGAACAATTTGTTGTCTTGTTCCAATCCAAATACATTAATGGATATATCGTTGGCTTTTTCAAATTTGGGAATGTCAACTAGCGATGTAGGAAACGATATTACAGAAAAATCATACTTGTTGTCCAGGTCCTTGTATTTACTAATGCGATGAGCATTCTTTTTAACCAGTTTTGCTAAAATGGCATACATAAAACACTTTTCATCATTCAAATTTTCAGGATTAATGCAGGCTTTTCTTGCTTGTATAGCTGCTGGTAATGGAATATATGTGCTTCCACGCAAGGGATTGTACTTATTTATTTTCAATCGTACTCCTTCCACTGCTAACAAAGCCCAATTACTGCCTTTTAGCTCAGATTCCTCCATTTCCGTAGTTAACTTTGTAAATTGTGTTTCCAAGAAACTACTTAAGTCCGTTTCCAAAAATAGGGCCTGATTTCGTGTTTTAAATGCACGATCTGTAATTTCATTGGTAGATGTATGAATGAATCTACATTCAGCCACAAGATTAACTTTTATCGACTTGTGCATTGCTAGTTCTTTCTGCATAGCTTGTATTATTTGCTGTTTGGACTCTTTAAGGTATGAATTTAAATCCTTGCACGTATCGCAACGAATGAAATAGGATTTAAGTCGACCTCCAAAAGATGCCTCATATTCAATAAGTCCATTTTTGTCAGGGACCAATGACAGTAGGTAATGTTTTGTAGGCTCTGCTTTTTGTCTTTTAGCTACCGACACAACATTACAACATTCTTCATGACGACGTCCATTGTAGGCATTGTTGAATGTACTACCACAGGTCTTGCACTCATGAAATTCACCACACGATACTTCATGTCGCTTCCTATGATAGTCTCGAAGAAAAGTCTTTCCACACTCTTTACACATATAGCTAGGAATGGCTTCTTCCATTATGATTGTTGATTTCTGCAAACAGCTGCTTACTGCGTATCACAGGGCTAGAGGTTGGTCAGTGAGACGGTCTTTCACGATGTGAACACCGTGAGAGGTAGTAGTCAACTGGTGCTATTCTTGTGAAGGGTCCACTAATATACCCCTAGTCTAGACCAACAGCTCTTTACAGCGTATGACAAGGCTGTATACTGGACAGTGAGACGGTCTTTCACAATGTGAACACTGTAACAAGTAGTAGTCAACTGATTATATACTTGCTAAGGGTTCTCTAATATACAATAGTCGAGACCAACAGCTACTTACTGAGTAATACAAGGCTGTACAATAGTTGTTTTGACAGTCTTTCACGATGTGGTCACTGTGAATGGTAGTAGTCAACTGATGATATTCTTGATAAGGGTCCTCTAATGTACACCTGGTTAAGGGTAACAGCTGTTCACTGCTTATGACAAGGCTAAAGACTGGTTACTTCAACGGTCTTTCACAATGTTAACACTGTGACAGGTAGTAGTCAACTGAAAATATTCTTATGGCCTACTCAAGGTTATCAGGTACTTACTGCATATCAAAAGGCTGTACACTCATGTGTGTTAGGCACTCTTTCTTGCTAAGGACCCCAATATTCCCTACACAAGGCTATACATGTTAGTTCTAAACACTTAGTGGTTAATTGTATATTCAATTTTTGTACAAAGCATATACGAGCACGTTTTTATGAGGTAAAACTTTACCAAATAGTCAAATGCGACACGCAAAGTATGTTGCCGCTATCTAGCGGTGACTATGAGAACTACTTGACCGACCAGCATGCTACCTAGCGCTCCATTTCAATACTCGCTCACTGAACGAACAGCATACTATCTAGCGGTCGATATCAATACTCACTCAACTACCAGCCTGCTACCTATCGGTCAATATAACAACTCACTCAACTACCAACATGCTACATGGCTTTTTTGGTCAGTTTTTTGTTGGCTTATGTTGGCTTTTATTGGCTTTTGTTGGCTTTTGTTGGCTTTTGTTGGCTTTTTGTTGGCTTTTGTTGGCTTTTGTATTAGCTCTTTTATATTTGCTCTTGTTTGTTGGGAAAGTATGTTGGTCTTGGAAAGTATGTCAGTCCTTTTTTTATGGCTGTAAAATGCTTACAGCCATGTTTGTAAGCAGCAACAACAACAACAACACACAAAATTCCAAAAAATATCGAAAGTACTCTAAGTTTTATCAATGACTCTCAACTCTTACACTTACCTCTATCCCATGCATAGTCAAAAATTAGTATATTTTTCAAATTTTTCAAAAAATATTTGGAAAGTAGGCTGTATCATTAAACTAAAAATCCTGAAAAGACATATGTTAACTCCAACACCTACTTCTATACCCCTCTCAGTCCAAAAATAGTGTATTTTTCAAATTTTCCAAAACATATTTCCAAAATGGGTTATATTTCCGAAATTTAAAAGTTTACAAAAACGTTTGTTTGACATAAACGAATGGCCTTTGCCCCCTCTACCGTCGTACCAAGTCCCAGGTCTCTAGGACAACAAACATAAAAATTTGAAAATGGGCTTATATTTCCAAAATTAGGAATTTTACAAAAACGTTTGTCTGACGTAAATCAGTGGTCATTACCCCCTCTATCCCCACACTAAGTCTCATGTCTCTAGAACAACAAAAATAAATTTTTGAAAAATGGGCTTATATTTCCAAAATTAGGAATTTTACAAAAACGTTTGTCTGACGTAAATCAGTGGTCATTACCCCCTCTATCCCCATACCAAGTCTCAGATCTCTAGGTCAACAAAAATAAAATTTTGAAAATGGACTATATTTCCAAAATTAGGAATTCTACAAAAAAGTTTGTCTAACGTAAATCAATGGTCTTTACCCCCTCTATTCACATACCAAGTCTCAGGTCTCTAGGTCAACAAAAATAAAATTTTGAAAAAATGGTCACTATTTTGGAAACTAGGAATTCTACGAAAAAGTTTGTTTAACATAAATGAAAGGTCTCTATCCCCTCTACCTGTAAACCAAGTCCCAGGTCTGTAGGACAAAAATGAAAAAAGTTCAACTGGGAAAGTAGGCGATTTTTCATAAAACCAAACATTCTAAAAAGTGTTCTATGGGTATAAAAGAATGGTCTCTATGTCCTTTATTTTTATAATAAAACTTTTTTATTTTTTGAGTTTTTTTGAAAAAGTTCAATTTTGAAATTTTTATATTTTGGAAACTAACAAGTTTACAAAAATGTTTGTTTGACATAAATAAATGGCCCTGACCCCCTCTACCAACAAAATAAATTTCAAGTCTCTAGGACTAAAACTGTACAGTAGTGGAGTAGTGGCGCTTCTAACGCACTCCAAAACCCTCCTTGCCCCACTACTAAGCCTCAGGCATGTAAAATGGGTGGGTTAGAAGCACCACTACTCCACTACTGTACAGTTTTAGTCCTAGAGACTTGAAATTTATTTTGTTGGTAGAGGGGGTCAGGGCCATTTATTTATGTCAAACAAACATTTTTGTAAACTTGTTAGTTTCCAAAATATAAAAATTTCAAAATTGAACTTTTTCAAAAAAACTCAAAAAATAAAAAAGTTTTATTATAAAAATAAAGGACATAGAGACCATTCTTTTATACCCATAGAACACTTTTTAGAATGTTTGGTTTTATGAAAAATCGCCTACTTTCCCAGTTGAACTTTTTTCATTTTTGTCCTACAGACCTGGGACTTGGTTTACAGGTAGAGGGGATAGAGACCTTTCATTTATGTTAAACAAACTTTTTCGTAGAATTCCTAGTTTCCAAAATAGTGACCATTTTTTCAAAATTTTATTTTTGTTGACCTAGAGACCTGAGACTTGGTATGGGAATAGAGGGGGTAAAGACAATTGATTTACGTTAGACAAACTTTTTTGTAGAATTCCTAATTTTGGAAATATAGCCCATTTTCAAAATTTTATTTTTGTTGACCTAGAGACCTGAGACTTGGTATGGGGATAGAAGGGGTAAAGACCACTGATTTACGTCAGACAAACGGTTTTGTAAAATTCCTAATTTTGGAAATATAAGCCCATTTTCAAAATTTTATTTTTGTTGTTCTAGAGACATGAGACTTAGTGTGGGGGTGGAGGGGGTAATGACCATTGATTTACTTCAGACAAACGTTTTTGTAAAATTCCTAATTTTGGAAATATAAGCCCATTTTCAAAATTTTATTTTTGTTGTTCTAGAGACATGAGACTTAGTGTGGGGGGTAGAGGGGGTAATGACCACTGATTTACGTCAGACAAACGTTTTTGTAAAATTCCTAATTTTGGAAATATAAGTCCATTTTCAAAATTTTATTTTTGTTGTTCTAAAGACATGAGACTTAGTGTGGGGATAGAGGGGGTAATGACCATTGATTTACGTCAGACAAATGTGTTTGTAAAATTCCTAATTTTGGAAATAAAACGCTTTTTAAAAATTTTATTTTTTTGTCCTGGAGACCTGGGACTTGGTATAGTGGTAGAGGGGACAAAGGCCATTCATTTATGTCAAACAAACGTTTTTGTTAACTTTTTAATTTTGGAAATATAACCCATTTTGGAAATATGTTTTGGAAAATTTGAAAAATACACCATTTTTGGACTGAGAGTGGTATAGAGGTAGGTGTTGGAGTTAACATATGCCTTTTCAGGATTTTTAGATTAATGATATAGCCAACTTTCCAAATATTTTTGAAAAATTTGAAAAATACACTAATTTTTGACTATGCATGGGATAGAGGTAAGTGTAAGAGTTGAGAGTCATTGATAAACCTTAGAGTACTTTGGATTTTTTTTGGAATTTTGTGTGTTGCTGTTGTTGTTGTTGCTGCTTACAAACATGGCTGTAAGCATTTTGCAGCCATAAAAAAAGGACTGACATACTTTCCAAGACCAAATAATAAGCCCCCACAAGCAAGAGCAAATATGAAAGCCAACAAAAGCCAACAAAAAAGCCTACAAAAGCCAACAAAAGCCAACAAAAGCCAATAAAAGCCAACATAAGCCAACAGAAACTGACCAAAAAAAAGCCAACAAAAAACTGACCAAAAAAGCCATGTAGCATGTTGGTAGTTGAGTGAGTTGTCATATTGACCGATAGATAGCAGGCTGGTAGTTGAGGAGTATTGCTATCGACCGCTAGATAGCATGCTGGTCGTTCAGTGAGCGAGTGTTGAAATGGAGCGCTAGGTAGCATGCTGGTCGTTCAAGTAGTTCTCATAGTCACTGCTAGATAGCGGCAACATACTTTGTGTGTCGCATGCAGCTATTTAACAAAGTTTTACCTCATAAAAACGTGCTTGTATAAGCTTTGTACAAAAATTGAATATACAATTAATCACTAAGTGTTTAGAACTAACATGTATAGCCTTGTGTAGGGAATATTGGGGTCCTTAGCAAGAAAGAGTGCCTAACACACATGAGTGTACAGCCTTTTGATATGCAGTAAGTACCTGATAACCTTGAGTAGGCCATAAGAATATTTTCAGTTGACTACTACCTGTCACAGTGTTAACATTGTGAAAGACCGTTGAAGTAACCAGTCTTTAGCCTTGTCATAAGCAGTGAACAGCTGTTACCCTTAACCAGGGGTATATTAGAGGACCCTTATCAAGAATATTATTAGTTGACTACCATTATTCACAGTGACCACATCGTGAAAGACTGTCAAAACAACTATTGTACAGCCTTGTACTACTCAGTAAGTAGCTGTTGGTCTTGACTATTGTATATTAGAGAACCCTTAGCAAGTATATAATCAGTTGACTACTACTTGTTACAGTGTTCACATCGTGAAATACCGTCTCACTGTCCAGTCTACAGCCTTGTCATACGCTGTAAAGAGCTGTTGGTCTAGACTAGGGGTATATTAGAGGACCCTTCACAAGAATAGCACCAGTTGACTACTACCTCTCACGGTGTTCACATCGTGAAAGACCGTCTCACTGACCAACCTCTAGCCCTGTGATACGCAGTAAGCAGCTGTTTGCAGAAATCAACAATCATAATGGAAGAAGCCATTCCTAGCTATATGTGTAAAGAGTGTGGAAAGACTTTTCTTCGAGACTATCATAGGAAGCGACATGAAGTATCGTGTGGTGAATTTCATGAGTGCAAGACCTGTGGTAGTACATTCAACAATGCCTACAATGGACGTCGTCATGAAGAATGTTGTAATGTTGTGTCGGCAGCTAAAAGACAAAAGGCAGAGCCTACAAAACATTACCTACTGTCATTGGTCCCTGACAAAAATGGACTTATTGAATATGAGACATCTTTTGAAGGTCGACTTAAATCCTATTTCATTCGTTGCGATACGTGCAAGGATTTAAATTCATACCTTAAAGAGTCCAAACAGCAAATAATACAAGCTATGCAGAAAGAACTAGCAATGCACAAGTCGATAAAAGTTAATCTTGTGGCTGAATGTAGATTCATTCATACATCTACCAATGACATTACAGATCGTGCTTTTAAAACACGAAATCAGGCCCTATTTTTGGAAACGGACTTAAGTAGTTTCTTGGAAACACAATTTACAAAGTTAACTACGGAAATGGAGGAATCTGAGCTAAAAGGCAGTAATTGGGCTTTGTTAGCAGTGGAAGGAGTACGATTGAAAATAAATAAGTACAATCCCTTGCGTGGAAGCACATATATTCCATTACCAGCAGCTATACAAGCAAGAAAAGCCTGCATTAATCCTGAAAATTTGAATGATGAAAAGTGTTTTATGTATGCCATTTTAGCAAAACTGGTTAAAAAGAATGCTCATCGCATTAGTAAATACAAGGACCTGGACAACAAGTATGATTTTTCTGTAATATCGTTTCCTACATCGCTAGTTGACATTCCCAAATTTGAAAAAGCCAACGATATATCCATTAATGTATTTGGATTGGAACAAGACAACAAATTGTTCCCTCTAAAGGTTGTGGATCAAGAGATGCAAGACCATCGCGACCTCCTTCTGCTAAGTTCATCATCCGGCCAGAACCACTACGTCTTTATCAAAGATTTTGATAAACTAGTAGCACATCAGATTACCCGCCGTGAACATAAGATATATACGTGTAAACGGTGTTTTACTCACTTTGATAATCAATATGGACAACAAGGAATGGAAAAATTGAAAGAACATAGAGCTTTGTGTGTCCAGCATGACATTGCTAGGGTTGAAATGCCTATTAAAAACCCCATTGTCAAATTTTTAAACGTGGAAAAAATGCTAAGAATACCTTACGTTATCTATGCAGATTTCGAAAGTATACTCTTACCCTATCAAACATGTTTGCCCAATCCTGAAGCAAGTTATACAGTGCCATACCAGAGTCATGTTCCTATGAGCTTTGGTATATACGTTAAACCATCACCCGCTGTGGAACACATAAAGACAAATCTTCCAAGCCAACCTGTTATTTATCGTGGACCTGACGCTGCAGAAAAGTTTATGGACTGTTTGATCTCAATAGCTAATGAAATTGATAGACTTTACAGCTTAAATGTTCCAAAGGCCTTAACTCAGGCTCAAGAAGCAGAGTTCCAATGTTCTGAAACCTGTTATTTGTGTCGAAAACCATTCACCAAAGAGGACTGGAAAGTTCGAGACCACTGCCATATTACAGGGGAATACCGTGGAAGTGCTCACAATAACTGTAATTTGAGGTGTAAAACACGAAACCCCGTTCCTGTGTTTCTACATAATATGAGTGGCTACGACGCAAATTTCATTGTAAAGCAATTGGGATGTACTACTGAGAGAGTGGATGTTATCGCTAACTCCAAAGAAAAGTACATTTCCTTTACCAAATATGTAGGAAATGTTAAGCTTAGATTTGTGGATACGTTTCGGTTAATGCCGAGTAGTTTGGAAAACTTAGTTTCCAACTTAACATCATACCCTGAAACAGACAAGTACTTTGGAAAAGAAAATGCAATGCTCATGACTCGTAAAGGGGTATTTTGTTATGACTACATTGACTCATGGGAAAAGTTAAGTGAAACGTGTTTACCTCCAAAAGAGGCATTCTTTAACAAATTAAGTCAAGAAGATGTTAGTCAAGAAGACTATGAACATGCCAAAAGTGTCTGGAATCAGTTCAACATTAAAACTCTAGGGGAATATAGTGACCTCTACCTAACTTCAGATGTACTCCTTCTTGCAGACAGCTTTGAAACCTTTAGAAACAAAACACTAGAAACACACCGAGTGGATGCTGCACACTTTTTTACTTCGCCTGGTTTAAGTTTCGAGGCAATGCTCCTTTACACAGGCATTGAACTGGAATTGCTACAGGATTACGATCAGATTCTTTTAATCGAGTCTGGAATACGTGGAGGCATATGCCAGGTGTCTCATCGGTATGCTGAAGCTAACAATAAATACATGGAAACCTATGATTCTGAGAAACCATCGCAGTTTATTACCTATGATGATGCCAACAACCAATACGGGTGGGCTATGTGTCACTCCCTTCCTTATGGTGGATTTCAGTGGGTTTCTCCAGATACTGTTGATCTAGAAAAACTAAAGAAAGACGATCCTGTGGGATACATTCTAGACGTTGATGTTGATTACCCATCTGACCTTCATGATCTACACAACGATTTACCTTTCCTACCAGAGTGTACACAACCTAAGGATTCGTCTCTGAAAAAACTAATTCCTCATCTTGGAAATCGAAGGCGATATGTTGTTCACTACATGGCATTAAAACAGGCTTTAGATCATGGAATAAAATTGATAAAAATTCATCGTGTGTTAAAGTTTAAACAAAGACCTTGGTTAAAGGCATACGTTGATTTTAATAACAACCTTCGAAAACAAGCCAAAAATGATTTTGAGAAAAATCTGTACAAATTATTCAACAATGCCATTTTTGGGAAAACAATGGAAAATATCCGTAAAAGAATAGACATACGTCTTGTGACTGACAGCAAAAAGGCAGAAAAGCTAATAGCAAAGCCGACATTTATCGACAGAACAATTTATGGCCCTAACCTAGCTGCTTTCCACATGTCTAAACGTAACATTGTATTCAATAAGCCTATATATATTGGAATGTGTATACTGGATATTTCAAAAACTCTCATGTATTCCCACCACTATGATGTCCTGCTACCCTATTATGGCATGAACAATATTAAACTCATGTATATGGATACTGACTCGTTCATATATTTGGTTAACACCCCAGATGTATATCAAGACAAGTTGGATTTCCTACAACACCTGGACACATCAGATTATCCTACTAATCACATATGTTACTCTACATCAAACAAGAAAACGTTGGGGAAATTTAAAGACGAGGCTTGTGGACAAATTATAAAAGCATTTGTTGGACTTAGAGCTAAAATGTATGCATTAGACATAAATGGTAAAGAAATCAAAAAGATTAAAGGTATTAACAGAGGTGTTGTCAAAAATTGTATAAGCTTTCAAGATTATAAGGATTGTGTCATGAAAAACAATGTAAAAAGAATACCAATGAACATTATCGCTTCTAAACAACATGACATATCATCTATAAGACTAAACAAAATTGCTTTGTGTCCTGGTGATGATAAAAGAGTGATTGATGCTGATGGTATAGGTACACATGCCTATGGTCATTACTCAATCATTAACCATGCTTAAAGAGTTAAGTTATGAATATCAAAATCTTCTGCCTGCAACTAGCAAATACATAAAACAAAACAATTTAGGAAATAAAACAATAGCACTACAAAAATAAAAATAAAACAAAATAAGAAATGGCATTCATAATCAAAAATAAATAAAATAGAAAACAAAATAAAAACAAGTGTACAATTTATAACAATAAGGAATATATATAAAAATGTATTATGTGTAAATAGTGTACATGTATTTAAATAAAAAAATATTGTACCGTATGGAAACTGCTTGTACATTTTTTATTACTACTCACCTCTCTCCACTCCTAATGCAAAATGAACATGTAAAACACAAATTGGAAAATCCATGTTTCCATATTGACAAAATAAAAAAAAACCATTAAACTGAAATTTTAAAAACTGTAAATGGGAATTTGGTAAATTGACAAATGTGTAAACAACAAATTGGAAAATCCATGTTTCTATATCATGAAATTGAAAAACTTTAAACTGACATTTTAAGAACTGTAAATGGGAAATTGTGAAATTGATAAATGTGTAAACAACATAATGCAAAATCCATGTTTCCATGTTATGAAATTGAAAAACTTAAAACTAACATTTAAAAAAATGAAAATGGGGAATTGGAAAATTGTCATATGTGTAAACAACAAATGAAAAAAAAAACGGTTGGGGTAGTTATCATATTGTACAGTAACCTATAAAACTAGCATAAGGATAGTTGCTTGTACCCTTATATACTTTGTGTATGTGCATTAGCCTTTGAATTAGCTTAAGTTAGGTTTGGCAAAGTTAGGTTTGGTGAGGTTAGGTATGTGACCTAGTAGTTTACTCTTTTCGGAAAATGTAAAAAGTAAAATCTAAAATCAAAAAATCTTAAATTTAAAATGTAAAATCTAAAAAAACTAACATCTAAAATACAAAAAATCAAAAATGTAAAATGTAAAATCTAAAAAATGTAAAATGAAAAAATCAAAAATCTAAAATGTTAAAACATAAAATCTAAAATCTTTAAATGAGGTTTCTGTGGGTTAGGTTAGGTTAGGTTATAACTAAGTTTATTATTTGTGCTCTCTCATTTGCTCTTACATTTTTGCTCTCACTTTGAAGTTTGGTTATGTTAGGTTAGGTTAGGTTAGGTTAGGTGTGGTTAGGTTATAACTAAGTTTATTATTTGTGCTATTACATTTGCTCTCACTTTTTTCTCATACTTTTTGCTAAATTTTTTTCGCTTGCAATTTTAAATTAGGTAGGTTACGTTAGGTTAGGTTAGGACAGGTTAGGTGAGGTTAGGTTAGGTGAAGTTAGGTTAGGTTATAACTTAGTTTATTATGTGTGCTTTCACATTTGCTTTTATATTTGCTTTGACTTTGAAGTTAGGTTAGGATAGGTTAGGTTAGGTTAGGTTAGGTTAGGTTAGGTGAAGTTGGGTTAGGCAGAATTGTTGAGGTATGAATCAAAAGCCAGCTCTTGTCAGTTTTGCCTCACAAGGCTGAGTGTACCCCGTTCCACTCATGAGACCAGAAATTAAATTTCTTGGCAGAGCCGGGATTCGAACCTCAGGAATGACCTCCAAGAATGCTAGCCACTACACCAAAAAGTGGACAATATAAGGCTGGTCTTGATTATACATGATCAATTAACAATTACCTAATAATAATAATAATAATAAATATTCCATTTGGCAACTACACGGCCGACCTCTCCCTGTGACGTAATCCACGGTCTCAGGCCGTGGCGGCCATTTTGCCCAATAGCCCCTGTGCCAGCTCTGAATGACCCCTCCATAAGAATAACATAGAGTGATTGCGCGCGGCGGCCATATTGCCCATTAGCCCCTGTGCCAGAACCGGCTTATTTATCCTACTAACGAATGCAAGCCGATAACCATGGCAACAGATTCTCAGAGGTCCATCTATTGCTGTAAGACGCAATACAATTCCATTAATTACATTACTGTGAAAGTTTGCAAACGGTTAGATGGTTATTATGGAACCAAATTAAGCTGTAAATTTCATCAATACGTAAAATGCGCTTAAGGGGGTCAAGGGGTAGTCTAGAATTTTTTCACGCGATTTACATCTGCGGGTGTGGTATGGCAGGTCTATTATATTCCTATCCCTATATTATATTATTATTATTAGTATTATATTATGGCGAACAACAACGAGAGAAAGCCCCTCGGTGCCAGAAATAAAACTCGAGGGTCCTCGAAAACTACATTATAAGGCTCTAAAACCAACAGTTTCTGAAACATTCGCAGAAAACTAATTAAATTTAATTTAACAAACTAATGAAGGAATGCAAATCGGTAACCATGAGAACATTACCTCAAGGGGTGGCATCCAACTTTCCATCTATTTCGTTAAGAAGCAATTTATTACATTTATTACATTTATTACATTTCTGTGAAAGTTTGCAAATATAAGGTTATCACGGAACCAACGTAGACTGTATAGTTCATCAATGCAATTAAGGGGGTCAAGGGGTAACCTAGGATTTTTTCATGCAATTTTCACGTGCGACATATAGTACAGAAGGTATATTATATCTCCAAACAACAACATTATTTTCAAAAATTCCTGAATTGAATCAGCATTTTTTGCGGCTTTTAGGAATTTGGGCCATTTGAGACTAAAGAACCTGAATTTTCATGCACCACAAGCTTTTATAATTTATGATAGAGGTCTTCCTGTGTATGGGGACCCAACACAACGTAGAGGGTCAGTTTTTATGTGACGTGTATTGCGTTTCATCTACAAGGCTTTCAATTCTATTTCATGTCAGGAAGTACACGTTAGGTGAATTTAGTTTGAGAGCACATTTTAACTAATCTTTTTTTTTTGTCGACATACGGGTTCATCGTCAGGATGATTTTCTTTGATACTGTGTGGTAGATATACCCATATTTGGATTTCAGGGTGATATGTTGTAGACAATAGTATTGTCTGTCTGTCTGTCTTTCTGTGTATCCTTATGTATGCCTATAACTCATGTTCGGATGCTTGGTGCATCGTAAAATTAGGTATGGTAAACATGAGTCAATACACCAATCATTTATAAAACTCTTCACCGTACATTTCATACAGTAGAAGGGTGGATATAGGGAAAAACTTCTCAAAATACATGCTAAAATAGGCGAAATATAAAAATTATCCTAGAAGGACGACCAAAGCATATGTTGCACTTCTCAATGTGAGACACAAAATTTGCGAGTCTATAAAGGGTCTCCGAAAACCACAATATAAGGCCCTTAAATTAACAGTGTGTGTGATATTCCCAGAAAACTAACTTCGTTTTGATAAACTTATGAGGGAATGACAAGCCGCTAACCATTGCAACAGTAGCTCAATTGATAATGTCTGGTGCGTCTCTAAAAGCAACAGTACTTAAAAGGGACGTAACACCAATAACATTATTATTATTATTATTATTATTATTATTATGTCTGTTGTTAACACCGAACACCGTTCGAAAAACGGGTACTTCTGCTAGTCTATCTATCTATATATATATATATATATATATATATATAAAAATCAATGTTACGTGATAGTTTGTCTGTCTGTGGGTCTGTGGGTATGTCTCCTATGCGTTCATATACCATTCGTCCGATTGCGATGAAACTTGGGTGAGATGTTGAGTACACTCCAAGGAAGGTTTCTGACTTAGTAAATCCACTTTACAATAGGTAGCGCACGCGTAGATTCAACAAATGAGCGACGATGCGCGAAGCATTTCAACAAAGTCCCGTATGTGTTCATATACTATTCGTCCGATAGCGATGAAACTTGGGTGAGACGTTGTGTACACTTACGTGAAGGTTTCAAAATTACTGAATACATTTCACAGTAGATAGCGCACGAGTAGATTCAACAAATGAGCCACGACACGCAAAGCGTTTCAACAAAGTCCCGTATGCATTCATATACCATTCGTCTGATAGCTATGAAACTTGCGTAAAATATTGTCTACACTGCAGGGAAATTTTCTGGCTTAGTACTGTCCCCGATAATCCGGATAGTAGGCTGTCAGATATCCGCCCCCTCAATCGGATTGCCAATAATCAAACGCACCGGCACAGCTACATCAATAAAAATGGCACTGACAGATACTACCGAGATTAGAGCACAGCAGTTAACAAGAAATTATTGTGGAACACACCAAAATATACGGGGGTTCATACTTACCTTTACTTACCTCTTCAAATTAATCTCGGGTCTGGGTTGTCAACTGGATCACTTAAAGGTATGCCCTCACAATAACCTCCACCATGATATTTAAAATGAACCAAGACGGAAACAAGAAACTTTAAACCGTACAATAATTTATTTCACATAAAGGGAATGATTCTAACAAAATTCAACAAAATATACGCGGCAATCAGAAGCCATCGTCAATATAATCATGTCCTCCTGTAGGACTTGTAGACTTTACATACAAAATCTTAGCTTTCACTAGCTCCAAAAGAACGTAATAATTATAATACACTTGGAATGGATAAGGGAGTTGGGACGAGACATATAGCAATTGTTTTCCTTTTAATAAACATCACACTTTTATTTATAACTGCAAGGCTCCTATGTAGTCGACCTTGGCCTCTAACAACCAGTTGTCTGGCCAGCTGCGATCCACCCTACATCATGTCGCATGCCTACATCGCCAAATGGACTCACCTGTCCAGCCAAAGTTAGCATCTGCTAGTTACATCAGAGCCTAGCTCCTTCTTAAAACACTTTAAATGTCCGCAACTCAACTCAAATATTATCACGCAAATCTTTTAAATGCTCCATCCAAATATCACTGGATTACTCTAAGAATCCCAAAACTTGTTTAAATATATAATCCAAATGTTTAACTAGCGTTGTTTAGAGTACAATGACAAAATTCTTAATGTTTATAACAAACGCTCATTAATAGTTTATAACAATTTAAATTGTTTATAATATTGTCAAACGACAATTGAAAATTCTATACACGCCTCTATTAATCCCTTTCGTTTCACATTATTATCAAAGATAGTTACATATTTATTTACAATATTTAAATTATTTATTTTAGAAATACAATAAACCACACGTCTATCCGGTTGATAATTACTCAAATCGTGGTTATATAATCGACCAATGAAGGTTAGTTATATTTAAGTTTATATTCAGGTTTAATAAAGTTTAATAATTATTATTATTATTATTTGTGACGGTAACCTCCATTCAAAATCGTTATCTCAAATTATTTAAACACTCTTGTTAATTATAACAGTAACTTCACATGATTAATTTTCAAAGGACCTGGACAATAAACTCAGCGGAAAAATACTTCGCTCAAAACGCACAAAATTGCACAAAATAGGCCCAGAATTCATCATATATCTCACTATATATGGCATAAAAATCGTCCACAATACATACAAAAAACCTCCACTTACAACTTCTTCAACATCATTAATATTACTGTGGGAACCTCCTTCGCTTATTCAAGGGCATTATTCATCAGCGACTTTAACACGTCCACTGAACTAACGATTATACATCCATAGTTCCACTTCAAAAATTAATTAATTGTTTCAAAACTGTTATTATATTTAACCTTCGTGGGTTTCATTCATGAATCGATATGAAGTAAAAATTTGCCAATCACAAATAAATTTAATAGCAAATACGATTATACACGCCTCCCTGGTCTATCAAAATTGAGATTAATATCTTCAAAGTAACGCAGTATAAAAATACTATCTTCAATCAAAGTTCAACTAAACTGCATAATAGTCGAATAGAATCCAATTAGACTGTGGAATGCAAACATTATTGTTCCAATCTAGAATTGAGAAAAACTCCTATCAAATGTTCATTACTATAGTGTATTCAATAACTCGTAATCAAAGTTTATATTTCATATAATTGTCTATAATGCAATGGTATTTCATAACTGACGATAAATGTCTATGTTGCAATCATGTTCATAAAACGACTAGTATTTCCAAGATCGTCGATACAGAAATAGATTTTAACGCTCTAAAATCTTTTAATTATTCTTCTTTCTTGATGATGACAGAAAATTGGTCAAAGTAAATTTACTGAATAGGAATTACTTTAATAAAGTGACACGCTGTCTGAATTCAAATCTGCCATAGAAAATCATTAACTTTACAGTCAAATCGTGACTACAAAATATGCAAATTACTGAAAAAAAAATGTATATATCAGTCTCAACTGATCCAAAATTATTTAACTATGCCAATGACATAACAATGTCTTAATAAATCGTCGAAAAAGGCATAACTCATCGAAGTGTACTGAGTACAGAAATATCAAGCAAGAAAATGGGGCAAAATATATGGGACAGAAAATATGGGAAAAATGGTTGCTCAGATATCGCTAAATGGCTCAAATAAAACAAGAAACGTTCACGACTACCTTATCTGTTGATTGAAGTTCCAGAGGAAAATTTCCAAAGAAGACTGCTGATGGTTCCATTTCACCAACGTAAAGATGTGCTCCGACCTCGAACCTGGAACCAGCGCCCTCGGAGAATAGAACTGCTTCCTCCTCCGGAAATTGCACTGCTCCGTGTAGACGATAGACATCCTTCTGGCAAAACTCTTCTTTGTGAGCTGGGTCCACCCTGGCCTCTCTTGATAGTTCCCTGAAGTTCTGGCAAAACTCTTCTTTGTGAGCCGGGTCCACCCTGGCCTCTCTTGATAATTCCCTGAAGTTCTGGTAGAAATTCGCCATGAAGTTTATTGCAGTTATTTCCGCAGAAATATTCATATTTGTGGAGTATGAAAATATTTCCACTGCCATTTGGTATAATTCAGCGTTGGACAACGATGCATGAGTGTAGTTGGATGTTCACTACATGCTCGCTTGTGTAGAATGGCGATTAACGAAGTTCCATGCTGCTATTTCACTCCATTGATATATGTCCCAATTGCATTAAAGTCCTTAGCCTTCCATCTCCATTTCCGTTATAATAGTTGAAAGAACTGCCATATTATATTGATGCATATTAGAATGTAGCGTTGTATCACCAAATGCAATATGTAGTATCACGGTTACAATACACGTGTTAGCCGTAGCGTAGAATGTGGTGTTATAAAAGTGCTTCTCAGGTGGCGAGAAAATCACTTTTGTCTGCCGTCTTAAAATGCCAATATCTTCCAAATTATAATCGTGAAAATGTTCAACTTTACTACACACTTTAATACTGTTATGCACAATAGAATTAGCTTATAGGCATTAGCTAACTCTTGATGTATATTCTTGTAGACTCGTTAATGTGTGCGTTTCAACTTCGCCTAGTTTCAATCACCGTAAAATGGTACTGCTGCACTGCTCCGTGCTCGTTCGATGCGGTGGGCTTTACCACGCACGCTAAAGACGACTTGCTTCACTGTAATCACTCGAAGTCTGACCAACTCAGAAAAACGACTATAAGACACGAAAATGAGATATGAGATATGAGAAATATCAGATATGATATATGAGATATGAGAGCTCCTCACTGCTGTACAAGACCTTTTATCAACTTCTTAAGGGGCGTATCCATCCCTTCCATAGCTTGTTCCTCCGTCATCGCTAGAAGTTCTAACTTTGGCAATACTTGACGGATTTTCAAATTTCAAAAACTCAAAATTAATTTCTTCAAAATTCCATATCAATGCCATAACTGAAAATAGATTTCCACAATTCTGCATTCCAAAAGTAATTAAATATGGTAGTTTCAGTAATCTACGTCTCCCTCCAAACTATCATTCATTGGTTCGAGCCTTTCCTCCAGTAGCGTAACTTCTTCCTCAGCACAATTCCATGTTTCCTGCGACTGCGTCGTAAATCTCAGATCTTTCTCGAACAAAATCATGACGTCACCAAGAATCTCAGCTCGAGCAGCCTACTTGCATAAAGTCTGCGTCATCCGTGCTTACGTCATGAATATCCACGTCACAACTATGACAGCCATAATTTTATTCATATTTGCCAATATATTCACCGTGGTCTCAATATAATTCAATTTACGGGGGCATTCTCCCTTCACCACGTTTTAAAAACAGTTGCAAATTGTTTTTAAACTCTGTGTTATAAGTATCTGAATTCACTTGAACACGAAATTGAATTATTATTGGCTTACTCTTGGATGATATTTCCTCTATGTTCCTTAATCATAAGTCTCTTCTACTCTGGGTTGTGTGTGGCTAATGCATTCACTCCTCTCTACTTTCTCTTCTGTCCAGTATTCCTATTTTCCAAGTTCTGCTGGCTTGTAGAAGGACCAGGATCGATCACTACATCCTGTCTTTTCTTCTGGTTTTCAGCTTCCTTCTCTCGTAATTCCTTCAAGTACTGCTGACTTTCTTTCTCTCTTTCCTGATACTTGTCGGGTGTCATAACTTGACCTTGAGAATTCTGATTTCGATTCTGGTTATTTCTATTGTAGTTCCTATTGTAGCCCTGGTTATTGTAGTATCTACCTCTTCCATTATAATTCCCTCTATTGTTGTTCCAGCCTCGCCTTTGCTGATATGGACGGTAACCTTGCGATCTGTGGTTGCGAAAATGATTATTCCTGTGAGGACCTACATTTTCACTTTTCTCTTCATTGGGCTTATCAGTTTGCTGAACTTGATCCATATAGACTGTATTAATGTCTTTGAATTCGTGCCTCTGACCTTTTTGTACCACATTTGGCATTGGACTCGTGTAGTCAAGCCTTCTCAACAATTCGTCCATACTGGTCAAATCCCTGATGTTTGACGATATGATAAGTCTTCTCACCTCCACAGGCAGCATACGAGAAATCGCATCTATCAACTGCTCTGTCGACAATGGGGGTTGCAAAAATCTCAAGCGTGATAACTGGCTCGTGAAGAAATCAGCGTACCGTGTTGGAAGAGTACCTGAATACTTCCTCGAGTATACCTCCACTCTTAATGAATTCTGCGCTTCTATGGACCAGAATCGTTTTATCAGTGCCTCTGCAAATTTGTCGAAATTACCGAAAGTGTAGCGAAATGCTCTGAACCATTCAAGGGGTCCTCCAGCTAGAAATCTTTCTACTATCCTCATCTCTCTTTCTCTGGGAATGTGAGCTTCAATGAAATAGTCTTTCAGGTTCCTGATATATTCTATCGGTGTTAGACTATCAGTATTACTGAATTTTTGAGGTTTGTCCTCAAAGTTTCGGATGACTGTCACATTTCTCGGATATGAATCCATGTAATTCTTCCCACTATCGCGATATTTCCATTCAGGTTCAATATTCCTATCCTCTTCTTCTTCCCGGAATCTGGATATACGTTCCTCAGGACTAATATCTTTCTCTTCTGTAGCGAGGTTACATCTTCTGACGTAATTCCTATCATCTTCACCAGTCAAGCCTTCTGGATCCTTATCGGTGATTTCCGTGATGACTTTCCTAATCAACTCTTCTTTATAGGTTTCCATCATGCTAGCTTCTCCTAGTTTCAAATTCTGCAGTTTTCTCGTAGTTTCATTAACATCAGAGACAACCTTATGAATTTGTTCCTTTAATGTTTGCACGTCCTGACCTATTTGAGTTCTATCCTCTACCTGCTTTTCGGATAGCGAATCCATCCTTATACTCAAATCTTTTCTAATTTGCACTACCTCATTATTGATATCTACTTGTGTACTGGCAAGTTTTCTTTCAATTCGTTCCTGAATTTGATTGACATGTTCCCCACTTGACCTGTTCCATTCATCTTTCCATACCGTTACATTTGCAGTTAACATTTCCGCAATATCTACTTCAATGTCTTCCTTAAGTAATCGATTATGATCTAAGACTTGGGTTCTCATGACCTCTACATCATACTTTAAACCTGCTAAAGAAGCGGTTGTCCTAACAGACTCGTCAACCAACCTAGTTGTTAATGCACTAATGTTACGAGTACAAAGTGTTTTTGAAGTTTCAATTTCTTCTCTAACTTTATTAACATCAGTTTGAACTTTGGCAATGTCTACAAAAACTGTATTTACTTCTACTTGTATCTTATTGATATCGCTTTGCATCTCATTTACATCAGAATGAATATTATTTATGTCTACTTGAACGTTTGACACATCGGTTCGAACATTTTTAATCTCTCTTTGAACTTCTTCGACCTTATCTTGTACAGTAGCAACATCATTCCTAACAACAATTACTTCAGCTCTAGCACATGAAATATCACCCCGGACATTAGCAACATCAAGATTCAACATAGTAAGATCTTTCTGTACTTAAGAAACATCAGTCTTAACCTCTGAAACATCTTTATGCACATTGGACAAATCTTTATGGACATTGGACACGTCTGTGCGCATGTCAGTTACAGCATTCTCGATTTCCTGGGTATTGATCTGTAAACGCGACATATTATTTTCTAAGTTCGCAGAACTGGTCTGAATAACTTTCATATTCTCTTCCATTCTAATAGACAAATTAGCAGACAAATTACTAGAATTCTCCTCCATTCGACTAGTATTCCTAGCTTCCATCTCCTTCATGCTTTCATTCAGCCTAACAGACAAACTGTTGGACATCTCCTCCAACATCCTCCTAATACTTTCATCTGCCATTTCAATATTATTTCAATATTAAACTGCTTTAGGGACATACATCAAACAGAGCAAAATAACAACATCTGAGCAACATTTTTCACCATATATAAATTTGAGCAATTTTCTGTCTTAAATCTAACTTATAATTACCTTATAATTAACCTTCGTAGACACTTCATGTTGAAATAAACTCAAGCACATGTTCAAATTTATTTGGTTCATTTTAAAATATCCTAACACAAATAATTTACATTTACAATTCAAATAATTTAATTTTATCTTTAATATGACTAAACATGTCATAAGCCGGTCAAATAAAATAAGATTCCAAATCATAGGCGATTTTTCTAAGTTTCCAGCCTATTTAACCTCTCTCAGGTTGTATAAGATCTGATCTTTTCTGAGTGTAATTTTCCTAATACAACACAACATTTAATTCCTATATAATCACACTCTCAAATTCTACAATTGGCCAAGACATCTAACAAAGAATCAACCTCTTTATTTGAGTCTTCACAATCCCATTGACATCGATAACTTGGTAAACCAATGTTATTCGAGCACTCCACCAAATTGCGGTGCCAATTCTACAGCAATAACTTGGTAATCCAATGTTATTCAGTCGATCGAGCCCCACGAAATTGCGGCGCCAATCCTACTGGCGTTCAACCTGGTAATCCAGTTTTGTTGAACGTTCCCCACGTTATAGGGTCGCCAATCCTACTGTCCCCGATAATCCGGATAGTAGGCTGTCAGATATCCGCCCCTCAATCGGATTGCCAATAATCAAACGCACCGGCACAGCTACATCAATAAAAATGGCACTGACAGATACTACCGAGATTAGAGCACAGCAGTTAACAAGAAATTATTGTGGAACACACCAAAATATACGGGGGTTCATACTTATCTTTACTTACCTCTTCAAATTAATCTCGGGTCTGGGTTGTCAACTGGATCACTTAAAGGTATGCCCTCACAATAACCTCCACCATGATATTTAAAATGAACCAAGACGGAGACAAGAAACTTTAAACTGTACAATAATTTATTTCACATAAAGGGAATGATTCTAACAAAATTCAACAAAATATACGTGGCAATCAGAAGCCATCGTCAATATAATCATGTCCTCCTGTAGGACTTGTAGACTTTACATACAAAATCTTAGCTTTCACTAGCTCCAAAAGAACGTAATAATTATAATACACTTGGAATGGATAAGGGAGTTGGGACGAGACATATAGTAATTGTTTTCCTTTTAATAAACATCACACTTTTATTTATAACTGCAAGGCTGCTATGTAGTCGACCTTGGCCTCTAACAACCAGTTGTCTGGCCAGCTGCGATCCACCCTACATCATGTCGCATGCCTACATCGTCAAATGGACTCACCTGTCCAGCCAACGTTAGCATCTGCTAGTTACATCAGAGCCTAGCTCCTTCTTAAAACACTTTAAATGTCCGCAACTCAACTCGAATATTATCACGCAAATCTTATAAATGCTCCATCCAAATATCACTGGATTACTCTAAGAATCCCAAAACTTGTTTAAATATATAATCCAAATGTTTAACTAGCGTTGTTTAGAGTACAATGACAAAATTCTTAATGTTTATAACAAACGCTCATTAATAGTTTATAACAATTTAAATTGTTTATAATATTGTCAAACGAGAAAGCCTCCGTGGCTTAGGCGGCAGCACGCCGGCCTCTCACCACTGGATCCGTGGTTCAAATCCCGGTCACTCCATGTGAGATCTGTGCTGGACAAAACGGAGGCAGACAGGTTTTTCTCCGGGTACTCCGGTTTTCCCTGTCAAAATTTCATTCCAGCAACACTCTCCACTATCATTTCATTTCATCTGTCATTCATTTAATCATTGCCCCCGAGGAGTGCGTCAGGCCTCGGCAGCCGGCACAGTACATATCCTCGCCGCTAGATGGGGGCTTCATTCATTCCATTCCTGACCCGGTCGGAGACTGGAAGCAGGCTGTGGATTTTTTTCATTGTCAAACGACAATTGAAAATTCTATACACGCCTCTATTAATCCCTTTCGTTTCACATTATTATCAAAGATAGTTACATATTTATTTACAATATTTAAATTATTTATTTTAGAAATACAATAAACCACACGTCTATCCGGTTGATAATTACTCAAATCGTGGTTATATAATCGACCAATGAAGGTTAGTTATATTTAAGTTTATATTCAGGTTTAATAAAGTTTAATAATTATTATTATTATTATTTGTGACGGTAACCTCCATTCAAAATCGTTATCTCAAATTATTTAAACACTCTTGTTAATTATAACAGTAACTTCACATGATTAATTTTCAAAGGACCTGGACAATAAACTCAGCGGAAAAATACTTCGCTCAAAACGCACAAAATTGCACAAAATAGGCCCAGAATTCATCATATATCTCACTATATATGGCATAAAAATCGTCCACAATACATACAAAAAACCTCCACTTACAACTTCTTCAACATCATTAATATTACTGTGGGAACCTCCTTCGCTTATTCAAGGGCATTATTCATCAGCGACTTTAACACGTCCACTGAACTAACGATTATACATCCATAGTTCCACTTCAAAAATTCTTATATTCATTAATTGTTTCAAAACTGTTATTATATTTAACCTTCGTGGGTTTCATTCATGAATCGATATGAAGTAAAAATTTGCCAATCACAAATAAATTTAATAGCAAATACGATTATACACGCCTCCCTGGTCTATCAAAATTGAGATTAATATCTTCAAAGTAACGCAGTATAAAAATACTATCTTCAATCAAAGTTCAACTAAACTGCATAATAGTCGAATAGAATCCAATTAGACTGTGGAATGCAAACATTATTGTTCCAATCTAGAATTGAGAAAAACTCCTATCAAATGTTCATTACTATAGTATATTCAATAACTCGTAATCAAAGTTTATATTTCATATAATTGTCTATAATGCAATGGTATTTCATAACTGACGATAAATGTCTATGTTGCAATCATGTTCATAAAACGACTAGTATTTCCAAGATCGTCGATACAGAAATAGATTTTAACGCTCTAAAATCTTTTAATTATTCTTCTTTCTTGATGATGACAGAAAATTGGTCAAAGTAAATTTACTGAATAGGAATTACTTTAATAAAGTGACACGCTGTCTGAATTCAAATCTGCCATAGACAATCATTAACTTTACAGTCAAATCGTGACTACAAAATATGCAAATTACTGAAAAAAAATGTATATATCAGTCTCAACTGATCCAAAATTATTTAACTATGCCAATGACATAACAATGTCTTAATAAATCGTCGAAAAAGGCATAACTCATCGAAGTGTACTGAGTACAGAAATATCAAGCAAGAAAATGGGGCAAAATATATGGGACAGAAAATATGGGAAAAATGGTTGCTCAGATATCGCTAAATGGCTCAAATAAAACAAGAAACGTTCACGACTACCTTATCTGTTGATTGAAGTTCCAGAGGAAAATTTCCAAAGAAGACTGCTGATGGTTCCATTTCACCAACGTAAAGATGTGCTCCGACCTCGAACCTGGAACCAGCGCCCTCGGAGAATAGAACTGCTTCCTCCTCCGGAAATTGCACTGCTCCGTGTAGACGATAGACATCCTTCTGGCAAAACTCTTCTTTGTGAGCCGGGTCCACCCTGGCCTCTCTTGATAGTTCCCTGAAGTTCTGGCAAAACTCTTCTTTGTGAGCCGGGTCCACCCTGGCCTCTCTTGATAATTCCCTGAAGTTCTGGTAGAAATTCGCCATGAAGTTTATTGCAGTTATTTCCGCAGAAATATTCATATTTGTGGAGTATGAAAATATTTCCACTGCCATTTGGTATAATTCAGCGTTGGACAACGATGCATGAGTGTAGTTTGATGTTCACTACATGCTCGCTTGTGTAGAATGGCGATTAACGAAGTTCCATGCTGCTATTTCACTCCATTGATATATGTCCCAATTGCATTAAAGTCCTTAGCCTTCCATCTCCATTTCCGTTATAATAGTTGAAAGAACTGCCATATTATATTGATGCATATTAGAATGTAGCGTTGTATCACCAAATGCAATATGTAGTATCACGGTTACAATACACGTGTTAGCCGTAGCGTAGAATGTGGTGTTATAAAAGTGCTTCTCAGGTGGCGAGAAAATCACTTTTGTCTGCCGTCTTAAAATGCCAATATCTTCCAAATTATAATCGTGAAAATGTTCAACTTTACTACACACTTTAATACTGTTATGCACAATAGAATTAGCTTATAGGCATTAGCTAACTCTTGATGTATATTCTTGTAGACTCGTTAATGTGTGCGTTTCAACTTCGCCTAGTTTCAATCACCGTAAAATGGTACTGCTGCACTGCTCCGTGCTCGTTCGATGCGGTGGGCTTTACCACGCACGCTAAAGACGACTTGCTTCACTGTAATCACTCGAAGTCTGACCAACTCAGAAAAACGACTATAAGACACGAAAATGAGATATGAGATATGAGAAATATCAGATATGATATATGAGATATGAGAGCTCCTCACTGCTGTACAAGACCTTTTATCAACTTCTTAAGGGGCGTATCCATCCCTTCCATAGCTTGTTCCTCCGTCATCGCTAGAAGTTCTAACTTTGGCAATACTTGACGGATTTTCAAATTTCAAAAACTCAAAATTAATTTCTTCAAAATTCCATATCAATGCCATAACAGAAAATAGATTTCCACAATTCTGCATTCCAAAAGTAATTAAATATGGTAGTTTCAGTAATCTACGTCTCCCTCCAAACTATCATTCATTGGTTCGAGCCTTTCCTCCAATAGCGTAACTTCTTCCTTAGCACAATTCCATGTTTCCTGCGACTGCGTCGTAAATCTCAGATCTTTCTCGAACAAAATCATGACGTCACCAAGAATCTCAGCTCGAGCAGCCTACTTGCATAAAGTCTGCGTCATCCGTGCTTACGTCATGAATATCCACGTCACAACTATGACAGCCATAATTTTATTCGTATTTGCCAATACATTCACCGTGGTCTCAATATAATTCAATTTACGGGGGCAGTACATCCACTTTACAATAGGCAGCGCACGAGTAGATTCAACAAATGAGCTACGACGCGCGAAGCATTTCAACAAAGTCACGTTTGCGTTCATATACCATTCGTCCGATAGCGATGAAACTAGGCTGAGATTTTGTGTGCACTCCAGGGAAGGTTTCTAGCTTAGTAAATCCCTTTAAAAATAGGTAGAGCACGAGTAGAATCAACAAATGTGCGACGACGCGCGAAGCGTTTCAACAATGTCCCATATAATTTCATATACCATTCATCCGATAGCGATGAAACTTGGGTGAGATGTTGTGTACACTCCAGGGAAGGTTTCTGGCTTAGTACATACATTTTACAATAGGTAGCGCACCAGTAGATTCAACAAATGAGCGATGACACGCGAAGCGTTTCAACCAAGTCCCGTATAAAGTCATATACCATTCGTCTGATAGTGATAAATGTTTGGTGAATTGTTGTGTAACTCCAGGAAAGGTTTCTGGCTAAGTAAATCCATTTTACAATACGAAGCGCACGTTTATGTTCAACAAATGAGTGACTACGCGCGAAGCGTTTCGACAACGTCCCGTATACGTTCACATACCATTCATCCGATTGCGATGAAACTTGGGTGAGATGTTGTGTACACTCCAGGGAAGGTTTCTGGCTGAGTACATCCATATTACAATATGTAGCGCAAGAGTAGAATCAACAAATGAGCGACGACACGCGAAGCGTTTCAACCAAGTCCCGTATGCATACATGTACCATTCGTCCGTAGCTATGAAACTTGGGTGAGATGTTGTGTACGCGTCATGGAAAATTTCTGGCTTAGTAAATCCCCTATACAATATGCAGCGCACAAGTTGATTCAACAAATGAGGGACGACGCGCGAAGCGTTTCAACAAAGTCCCGTATAAGGTCATATACCATTCTGCCGTTAGCGGTGAAACTTGGGTGAAATATGGTGGACACTCCAAGGAAGGTTTCTGGCTTAGTAAATACATTTCACAGTAGGTAGCGCACGAGTAGATTCAACAAATGAGTGACGGAGCGCGAATCGTTTAAACAAAATCCGGTATGCGTTCATATACTATTCATCCGATTGCGATGAAACATTGATCAGTTATTGTGTACCCGCCAGGGAAGAGGGACTTAGTAAATCCATTTCACAATAAGTAGCGCAAGAGTAGATGCAACAAATGGGTGACGACGCGCGAAGCGTTTCAACAAAATCCCCTATTGCGTTCATATAACATTCTTCGATTGCGATGAAACCTTGATGAGTTATTGTGTACACGCCAGGGAAGGGCTTCGACTTAGTAATACATTTCTCAATAGGTAGCGCACGAGTAGATTCAACAAATGAGTGACAGCGCACGAATCGTTTAAACAAAAAACCCTATACGTGCTTATACCATTCATCTGATTGCGATGAATCATTGATGAGTTATTGTGTACACGCCAGGGAAGGGTTTCGACTTAGTAAATCCATTTCACAATAGGTAGCGTAGGAGTAGATTCAACAAATGAGTACAGCGATGAAACTTTTGAAAGTTGTTGTGCACGCTCCCACGAATGGTTCAAAATTAGAAAATCCATTTTACGATAGCTTAGAGGCAGTTAACATGTTGTGTATCCAAAAGCACTTCAAGAAACAGAATTTCAACGCCAACACTTTCTTTGATTGGCATTGCAACGCATGCCGGGTACAGCTTGTATATATATAAATCAAAGTTACTAGATAGTGTGTGTGTGGGTGTGTGGATGTGTATGTCTCCTATTCGTTCATACACCACCCATCCGATTGCGCTGAAACTTGGGTGAGATGTTGATCACTCTCCAAGGAAGGTTTCTGGCTTAGTAAATCCATTTTCCAATATGCAGCGCACGAGTAGATTCGACAAATGAGCGACGACGCGTGAAGCATTTCGGCACAGTTCCGTATTTGATCGTAAACCTTTCATCCGATTGCGATGAAACTTGGGTGAGAAGTTGTTTCCACTCCAGGGAAGGTTTCTAACTTAGTAAATACATTTCACAGTAGAGAGCGCACGAGAAGATTCAACAAATGAGTGACGACATACAAAGCGTTTCAACAAAGTCCCGTATGCATTCATATACCATTCGTCCGAGAGCTAGGAAACTTGGGTTAGATGTTGTGTACAATTCAGGGAAGGTTTCTGGCTTAGTAAATCCACTTTACAATAAGCAGAGCACGAGTAGATTCAACAAATGAACTACGACGCACGAAGCATTTCAACAAAGTCACGTATGCGTTCATATACCATTAGTCCGATAGGGATGAAACTTGGGTGAGATGTTGTGTACACTCCAAGAAAGGTGTCTGACTTAGTAAATCTACTTTACCATAGGCAGCGCACGGTTAGATTCAACAAATGAGCTACGACGCGCGAAACGTTTCAACAAAGTCCCGTATGCGTTCATATACCATTCGTCCGATTGCGATTAAACTTGGGTGAGATGTTGTGTACACTCGAGGAAAGGTGTCTGGCTTAGACTAGTAAATCTACTTTACAATAGGCAGCACACAATAATTCGATTCAACAAATGAGCTACGACGCGCGAAGTGTTTCAACAAAGTCCCGTATGCGTTCATTTACCATACGTCCGATAGCGATGAAATTTTGGTGAGACGTTGTGGACACTCCAGGGAAGGATTCTGGCTTAGTAAATCCATTTAACAATTGATAGCGCACGAGTAGATTCAACAAATGAGCGACGACGCGCGAAGCGTTTCAACAAAGTCCCGTATGCATTCATATACCATTCGGCCGATAGCGATGAAACTTGGGTGAGATATTGAGTACATTCTAAGGAAGGATTCTGGCTTAGTATATCCACTTTACAATTGGTAGCGCACGAGTAGATGCAACAAATGAGCGACGACGCGCGTAGCGTTTCAACAAGGTCCCGTATGTGTTCATATACCATTCGTACGATAGCAATGAAACTTGGGTGAGATATTGAGTACACTCGAAGGAAGGATTCTGGCTTAGTATATCCACTATACAAAAGGTAGCGCACGAGTAGATTCAACAAATGAGCGACGACGCGCACACCGTTTCAACAAAGTCCCGTATGTGTTGATACACCATTCGTCCGATAGCAATGAAACTTGGGTGAGTAAATACATTTCACAGTAGATAGCGCACGAGTAGATTCAACAAATGAGTGACGACACGCAAAACGTTTCAAGAAAGTCCCGTATACATTCATATACCATTCGTCCGATAGCTATGAAACTTGGGTTAGATGTTGTGTACATTTTTGGGAAGGTTTATGGCTGAGTAAATCCACTTCACAATAGGCAGCGCACGTGTAGATTCAACAAATGAGCTACGACGATCGATGCGTTTCAACAAAGTCACGTATGCGTTCATATACCATTCGTCCGATAGCGATGACGCTTGGGTGAGATATTGAGTACACTCTAAGGAAGGATTCTGGCTTAGCAAATATACTTTACAATAGGTAGCGCACGAGTAGATTCTACAAATGAGCGACGACGCGCGAAGCGTTTCAACAAAGTACCGTACGCGTTCATATAGGCCTACCATTCATCCGATTGCGATGAAACTTGGCTGAGATGTGGTGCACCGTCCAGCGAAGGTTTTTGACTTAGAAAATCCATTGCACAATAGGTAGCGCAAGAGTAGATTCAACTAATGAGCGAAGGCACGCGAATCGCTTCAATAAAGTCCCGTATGCGTTCATGTAGGCCTACTATTCATCCAATTGCGATGAAACTTGGGTGAGTTGTTGTGCACACTGCAGGGAACGTTTCTGATTTAGTAAGTCCATTGTATAATGGGTTGCGCACGAGTAGTTTCAACAAATGAGTGACGGCGCACAAACCGTTTCAACAAAGTTCCATCTGCGTTCATATACCATTCATCCGATTGTGATGAAACTAGGGTGAGTTGTTGTACACACTGCAGGGAAGGTTTCTGACTTTGTAAATCCATTGTACAATTGGTAGCGCGCGAGTTGATTCAACAAATGAGTGACGGCTCGAGCATCGTTTAAACAAAATCCCGTGCGCTTTCATATGCCATTCATCCGATTGCGATGAATCTTTGATGATTTGTTGTGTATACGCCAGGAAGGTTTTCGTCATAGTGAATCTATTTTACAATAGGTAGCGCATGAGTTGATGCAACAAATGAGTGACGACAAGTGAACTGTTTCAGCAAAGTTCCATCTGCGTCCATATACCATTCATCCGATTGCAATTAAACTTTGGTGAGTTGTTGCGCACTCTCCCACAAATGTTTCAAAATTAGTAAATCCATTTTACGATAGCTTAGAGGCAGTTAACGGAAATTGAAGAAAAAAATGTGTATCCAAAAGCACTACAAGAAACCAAATTACAATGCCAAAACTTTCTTTGATTGGCATTGCAACGCATGCCGGGTACAGCTTGTATATATATAAAAAGGAATGTCTGAGTGTTCGTCTTGTATGCGTTCATAAACCATTCATCCGACTGCCATCAAATTTTGGTGAGTTACTGTTAACACTTCCGGGATGATCATAGGCATAGTTAATCCATTTCACAATAGATAGCGCGCGAGTAGTTTAAACAAATGTGTAATGGCGATGCGTTCATATTCAATTCGTCCGATTGCGATCAAATTTTTGTGAGTTGTTGTGCACAGTCCCGGAAAAGTAATAGACGTAGTAAATCCAATTTACAATAGATGGTGCGCGAGTAGCTTCAACAAAATGGCGTGGATTTGTTTCAAGAAAGTCCCACATGTGTTCATATACCATTCATCCCATTGCGTTGAAACTTCGGTGGGAGGTTGTGTACACTACAGGCAAGGTTTCTGGCTTAGTAAATCCATGTTATAATAGGTAGCACACGAGTAGATTCAACAAATGAGCGACGACGCGCGAAGCGTTTCAACTAAGTCCCGTATGCGTTCATATACCATTCGTCTGATAGCGATGAAACTTGGAAGAGATGTTGTGTACACGACAGGGAAGGTTTATGGCTTAGTAAATCCACTTAACAATAGGTATCGCACAAGTAGATTCAACAAATGAGCGACGACGGGCGAAGCGTTTCAAGAAAGTCCCGTATGCGTTCATATACCATTCGTCTGATAGCGATGAAACTTGGGTAATATGTTGTGTACTCATCAGGGAAGGTTTCTGGCTTAGTACATCCACTTTACAATTGGTATCGCACAAGTAGATTCAACAAATGAGCGACGGCACGCGAATCGTTTCAACCAAGTCCCGTATGCGTTCATACACCATTCATCCGATTGTTATGAAACTTTAGTGAGTTGTTGTGAACACTTCCGAAATCATTATAGACATAGTCAATCCAATTTACAATGGACAGCGCGCGAGTATTTTAAACAAATGAGTGTTGGCGATGCGTTAATATAGCCTACAATTCATCCGATTGCGACCAAATTTTGGTAGGTTGTTTGGCACACTTCCGGGATGGTTATAGGAATAGTTAATCTAATTAACAATAGATAGCGCACCAGTAGTTTAAACAAATGAGTGTTGGTGATGCGTTCATATAGGCCTACAATTCATCCGATTGCAATCAAATTTCGGTGAGTTGTTGTGCATACGCCATGAAACGTTATAGGCATAGTAGATCCAATTAACAATAGATGGCACGCGAGTAACTTCAACAAAATGGCGTGCGTTTGTTTCAACTAAGTCCCACATGCCTTCATATACCATTCACCCCAATGCGATGAAACTTGGGTGAGATGTTATATACACTCAGGGAAGGTTTCTGGCTTAGTAAATCCACTTAACAATAGGAGTAGTGGTTTTGTGGGGGTTCCGCACCCTCCACCTCCACACCCTCCACACAAGATGGCGGCAGCCCGATAACTCCCGAACCCGTGGTTGGATTTTAACAAATGAGGTGTTGTTGAACTCGGGCTAACACCCCCTTTCCAATGGACAACATATCTCCACCCTAAAATAAAACCTACCCCTACTAGGGGGTGAAATTGTAATTTTTTAGAGAATCTCTCTTTCCAATTGCAACATGTGAGAGTTTGAATGCCGATATGGAATGTAACGTTGTTCTACATAAAGTGCATGTGTTCGGTGAATAGCCACTATGAATTAACATGCTTGTTTTTGTTTTTTACGCATGTCCACTCATGGCTTTTGTAAGAGGGTGGGGGAGCGGATCCCTGTGGATGGGTTATTGTTGACGGGTCATTGTTGGCGGGGTCATTGTTGTCGGGTCATTGTGGTCGAGTCCTTGTGGACAAGTCCTTGTTGACAGGTCCTTGTGGACGAGTCCTTGTGGACAAGTCCTTGTGGACAGGTCCTTGTTGACGAGTCCTTGTGGACAAGTCCTTGTGGACGAGTCCTTGTCCCTTTGGACTGATCCCTTTGGACGGGTCCCTTTGGCCTGGTTCCTACGGACTAGCCCATGAATTTATTTAAATTATGTCAAAGGGCCTAACTACATTTGTGTGTGTTGAATTGACGTTGTTCACCACTACTATAATGGAATAACGATATGAAAGGAAAGTGACGAAATACATGTGAACACGTGTGAAATGACCTTATTACCGTCCTCCTTGTGAAACAAGTCACATCCTGTTTTACTTCATACGTGAGAAAATGTGAGTTCGAACCCGTGGTCGGATTTTGACGAATGAGGTGTCATTGAACTCGGGCTGATACCCCCTTTCCAATGAACAACATATTTCCACCCCAAAATAAAACCTACCCCTACTAGGGGGTGAAATTGTAATTTTTTTAGAGAATCTCTCTTTCCAATTGCAACATGTGAGAGTTTGAATGCCGATATGGAATAAAACGTTGTTCCACACAAGAGACATGTGTTTGGTGGATAGCCACTATGAATTAACATGCTTGTTTTTGTTTTTTGTTTTTTACGCATGCCCACTCATAGCTTTTGTAAGAGGGCAGGCTTTTTAAAAGATGGCGGCTGTAGTGTAACCTAACCTAACCCAACCCACGAGTGGTGATCAAAAAGTATTTTAAGTGACGCTTGTCGATTGGCAAACCAATAATCAAAGAGGGATATATCAGGCCTTGAGGTGATAGCCCCTTTTGATGGATCCCTGTTGATTTATCTCTGTTGATTTGTCCCTTTGGACTGGTCTCTGTTGACTTGCCCCTTTTGGACGGGCCCTTTTTGACAGGGGGTCATTTTTGATGGATCCTTTTTGACATGTGCTTTTCGACGGGTCCCTGTTGACGAGTCATTGCTGACGGGTCCTTGTTGATGAGTCCCTGTGGACGGGTCATTGTTGACGGGTCCCTATTGACAGGTCATTGTTGACAGGTCATTGATGACAGGTCATTGTTGATGGGTCCTTGCTGACAAGTCCCTGTTGATGGGTCCCTGTGGAAGGATCCCTTTAGACCGGCCCCTTTGGACTGATCCCTATGGACCAGCCCATGAAATTTATCCAAATTATGTCAAAGGGCCTAACTACATTTGTGTATAAAGCAGTGTGTTGAACTGACGTTGTTCACCAGTCCTTACTACTACAATTGGATAACGATATGAAAGGAATTGATTAACTAGACATGAGTTAACTACCAACGAAACACTTTGGCGACTCTGCTTGTTATTGACCAATGAGTAGGGTTTTAGAAAAACTGTTTGTTATTTTGGGTTATATACAAAAAATGCTTAGACCTTTTGAGTGACTATGTTTGCTAAACAAGACATTATACCAGACGCGATTAGGATTCTTATGTAGCTCAGACAAGGAAAGAATTTCTACAGAATCTGTTGACATTGAATATAGATTTAGGTATTAGGAAGTCATTTTGAAGGCCTTTGTCTGGAGCGTGGCACTCTATGAAAGTAAAACTTAGACAATTGGTGTAGCAGAAAAGTGGAGAATTGAAGTGTTTGAAATGTGGTGTTACAGGAGAATGATGAAGATTAGATGGGTAAATAGGGTTACTAACATAGAGGTATTAAGACGAGTGGGGGAGAAGAGATGTATCTGGCGACTGTTAATGAAGTAAAGAGATAGGTTGGTAGAACACGTACTAAGACACCCAAGAATAGCAAACTTAGTTAAGGAAGAAAGGTTCGAGGACGAGAACTGTACGGGTAGACCAAGGTTAGAATATGTTAAACAGATAGCCTTGAATGTAGGGTGTGGTAGCTATATAGAGATGAAACGATTAGCTCGGGACAGATAGGCGCTGAGATCTGCATCAAACCAGTCAAAGGACTAAAGACTCAAACAACAACATGTAAGTTCACTAAAATAATGTTTTGTAACGGTATATGTTAGTCAACGAACAGTAATGCATTACTGAAACCCATGAAACGATACCTAAGAGCTTTTCTAAAATGATTTTAAAATGCCTTTAACCCTATATTGAACACCCAGTTCACAAGACTCATAACTGCAATGTTATGGTAAAACAAAACAAAATCTATATTTCAAAACAAGCAAGTGGTTTAGTCAATGTATACTGGAAAATGTTTTGTAAACACTCAAGTCCTCAAGACTAATTAAATTAGTAACTGTCAGGTTGACCGAGTGGTTAAGGAGTTTGACTTAAGATCAAATTTTCTGTATAAGGAAGCAAGGGTTCGAATCCCTTACCTGACATAACTATTGCCTTGACATGGCTTGGCCACACTGGATTATTATGACACTCGGTACACAAACCATAGATATAGTGTATTGTTTAAGGCCACTCTCTTTCTGAACATAGTCAGAGACTGTTGATGGTTAACAATTGTATTAATAGTGGGACATGGGGATAGTAATTAAGAAAAACAGACAATACCCATACAATATTTTTATTAAATTCATTTTATAATAGTTATACACTGAATTCAAGTCTATCTCTTTACCATTGTTCTATATAGATTTTTAAATACAACGTTTGTTGTAGATCCTTTTACAACTTTCTCCAGGTACTCTTGCTCTTAAAAACTGGGGAAGCCGCAATGGTTTTATAAACATAAAACCCTCATCCTCTTCTTTTTCATAATTATCATCATCATCATCATCATTATGAATATTATCATCAAAAATATTATAGTCATTGTCACCATCATTATCATCATCATCATCATTCTCAACATCACTAGAACTATCGAATTCCTCTTGTTTGTTTTCCACAGGGACCTCTTGTAGAGTCTGCGTTGCTTTTGATAGTGTTAAGGGTTTTTCGAACGATGGTATTTGTCCTAACATGTCTTTTTGAGGTGATGATGAATGCTTTTTAGCAGCAATATATTTTTCTTGGACTTGCTTTTTTATCTGGGTTAGAGTATTTTGCGTATTTAAATGTGTATTAATTTGAGATTCACAATGATGTTCTTTTGAAGTAAGTACGTTGGAGTCTTTTGTTTTAATCATTCCTCGACACTTTTTGGATCGTTGTTTTGAACATCGCCAAATAACAGTTCCATCTTTATTGGTTGTTTTTACAATATATGTATATCCTTTATAGAAGACACATGGCTTGCCATGACTGGTTGTTGAGACTTCCATATCAACTAATACATATGAATTAAATTTTAGTAAAGTCACATGAACAATCTTTAGATTACAAGTGATTTACAAACACACACAGTTTCCTAAATGTCAAGATTTATGGATGTTGTTTTCCGCCAACAGCTGCTTACTGCGTATGACAAGGCTGGAGACTGGTAGGTGAGACGGTCTTTCACGATGTGAACACTGTAACAGGCAGTAGTCAACTGACAATATTCTTATACCCTAGTCAAGGTTAACAGGTACTTACTGCGTATGACAAGACCGTACACTCGTAGGTTAGACCGTATTTTTTGTTTGTTGCTAAGGATCCCATATATACTCTAGACATGTTAGTTCTGAACACTTAGTGGTTAATTGTATATATTGAATTTAAATACACAGCTCATACAAGCACGTTTTGCGGATGGGAGGGGTGAGAGGCTGGCAAAAAAGGAAATGTTTTAGTTTAATGAAACGTTATGTCCTAGTAGGCGTGATTTATAGTAGACGCAATTGATAGTAGACGTAATTGATAGTAGGTGTAATCGATACTAGACGTGATTAATAGTAGACGCAATTGATACTAGGCGTGATTGATAGTAGGCGTGATTTGTAGTAAGCGCGATTTATAGTAGACGCAAATGATAGTAGGCGCGATTGATAGTAGGCGTGATTGATAGTAGACGCGATTGATACTAGGTGTGATTGATAGTAGGCGTGATTTGTAGTAAGCGCAATTTATAGTAGACGCAAATGATAGTAGGCGCGATTGATAGTAGGCGTGATTGATAGTAGACGCGATTGATAGTAGGCGCAATTTGACATGGGCGCGACTCAGATCATTTTTGATATCATAAAGTTACAGTGTCAATGTTTATATAAAGTACAAAGTAGAGGGTATTTTAAGACATAACCTCAGCTCACTTAACATAACCTAACTTTACCTAACCTAACTTTGTCACGTGACATGTTCTACAAGTTTAGACTTGCTTTAAGACTGATTATGACGTCATAGATTGATGGGAGGGGTGAGAGGCTGACAAAAAAGGAAATGTTCTGGTTTAATGAAACGTCATGTCCTAGTAGGCGCGATTTATAGTAGACGCAATTGATAGTAGGCGCGATTAATAGTAGACGCAATTGATAGTAGACGTGATTGATAGTAGGCGTGATTTGACATGAGCGCGATTTATAGTAGACGCGAAAGATAGTAGGCGCGATTAATAGTAGGCGTAATTAGACATGGGCGATATTTATAGTAGACGCAATTGATAGTAGGCGCGATTGATAGTAGGTGTAATTGGTAGTACGCGCGATTTGACATGAGCGCGATTTATAGTAGACGCAAATGATACTAGACGTGATTAATAGTAGACGCAATTGATACTAGGCGTGATTGATAGTAGGCGTGATTTGTAGTAAGCGCGATTTATAGTAGACGCAAATGATAGTAGGCGCGATTGATAGTAGGCGTGATTGATAGTCGACGCGATTGATAGTAGGCGCAATTTGACATGGGCGCGACTCAGATCATTTTTGATATCATAAAGTTACAGTGTCAATGTTTATACAAAGTACAAGGTAGAGGGTATTTTAAGACATAACCTCAGCTCACTTAACATAACCTAACTTTACCTAATCTAACTTTGTCACGTGACATGTTCTACAAGTTTAGACTTGCTTTAAGTCTGATTATGACGTCATAGATTGATGGGAGGGGTGAGAGGCTGAAAAAAAAGGAAATGTTCTGGTTTAATGAAACGTCATGTCCTAGCAGGCGCGATTGGTAGTAGACGCAATTGATAGTAGACGTGATTAATGGTAGGCGCAATTGATAGTAGGTGTGATCAGGTACTTACTGCGTATCAAAAGGCTGTACACTCGTGTGTTAGACACTCTATCTTGTTAAGGACCCCTATATATTCCCTATACAAGGCTATACATGTTAGTTCTAAACACTTAGTGGTTATTTGTATTTTAAATTTATACACACAGGTTATACAAGCACGTTTTTTCACACAGTAAAACTTTGTCAAATAGCCACATGCGATACGCAAAGTATGTTTCCGCTATCTAGCGGTGACTATGGAAACTACCTGAACATATCCTAATCTAATCCTAGCTAACTTCACCTGACGTGACCATACCGGTTTGTAAGCAACAACAACAACACACTAATATTCCATGAATTCCAGAGTACTTTTAGATTAATTATCGACTCTCAACTCTTATAACTATGTCTATCCCACTCTGTCAAAAACACGATTTTTTTTTTTAATTTTTGCTTGATGTCAATACTAAAGTGATAATGGGTTTTCCGATCCTATCACTATAAATTCATTACCCCCACTCTTATCTCGGTCTCGACAACAACCATGCCTATTTTTATTATGTCAGATGATGTAATGTTCGAGTGCAAAGTGGGTGTAAAAGTGAGTGCAAAGTGAGTGCAAAAGTGAGTGCAAAGTAAGTGTAAAAGTAGTTGTAAAAGTGAGTGCAAAGTGAGTGCAAAAGTGAGTGCAAAAGTGGGGTGTAAAAGTGGTACCCTATTTGTAATGGCTTATTTGACAAGTTATTTTGTGGTACCCTATTCGTAATGGCTTATTTCACAAGTTGTTTTTGTCAATGTATTTAGAGGATATTTCTCTTGTTCATGGAAAGTATCTCAGCCCTTTTTATGATAGCATAATGCTTACCGTCATGTTTGTAAGCAACAACAACACACTAAAATTCCAAGAATCCAAACTACTCTAAGGTTAATGATGGTCTCTCAACTCCATTCCACGCCTAGTCAAAAACATTATACATTTCAAATTTTTCAAAAAAGGTAAATTGAGAAAGTAGGCTATATATTTAAACTAAAAAATCATATGCTAACTCCAACACCTACGTCTATCCCATTCTCAGTCAAAAAAAAATATATATTCTTTAAATTTTTCCAAAAAATATTTGGAAAGTAGGCTATAATTTGAAAACTAATCATCCTAAGAAGTCATATATAGACTCAAACCAATGGCTTTTATGTCCTTAATCGTTAGAACAAAACATGGAATTTGACATTTTTCCAAGTATTGATCATTTTTAAAAATGGGCTATATTTTGTAAACTATGAATTACACAAAAAATGTGTTTGACATAAAAATGACAGGTATTTACCCCCTCTACCCACAAACCAAGTCCCAGGTCTCTGGGACAAAATCCAAAAAGGTTCAATTTTGAAAGTAGACGATATTTTGAAAACTAATCATTCTAAAAAGTCATATATAGACTCAAACAATGTCCTTTAAGTCCCTTAACGTTAGAACAAAACTTAACATTTTTTTCATTTTTTCAAAAAAAAGTCCAATTTTCAAAATTGCCTATATTTTGGAAACTAAGAATTAGTTCCAGAATGGCGGTCGTAGCTTAACTCAAACTAACCTAACCCTACGAGGTGTGATCAAAAAGTTCCAAAATGGCTGCCGTAGCTTAACTTAACCTTTGATTGATCCCTGTTGATTGAACCCTTTTGATTGATCTCTGTTGATGTATCCCTTTGGACTGGTCCCTGTTGACTAGCCCATTTGGACGGGTCTTTTTTAAAGGGGGAGTCATTTTTTTTACGGGTCCCGGAGGACGGGTCCTTGTTGACGGGTTCCTGTGGGCGGGCCCCTTTGATATAATTTGGATAAAATGCACGGGCCAGTCCATAAGGATCAGTCCAAAGGAACCGCCCACAGGGACCCGTCAACAAGGACCCGTCCTCCGGGACCCGTAAAAAAATGACTCCCCCTTTAAAATAGACCCGTCCAAAGGGGCTAGTCAACAGGGACCAGTCCAAAGGGATACATAAACAGAGATCAATCAAATGGGGTCAATCAACAGGGATTAATCAAAGGTTAAGTTAAGCTACGGCAGCCATTTTGGAACTTTTTGATCACACCTCGTAGGGTTAGGTTAGGTTGAGTTAAGCTACGACCGCCATTTTGGAACTAATTCTTAGTTTCCAAAATATAGGCAATTTTGAAAATTGGACTTTTTTTTGAAAAAATGAAAAAAATGTTAAGTTTTGTTCTAACGTTAAGGGACTTAGAGGACATTTGTTTGAGACTATATATGACATTTTAGAATGATTAGTTTTCAAAATATCGTCTACTTTCAAAATTGAACCTCTTTGGATTTTGTCCCAGAGACCTGGGACTTGGTTTGTGGGTAGAGGGGGTAAATACCTGTCATTTTTATGTCAAACACATTTTTTGTGTAATTCATAGTTTACAAAATATAGCCCATTTTTAAAAATGATCAATATTTGGAAAAATGTCAAATTCCATGTTTTGTTCTAACGATTATGGACATAAAAGCCATTGGTTTGAGTCTATATATGACTTCTTAGGATGATTAGTTTTCAAATTATAGCCTATTTCCAAATATTTTTTGGAAAAATTTAAAGAATATATACTTTTTTTTTACTGAGAATGGGATAGACGTAGGTGTTGGAGTTAGCATATGATTTTTTAGTTTAAATATATAGCCTACTTTCTCAATTTACCTTTTTTGAAAAATTTGATATGTAGAATGTTTTTGACTAGGCGTGGAATGGAGTTGAGAGACCATCATTAACCTTAGAGTAGTTTGGATTCTTGGAATTTTAGTGTGTTGTTGTTGCTTACAAACATGACGGTAAGCATTAAGCTATCATAAAAAGGGCTGAGATACTTTCCATGAACAAGAGAAATATCCTCTAAATACATTGACAAAAACAACTTGTGAAATAAGCCATTAGGAATAGGGTATCACAAAATAACTTGTCAAATAAGCCATTACAAATAGGGTACCACTTTTACACCCCACTTTTGCACTCACTTTTACAACTACTTTTACACTTACTTTGCACTCACTTTTGCACTCACTTTGCACTCACTTTTACACCCACTTTGCACTCGAACATTACATCATCTGACATAATAAAAATAGGCATGGTTGTTGTCGAGACCGAGATAAGAGTGGGGGTAATGAATTTATAGTGATAGGATCGGAAAACCCATTATCACTTTAGTATTGACATCAAGCAAAAATTTAAAAAAAAATCGTGTTTTTGACAGAGTGGGATAGACATAGTTATAAGAGTTGAGAGTCGATAATTAATCTAAAAGTACTCTGGAATTCATGGAATCTTAGTGTGTTGTTGTTGTTGCTTACAAACCGGTATGGTCACGTCAGGTGAAGTTAGCTAGGATTAGATTAGGATATGTTCAGGTAGTTTCCATAGTCACCGCTAGATAGCGGAAACATACTTTGCGTATCGCATGTGGCTATTTGACAAAGTTTTACTGTGTGAAAAAACGTGCTTGTATAACCTGTGTATATAAATTTAAAATACAAATAACCACTAAGTGTTTAGAACTAACATGTATAGCCTTGTATAGGGAATATATAGGGGTCCTTAACAAGATAGAGTGTCTAACACACGAGTGTACAGCCTTTTGATATGCAGTAAGTACCTGATCACACCTACTATCAATTGCGCCTACCATTAATCGCGTCTACTATCAATTGCGTCTACTACCAATCGCGCCTGCTAGGACATGACGTTTCATTAAACCAGAACATTTCCTTTTTTTTCAGCCTCTCACCCCTCCCATCAATCTATGACGTCATAATCAGTCTTAAAGCAAGTCTAAACTTGTAGAACATGTCACGTGACAAAGTTAGGTTAGGTAAAGTTAGGTTATTTTAAGTGAGCTGAGGTTATGTCTTAAAATACCCTCTACCTTGTACTTTGTATAAACATTGACACTGTAACTTTATGATATCAAAAATGATCTGAGTCGCGCCCATGTCAAATTGCGCCTACTATCAATCGCGTCTACTATCAATCACGCCTACTATCAATCGCGCCTACTATCATTTGCGTCTACTATAAATCGCGCTTACTACAAATCACGCCTACTATCAATCACGCCTAGTATCAATTGCGTCTACTATTAATCACGTCTAGTATCATTTGCATCTACTATAAATCGCGCTCATGTCAAATCGCGCGTACTACCAATTACACCTACTATCAATCGCGCCTACTATCAATTGCGTCTACTATAAATATCGCCCATGTCTAATTACGCCTACTATCAATCGCGCCTACTATCTTTCGCGTCTACTATAAATCGCGCTCATGTCAAATCACGCCTACTATCAATCACGTCTACTATCAATTGCGTCTACTATTAATCGCGCCTACTATCAATTGCGTCTACTATAAATCGCGCCTACTAGGACATGACGTTTCATTAAACCAGAACATTTCCTTTTTTGTCAGCCTCTCACCCCTCCCATCAATCTATGACGTCATAATCAGTCTTAAAGCAAGTCTAAACTTGTAGAACATGTCACGTGACAAAGTTAGGTTAGGTAAAGTTAGGTTATGTTAAGTGAGCTGAGGTTATGTCTTAAAATACCCTCTACCTTGTACTTTATATAAACATTGACACTGTAACTTTATGATATCAAAAATGATCTGAGTCGCGCCCATGTCAAATTGCGCCTACTATCAATCGCGTCTACTATCAATCACGCCTACTATCAATCGCGCCTACTATCATTTGCGTCTACTATAAATCGCGCTTACTACAAATCACGCCTACTATCAATCACGCCTAGTATCAATCGCGTCTACTATCAATCACGCCTACTATCAATCGCGCCTACTATCATTTGCGTCTACTATAAATCGCGCTTACTACAAATCACGCCTACTATCAATCACGCCTAGTATCAATTGCGTCTACTATTAATCACGTCTAGTATCGATTACACCTACTATCAATTACGTCTACTATCAATTGCGTCTACTATAAATCACGCCTACTAGGACATAACGTTTCATTAAACTAAAACATTTCCTTTTTTTGCCAGCCTCTCACCCCTCCCATCCGCAAAACGTGCTTTTATGAGCTGTGTATTTAAATTCAATATATACAATTAACCACTAAGTGTTCAGAACTAACATGTCTAGAGTATATATGGGATCCTTAGCAACAAACAAAAAATACGGTCTAACCTACGAGTGTACGGTCTTGTCATACGCAGTAAGTACCTGTTAACCTTGACTAGGGTATAAGAATATTGTCAGTTGACTACTGCCTGTTACAGTGTTCACATCGTGAAAGACCGTCTCACCTACCAGTCTCCAGCCTTGTCATACGCAGTAAGCAGCTGTTGGCGGAAAACAACATCCATAAATCTTGACATTTAGGAAAGTGTGTGTGTTTGTAAATCACTTGTAATCTAAAGATTGTTCATGTGACTTTACTAAAATTTAATTCATATGTATTAGTTGATATGGAAGTCTCAACAACCAGTCATGGCAAGCCATGTGTCTTCTATAAAGGATATACATATATTGTAAAAACAACCAATAAAGATGGAACTGTTATTTGGCGATGTTCAAAACAACGATCCAAAAAGTGTCGAGGAATGATTAAAACAAAAGACTCCAACGTACTTACTTCAAAAGAACATCATTGTGAATCTCAAATTAATACACATTTAAATACGCAAAATACTCTAACCCAGATAAAAAAAGCAAGTCCAAGAAAAATATATTGCTGCTCAAGATAGTGCATTGTTTGTTAAAAAGCATTCATCATCACCTCAAAAAGACATGTTAGGACAAATACCATCGTTCGAAAAACCCTTAACACTATCAAAAGCAACGCAGACTCTACAAGAGGTCCCTGTGGAAAACAAACAAGAGGAATTGGATAGTTCTAGTGATGTTGAGAATGATGATGATGATGATGATAATGATGGTGACAATGACTATAATATTTTTGATGATAATATTCATAATGATGATGATAATGATGATGATAATTATGAAAAAGAAGAGGATGAGGGTTTTATGTTTATAAAACCATTGCGGCTTCCCCAGTTTTTAAGAGCAAGAGTACCTGGAGAAAGTTGTAAAAGGATCTACAACAAGCGTTGTGTTTAAAAATCTATATAGAACAATGGTAAAGAGATAGACTTGAATTCAGTGTGTAACTATTATAAAATGAATTTAATAAAAATATTGTATGGGTATTGTCTGTTTTTCTTAATTACAATCCCCATGTCCCACTATTAATACAATTGTTAACCATCAACAGTCTCTGACTATGTTCAGAAAGAGAGTGGCCTTAAACAATACACTATATCTATGGTTTGTGTACCGAGTGTCATAATAATGCAGTGTGGCCAAGCCATGTCAAGGCAATAGTTATGTCAGGTAAGGGATTCGAACCCTTGCTTCCTTATACAGAAAATTTGATCTTAAATCAAACACCTTAACCACTCGGTCAACCTGACAGTTACTAATTTAATTAGTCTTGAGGACTTGAGTGTTTACAAAACTTTTTCCAGTATACATTGACTAAACCACTTGCTTGTTTTGAAATATAGATTTTGTTTTGTTTTACCATAACATTGCAGTTATGAGTCTTGTGAACTGGGTGTTCAATATAGGGTTAAAGGCATTTTAAAATCATTTTAGAAAAGCTCTTAGGTAACGTGTCATGGGTTTCAGTAATGCATTACTGTTCGTTGACTAACATATACCGTTACACAACATTATTTTAGTGAACTTACATGTTGTTGTTTGAGTCTTTAGTCCTTTGACTGGTTTGATGCAGATCTCAGCGCCTATCTGTCCCGAACTAATCGTTTCATCTCTATATAGCTACCACACCCTACATTCAAGGCTATCTGTTTAACATATTCTAAACTTGGTCTACCCCTACAGTTCTCGTCCTCGAACCTTTCTTCCTTAACTAAGTTTGCTATTCTTGGGTGTCTTAGTACGTGTTCTACCAACCTATCTCTTTACTTCATTAACAGTCGCCAGATACATCTCTTCTCCCCCACTCGTCTTAATACCTCTTTGTTAGTAACCCTATTTACCCATCTAATCTTCATCATTCTCCTGTAACACCACATTTCAAACACTTCAATTCTCCACTTTTCTGCTACACCAATTGTCTAAGTTTTACTTTCATAGAGTGCCACGCTTCAGACAAAGGCCTTCAAAATGACTTCCTAATACCTAAATCTATATTCAATGTCAACAGATTCTGTAGAAATTCTTTCCTTGTCTGAGCTACATAAGAATCCTAATCGTGTCTGGTATAATGTCTTGTTTAGCAAACATAGTCACTCAAAAGGTCTAAGCATTTTTTGTATATAACCCAAAATAACAAACAGTTTTTCTAAAACCCTACTCATTGGTCAATAACAAGCAGAGTCGCCAAAGTGTTTCGTTGGTAGTTAACTCATGTCTAGTTAATCAATTCCTTTCATATCGTTATCCAATTGTAGTAGTAAGGACTGGTGAACAACGTCAGTTCAACACACTGCTTTACACACAAATGTAGTTAGGCCCTTTGACATAATTTGGATAAATTTCATGGGCCGGTCCATAGGGATCAGTCCAAAGGGGCCGGTCTAAAGGGACCCTTCCACAGGGACCCATCAACAGGGACTTGTCAGCAAGGACCCATCAACAATGACCTGTCATCAATGACCTGTCAACAATGACCTGTCAATAGGGACCCGTCAACAATGACCCGTCCACAGGGACTCATCAACAAGGACCCGTCAGCAATGACTCGTCAACAGGGACCCGTCGAAAAGCACATGTCAAAAAGGATCCATCAAAAATGACCCCCTGTCAAAAAGGGCCCGTCCAAAAGGGGCTAGTCAACAGAGACCAGTCCAAAGGGACAAATCAACAGAGATAAATCAACAGGGATCCATCAAAAGGGGCTATCACCTCAAGGCCTGACATATCCCTCTTTGATTATTGGTTTGCCAATCGACAAGCGTCACTTAAAATACTTTTTGATCACCACTCGTGGGTTGGGTTAGGTTAGGTTACACTACAGCCGCCATCTTTTAAAAAGCCTGCCCTCTTACAAAAGCTATGAGTGGGCATGCGTAAAAAACAAAAAACAAAAACAAGCATGTTAATTCATAGTGGCTATCCACCAAACACATGTCCCTTGTGTGGAACAACGTTTTATTCCATATCGGCATTCAAACTCTCACATGTTGCAATTGGAAAGAGAGATTCTCTAAAAAAATTACAATTTCACCCCTAGTAGGGGTAGGTTTTATTTTGGGGTGGAAATATGTTGTTCATTGGAAAGGGGGTATCAGCCCGAGTTCAATGACACCTCATTCGTCAAAATCCGACCACGGGTTCGAACTCACATTTTCTCACGTATGAAGCAAAACAGGATGTGACTTGTTTCACAAGGAGGACGGTAATAAGGTCATTTCACACGTGTTCACATGTATTTCGTCACTTTCCTTTCATATCGTTATTCCATTATAGTAGTGGTGAACAACGTCAATTCAACACACACAAATGTAGTTAGGCCCTTTGACATAATTTAAATAAATTCATGGGCTAGTCCGTAGGAACCAGGCCAAAGGGACCCGTCCTAAGGGATCAGTCCAAAGGGACAAGGACTCGTCCACAAGGACTTGTCCACAAGGACTCGTCAACAAGGACCTGTCCACAAGGACTTGTCCACAAGGACTCGTCCACAAGGACCTGTCAACAAGGACTTGTCCACAAGGACTCGACCACAATGACCCGACAACATTGACCCCGCCAACAATGACCCGTCAACAATAACCCATCCACAGGGATCCGCTCCCCCACCCTCTTACAAAAGCCATGAGTGGACATGCGTAAAAAACAAAAACAAGCATGTTAATTCATAGTGGCTATTCACCGAACACATGCACTTTATGTAGAACAACGTTACATTCCATATCGGCATTCAAACTCTCACATGTTGCAATTGGAAAGAGAGATTCTCTAAAAAAATTACAATTTCACCCCCTAGTAGGGGTAGGTTTTATTTTGGGGTGGAAATATGTTGTTCATTGGAAAGGGGGTATCAGCCCGAGTTCAATGACACCTCATTCGTCAAAATCCGACCACGGGTTCGAACTCAAATTTTCTCACGTATGAAGCAAAACAGGATGTGACTTGTTTCACAAGGAGGACGGTAATAAGGTCATTTCACACGTGTTCACATGTATTTCGTCACTTTCCTTTCATATCGTTATTCCATTATAGTAGTGGTGAACAACGTCAATTCAACACACACAAATGTAGTTAGGCCCTTTGACATAATTTAAATAAATTCATGGGCTAGTCCGTAGGAACCAGGCCAAAGGGACCCGTCCAAAGGGATCAGTCCAAAGGGACAAGGACTCGTCCACAAGGACTTGTCCACAAGGACTCGTCAACAAGGACCTGTCCACAAGGACTTGTCCACAAGGACTCGTCCACAAGGACCTGTCAACAAGGACTTGTCCACAAGGACTCGACCACAATGACCCGACAACAATGACCCCGCCAGCAATGACCCGTCAACAATAACCCATCCACAGGGATCCGCTCCCCCACCCTCTTACAAAAGCCATGAGTGGACATGCGTAAAAAACAAAAACAAGCATGTTAATTCATAGTGGCTATTCACCGAACACATGCACTTTATGTAGAACAACGTTACATTCCATATCGGCATTCAAACTCTCACATGTTGCAATTGGAAAGAGAGATTCTCTAAAAAATTACAATTTCACCCCCTAGTAGGGGTAGGTTTTATTATAGGGTGGAGATATGTTGTCCATTGGAAAGGGGGTATCAGCCCGAGTTCAATGACACCTCATTCGTCAAAATCCGACCACGGGTTCGTGAGTTATCGGGCTGCCGCCATCTTGTGAGGAGGGGTGGAGGAGGAGGTATCTGAACCCGTACAAAACCACTACTAATAGGTAGCGCAAGAGTAGATTCAACAAATGAGCGACGACGCGCGAATTGTTTCAACAAATTCACGTATGCGTTCATATATCATTTGTCCGATAGCGATGAAACGTGGGTGAGATGTTGTGTACACTCCAGGGAAGGTTTCTGATTTAGTAAATCCATTTTACAATTGGTAGCAAACGGGTAGATTTAACTAATAAGCGACAGCACGTGAATCGTTTCAATAAAGTCCCATATGCGATCATATACCATTCATCCGAGTGTGATAAAACTTTGGAGAGCTGAGTACAGTCCTGTGAAGATTCATGAATTAGTACGTCCGTTTTTCAATGGGTGGCGCACAAGAAGATTCAACAAATGAGTGACGGCGCGAATCGTTTAAACAAAATCCCGTTTGCGTTCATATGCCATTCATCCGATTGCGATGAAACTTTGATGAGTTGTTGTGTACACGCCAGGAAAGGTTTTCGAGTTAGTAAACCCATTTTACAATAGGTAGCGTACGAGTATATTCAACAAATGGGTGACGGCGCTCTAATCGTTTCAGCAGTCCCGTATGCGTTCATATACCATTCATTTCATTGCGATGTAACTTTCGTGAGTTGTTGTTCACGCTCCCGTGAATGTTTCTGAGATAGTAAATTATTTTTTATAATAGTTTAGAGGTGGTTAACGGAAAAAGAAGAAAATATTGGGAATCCAAAAGCACTGCAACTAACAAAGTCGAAACCCCAACACTTTCTTTGATTGGCATTGCAACGCATGCCGGGTACAGCTCGTATGTACTAAAAAGAAATTGAAATTCCTAGAGGAACAGTTACGACTTTCCCTGTCCACTCAGCCAAGATATTATGCAAATAGGTCTCCTCTCCTGTGGGCTTCAACATTTTTTTTTCCTGATGGAACGCCGGTAATACCTTACTTCAACTCCCAGGCCACCTCCCCTTCCCTGTTCCTTATACAGCTACACACACTACCACAGTCTTCTCATAATCGGGGAATTCAACCCACACCCAACTGCACGAGGCTGATGACCAAGAAGTCCCAAGCCCATAAAATGAATTAACAGCAAATCTCAACATACACCTTTGTTGTCTACTAGTACCAGTATATTTTGCTCGCGTTCAATTGTCAGAGTGCCATTTCATTTTATGAATAGGACTAGCATACATGTTTATGGATTTAACTTACATGGAAATTATTTCTTGTGTGTAGGCTACAGCAATTATTATTCTTGTGTCAGATGTGTATAAAATATTCCTCTTTTGTCTACCGTACCCATATATTTTGTATTGATTTCACTTGGTAGAGTGCCATTTAATCTTATCAATAGAACTAGCCCACATGTTTTGGATTTAATTTTTAACCCTCATATGCACCTCAAATAAGTCTTCGTTGTCTACTGGTACCAGTATATTTTGTATCGATTCATTCGGCAGAGTGCTATTTAATTATTTGAATGTGACTAGCTTACATGTTTAGGTATTTATATGGAATGACATTTTTGTATGTATAGTTAATTTATATTCTCGATGTTCTCAAATAGGCCATCATCGTCGACTGGTATATTTTGTATTTGACAGAGTGCCATTTAATCTCATGAATAGGAGTGAATGAATACGACTAGCCTACTTGTTTATGGATTTACAGGAGGCAGTCGTGGCCTTATGATAGGAATTACCTAGGCATTTATCTTCAGTATGTGTGGGAACCCATGGTAAACCACTTGTTGTGTGGCTAAGCGGAGAATCGAACCCAACATTTCCCAGTTTACCTCACTAGGCTGTGTGTACCGCGTTCTTACCCTCAGACTACAATTAGATTTATTGGCAGTCAGGAATCAAACATGACCTCAGAAGTAACAACCAAGAGCTACACCACCGGGTTGATCACATTTATTTTTAAGAATAATGTGTACTAAAAAGAAATTGCAATTCCTACAGGAACAGTTACAACTTTCCCTGTCCACTCAGCCAAGATATTCTGCTGATCTCTCCTGTGGGCCCTCACATTATTATGCATTATGTTTTTCCTGATGGATCTCCGGAAGTGCGGTACTTTATTTCAACTCCTGGGGCCCTTCCCCATGTTATCCCTTATACAGCTACACACACAGCTACAGTCATCACATAATAGGAGGAATCCAACCCACAGCCAACTGCACGGGGCTGATGACCAAGATGTCCCAAGCCCATAAAATGAATTAACAGCAGACAAAATCTCGCCATGATGTTATTTTGTGTTGTGTTGTATTCTGACGTACGTCATGGCGTTTGATGTCCGACCACCACCTACGGCGTCCATCTTGGATTGCAGTGTCAGGTCCGGTAGCACTCTAAATTTCGTTGGTTGGTTGGTTCCTCAGTTTAGGGGCTGAGACAATGCGGTCATGTAGCTCCGTGTATTTTGGGTGTGTGTAGAATCTGTCTGATAAACGGTGTTAATTGTGATGACTGTATTAGTGTGTGTTATCTGTTTATTTTAATTCAAGTAAGGACTGCAGACTTTGAATTGGTCAAATAGTTCCTACTTTTGCCGCCAAACGCCACCGTCAACAACTACTACTAGTTCAGAACTTAGCTACTAGACGCCACCGCAGTTGGCTCCTGGCAACGAACGTAGGAACCTAAGAGCGTTGTTTAGGCCTACATTCTTAACCTATACGGTATATGTAATTTAGCTTCACCCAGGTGTAATTAGTGGAAGGTTCTTTAACATGCCATAAATCTATGACATGGGCCCGCCGGCTTTACTTCCCCTCTGAAGGAAGGCAAACTGAGGGATGTTTAACGCTCTTAAAAAATCCGAAGACTTCGGCCGGGTTTGAACCCGCGATCTTGGGCATAGAAGCTCAGCATGCTACCAACTACGCCACTGAAGCCGCTACACTGTATTTCAAAGGAAAGAACATGAAGGAAATGGCGGCAGCTTGGAACAGCTGAGCTGTGTTGCCAAGCTTTTATTGTTGATGTAGATCAGCTGATTCGAATAATACACAGGGCTACACTTCGGACATTATTTCGGTACTATTATGCGCAATGTAATGTAAATGTCGATCCTGACTCAACGCCGAGGACATTCAAATAGAGAAAAATTTCCTCTCGGCACGCCGGAAGGCGGAGGTAGATTTCACCGGGCAAACTAGGGGATACGCTATAATAGGCAAAATATGCAGGTTTTCGTAGGAGGATCAGACCTCATTTATTGCAAGAAAGTATTTTACATTTGGAGGTTAATTAACTTTTTTTTCGTTTTTGTATGCATATTTTTATCATTTTATTGTCTTAAGAGGTTGGTAACCCTCCTGTCATTAGGCGTTCATTATTATACTTGTGATCACATTGTCCTTATGGAAGGTTTGGAACTGATGTGTAACTATCTGACAGTCTGTTACTTCTTCGCGCAAAATTTTATCTCCCGCAGAGATTTTTGTTGGTTCCTCAGTTTAGGGGCTGCGACAACGTGGTCATGTAACCCAGTGTACATTGCATGTGTGTAGAATATGATAAACGGTGTTAATTGTGATGACTGTATTAGTCTGTAATTCAGGTAAGGTCTGCAGACGGTCAATTTTAAGTAGTAGTTCCTAATTTTGTACCATATACTAACGTCAACGACACCTAGCTGTGAACTTGGCTACTAGATGCCACCGAACCAGCAACTTGCAACGAACGTTGGAACTTCCCCTCCAAAGGAAAGCAGGCTGAGGGATTTTCTGTGCTCTTAGAAAATCCGACGACTTTGGCCGGCTTTGAACCAGCGACCTTGGGCATATAAGTTCAGCATGCTACCAGTTAGCCGCTTCCCACAGAGTCAGCTGGGAAAATGAATGTGATCTCGTGCAATGGCGTTGTCTTGGTAACCTCAGATAGCTCATCCCTCATGAATTTAGAAGCGTTGTCATGGTAACCTCTGATGGCACTTGGCATTTTCTTTAATTCCGAAATCATTTTTCTCATCCCTTGGCGTAATGGTAGGTCAGATCAAAAATTCTTTCAGACAGAGTTTTAGGTAATTATTAGGGGAATATTTTCCATTTTGTACGGTTTTGATATTGTGCCTATTAAGAGAGATGTGATAATGTTTCCCGAAAAACCCACTTTTTTCCACCCCTTTTGTCAATGTTTGCTGCTATCAAAAACTTTTCAAACATAAATGTTTGGCACTTATCCGACACATATAATGAACTTTGAATGGATTCGATATTTCACGTATTAAGAGAGTTATAGCGATATTTCACTTTAAAAAAGCCCCCCCCCCCCCTCATTTTCACCCCCCTTCAACCGATTTTGCCCATTAACGAACTCGACCGATATTTTAAGGGCATACATAGTATGTAAAACATTCAAAGTGATTGGTGCAAAATTACGGCAGTTATCGTGTCCACATGAAACTGATATATATGCATATATTTACACACACATATATATAAACTTTCGAATTGACGGTGGTTTGGGAGTCTGGGGGATGTGAAACGCGAAGATATGTCGACATTTTCCGGAAGTCGAAGCATGGCACCCATTGCAATAGTTAGCTTTCTGATGAAATCTACCTAAACTAGGCTACATAATTAAAAAATACTACCATCAGCGACACCTAGCTGTAAACTTGGCTACTAGATGCCACCGGAACCATCAACTCGCAATGAACATTGGAACTTCCCCTCCGAAGGAAAGCATACTCAGGCTTTTTTAGCGCTCTTAGTAAATCCGACGACTTCAGCCGGGTTTGAACCCGTGACCTTGGGAATAGAAGTTCAGCATGCTACCAGTTCCGATACCGAAGTCGCTTCCCACAGACAGATGGAAAACTGAATGTGATCTCGTGCAGTGGCGTTGTCATAGCAACTGCTGATGGCGCATCCCATATCAATTAAAAGTAAAGTTGCCATGGCAACCTCTCTTGGCACTTGGCATTTTCTTATGAAATAAATCATTTTGCTCACCCCGTGGCGTAATGGTGGGTCATATCAAAAATTCTTTCAGACAAACGTTTTTGGTAATTATTGGAGGAATATTGTCCATTGTGTACGGTTTTGATATTGTGCCTATTAACAGAGATATGATTAATGCTTCCCGAAAAACTCACTTTTTCCCACCCCTTTAGTAAATGGATTGTGCTATCAAAAAACTTTTCAAACATAAATTTTAGGGCCTTATCCGACTCATAGTATGAACTTTGAATGGATTCAATATTTCAGATATTAAGATAGTTATAGCGACATTTCAATTTTTCGAAAAAAAGCCTCCCATTTTCACCCCCTTTGACCAATTTTGCCCATTAACGAACTCGACCGAGATTTTAAGGGGATACATATTATGTAAAAAATTGAAAGTGATTGGTGCAAAATTACGGCAGTTATCGTGTCCACAAGAAATTGATATCTATACATATATACATACATATATACATATATACATACATAAATTATGTATAATCTTTTGAACTGACGGTTGTTTTGGGGTCTGGGGGATGTGAAACGCGAAGATATGTCGAAATTTTCCGGAAGTCGAAACATGGGACCCATTGCAATAGTTAGCTTTCTATTGAAATCTACCTAATACGGTACATAAATAAATAACACACCGAAGCTATGCGACCTTTATCACCGTTATTCAATAAATACGAGAAAGAGGCCAAACACTCGACAGCTATACAAATATAATACAAAATACAAACACAAAGTAATCTGATGATGGTTATATCAACACTCACCATGCAATGATTATCCTTCAAGGTGAAACAACATTCTGAGTGGAGGTTATTCACAGTTTACAGCAGTTGAACACAGAAACATCATAATGACACCAAGTACACTCACTCACTCACTCACTCGCTGTATCACGACTCAGTACGGTTAATACAAAATAGCTTTTGTGATTCCACAAACGGAATGTTAAGGTAAAGAAGTATTTAGCGCCGAGCACACGAACAAGCCGCTCTGTGGCGACATTATTGCCGTGTTTTTACATTGTCGATTTGTAGGCTATCGAATGACTGGCGGTAATTTGAGCACTAAGGCATGACGGGAAACAATAACTTGTGCTGTACCCCAAGTTATTATCGACTGCCGCGAACTCGATGCTAAAAGTGAAACTAACTCAGACACAGACAGCGGTTAACAAGCGACTGAATCATGAGCAATGCGCTGGCAACGTGTGGTGCTCCGATGATGAGATGAGTAACATCGGCAACAATGAAACGCCACGTGAAATCACGGCGGAGGGAAATACAAGTTCAGAACTATATGTCCGTAAGTCTTGATAGCTGTCCAGTTCGCGGCAAAAAGTTGGTAATCTTCGAGAAACGTCAGCTCCAGTGTCTATCAGAAAGGCAACTTTTGATGATCGTTCGGCGATTCGGAAGTGTGGGGTCAGTTGCCGTCGCTACTGACTCCCGGAACTGTTTCCCTGATTACATGGAGGCCGACATTGACGAGCATTAGAGCCAAACGTACGTTGAAACCAAAAAATATCCCTGTTAACTAAAGGTGATCGTGGGGAGCGATAACGGTATGGAGAACTACGTCTCGAAGCTGATCGGCTGGATCGCAAAAAGGAAAATGATTTTGTGTAACAAAAAGTCATGTCCAGCCTCCCACCGCCATTCATCTGTGACGTCATAGCCAGTCTCAAAGCAAGTCTAAACTTGTAGAACATGTCATGTAACAAGATTAGGTTAAGTGAGCTGAGGTTAACTTAGGTTAGCTAGCTCTATCTCACTCCTAGCCAATCATTAACCTTAAAAGCACTCTAGAGTTCTTGGAATCTGTTCATGTAATTATTAGTCTTGACAGTACTTTGGAAATTACACATTCAAAAATATCTATCCCCTTGAATTTTTTTAAACTGTTATTATTATTATTAGTATTATTATTATTATTAGCCAAGTCACTTTACTAAAATTTAATTTATGTGTATTAGTTGATATGAAAGTCTCAACAACCAGCCATGCTTGCACCCACTTTTTGCTTTCACTTTTGCTCCCACTTTTGCTCTCATATTAATGCCAACTCTTATAACTATGAGCAGCAGCAAACTGCAAATGGAATAATATTTCTGATAATGTTGAAAACAAAAGTCCTGAGGTCTTGGGTTTGATTTCCCACTGTTCATGTAATTATTATTGTTGACGGTATTTTGGAAATTCCACCTTTAAAAAAGATTCCACTTTAATATTTGTTTAACTGTTATTATTACCCAAGTCTCTTTACTAAATTTTAATTCAAGTGTATTAGTTGATTTGAACGTCTCAACAACCAGCCATGGTTGCTCCTACTTTTTGCTCTCATATTTGCTCCCACGTTTTGCTTTCATATTTGCTCTCACTTTTTCTCACACATTTTTCTCACACTTTTACTCCCATATTAATGCCAACTCTTATAACTATAAGCAGCAGCAAAATGTAAATGGAATAATATTTCTGATAATGTTCAAAACAAAAGTCCTGAGGTTTTGGGTTTGAATTCTCAACTATGGTTGTCAGCCAATGAGTTACACTACAGAAAACTTTTATTTTTGTGTTGTGTTGCGTGATAATTTGCCCATTTCGCGGTGTAGTGGCTAGTATACTTGGATGTTATCCCAGAGGTTTTGGGTCCCAACTCGACGATGGCCAGAATTTAATTCTTGATCTGAGAGTTGGAAGGTTAGGTGAAGTTAGGTTAGGTGAAGTTAGGTCAAGTTAGGTTAGGCGAAGTTAGGTCAAGTTAGGTTAGGTGAAGTTAGGTCAAGTTAGGTTAGGTGAAGTTGGGTTAGGTTAGGTTAGGTTAGGTTAGGTTAGGTTGGATAAAGTTAGGTTAGGAAAAGTTAGGTTCGGTTAGGTGAGATTGTTTTAGTAAAACACCACATTTGCCCCCACTTTTTACTCACACATTTTGCTCCCAATTTGTGCACCCACTTTTGCTCGCTCTTTTTTTGCTCTGACTTTTTGCTCCCACTTTTGCTTTCACATTTGCTCCCACTTTCTGCTCTCATATTTGCTCACACTTGTTTGCTCCCACTTTTGTTTACACTTTTTTTGCTCCCAATTTTTTGCTCCCACTATTTTGCTCCCACTTTTGCTCCCACTTTTTTCTCCCATATTTGCTCACACTTTTGTTTGCTCTCATATTTGCTCCCACTTTTGCTTACACTTTTTGCTCCCACATTTTTTCTCACACTTTTTTCTCCCATTTTTGCTTTCACATTTGCTCCCATTTTTTTCTCTCACTTTTTGCTCCCATTTTTGCTTTCACATTTCCTCCCAATTTTGCTTACACTTTTTGCTCCCACTTTTTATCTCTCACTTTTTGCTCCCACTTTTGCTTTCACATTTGCTCCCACTTTTTGCTCCCATACTTGCTCCTACCTTTTTGCTCTCATATTTGCTCCCACTTTTGCTATCACATTTGCTCCCACTTTTTGCTCCCATACTTGCTCCTAATTTTTTGCTCTCATATTTGCTCCCTATTTTGCTTACACTTTTAGCTCCCACTTTTTGCTCCCACTTTTTTGCACCCACATTTGCATCCATATATGCTCGCACATTAAACTATTGTTCTTATTCCCAAGTTGTCTTTACTAGAGCTTAGCCTATGCTTGACAGTTGATATGGAAGTAGCAGTGACTAGGTATGGTAAGCCTCATGCATTCTATAAAGGATATTCATATATTGTGAAACGAACCAATAAAAAGGAATTGTTATTTGGCGTTGTTCAAAGCAACGTTCAAAACAATGTCGCAGTGAGCTAAAAAGTAAAAATAGTGAGGTTTTAAGTGTCAGTAATCATCAATGTAGTGTACTACATGAAACATTGTTGCTGTCAACAGAAAATCGTAAAAATGCTAAAAAGCGAGTGCAAAAAACAATATTACTGCTCACAATAGTTCAACGTTCAAAAAACCCTTAACATTATCAAAAGCCACGCAAACTCTACATGAGGACACTGTAGAGAAAGAGGTAGAGGAACAGGAAGAGGAACAGGAAGATTTGACTGGTTTTAGTAATGTTGAGGATAATATTGAGGATAATTATAGTGATTATAATAATAGTGATATATATTATGCTGCATATGATTATGATAGTGATAATGGTCCGAAACAAGACAATAACGTTTCCATGCCTATTGTTCACCGTGGAAAAAAAAAAGATCTTCAACAAGCTTTGTTTTTAAAACTATAACACACTATCGTAAAGGCAAAGACTTGTATTAAGTGTGCATTTTATTGTCATAATCATGTATACTCTGCAATGTTAAATATTCTGACTTCTGTAGAAAATAAAACAACATTGTACCATTATTTTCATTTATTTACAAACTTTATATACATTTTTTTGGTTCCATCTTATTATTTTTAAAGACAATACTAAAAACTAAAACATTATTATTCTATACACATATTTTTTTCTTTCAGTCTATTGTCATCACTTATATTTTTCCATTATTATTTCACATTTGTTTTTTTATTTAATTAAAACGGACTCTCAAAGTTTTCACATACACAAAGTACATGATCACCATATGCTGTATTCAATTTCCGAATCTTGATAATCCGGAATGGAATATGTGTTGGCAATTCGCTGAGCTTCTTTGTCTCTAAGCCACATGATTGTCCCACAGCATTCAAAACAATCATTGTAGTAGTCTATAAACAAAACAAAAGCATATCTATTACACATTACAACAGCTTGTAATAATATTGTGCAATTAGGGATTTTGTACTATGCATTGCTAATAAATTATACTAGTTATGCAAGAAATGCCCTAACTGTAGCAAATAATACTTTTCTGCATATAGCGCAAGAGTGTTAAGTTCTAATGCACACTTGACACAGGCTATCATGTGTCCACAAGGCAAAAATACAACACCTAGATCATCTTGATAACAAATTTTATATAATTGTTGGTCACACTTTTGTATCTGTACGTAAGACAAGTCTTTTCTTTCAGCCTCATGTATTTGCTCCGCGTGTTCTAACTCTAAAGGCATTTTTATGTCTTGTGCTACAATCACGTTTTCTTTACGAATAGTGTTCACGAATTCCTGACCTTTAAGCAACACCATGTATTTACAGTTAGGTAACCAACGAGCATGTTGCATAAAAGGGTCATCAGTAATTTGCCAATCCTTTAAAGCAAATCCACAATAAAAACATATTGTTTTATCCCCTTCACCATTATAAAAAGAATCCAGCTTCACTTAGCTGTTTGGTGAGGTGTTTTAATATTAATGGCCAAACATTTTTATAAGATTCTAAACGTTTTTCAACAGAGCTGTACTCTGGGTGTGCTAGTGCTTTAGTCTTGCAAACTCCCATTTTTTTAAAAGCAAACACCAATTCAACACTGTCTATGGCATATGGACCACATATATCGACACTACCGTTTTTGGGTGGTAATACATTATTATTCTTTATTTGTGATTCAGCAACGTACGTAGCGGCCAATGGCCTTGTGGTTTGGTAAAACGGATACACTGGTAGGTTACCCACTTGTTTTCCAAGCATGTAAGGACAACAAGGAGACCATCGCAAATGGTCTCTAAAGGGATCATCCCCTTCTTCCCAGTGTGAAAGTTCAATACGACAAAACACACAGCGCACCACATCTTCTCGGTTCAAGTAAAAAAAAACGGCTTTTGCAAGTTTATGTGTCGACAAAAAGTCTACAGGCCAGGATTCAAATGTTAACCAACGATCATGTTCTGATTTTAAATTTAACCCACGTGGTAAACCAACTTGCTCACTTGTTGTATTTGGTACTAACGCCATGTGTTATAATAAGACTTTTTTATTGCAAGTTATTAACGTCGCACAAGAGCACAGAGTACTTTAAAGCATAAAGTATGCTTGTTCACTGTCTGTTCACTACGTTAATGGCGCATGACCACACCTAAAAACAAACAAAATAACCCATCACTCAATCAATCAATCAATCAATCAATACTTGTAATTAAACTTCAACGTTAATTGACATTAATATATCAAAACACCATTAAAAAATAAACTGTATGTTGGCACTAACAGTAACCAATGCACTTATTTTCTTTTTATAAAGCTTTAGTCATTTACATCCCCCTTTAACCAATATATAAACAAAAATGAATGTCATGTCAGTTTGTTCAGATTATCTTGTTCAAACCTGTGGATATTTGTTGAGTCCATAGGGAGCCATCCATAAATTAAATTTACCGGTTGCCAATACATAGTCATTAATCAAGAAAGCAATCATTTTACATGTCGTGTACAGGTAATGAATATTTTTTTGCCTATGGTTTTTAATTAGTGGTAAAATGGAATAGCATTTTAAGTTAGATTTACCTGAGTTTTCAATCGTTCACTGCCTGGAAAAAATGGTCGCTCTCTACTGCGTCTTGGGTTTTCAGCAACTGCTACGGCGGTAAGGATTTTCTTTCCAAGATTCTAAAAATAAATAAATAAAATAAACCTCTATAAATACCTAAATTCAGGTTAATACATGCATTTCATAAAATAAAATAAAATAATATCAAACAAAAAAAATGAAACAAGTTAGTTTTAAAAAATAATCTCACCTTCACTTTCACTGGCTTGTTACTGTTTCCTTCTAGTGGGCCCAAATGCGCAATGGTTCCTTCTGTATCTGACATGTAAGGTATACCGGTTATCTGCAAACAAATGAATAAATAAATAAAAATCATTAATTACCTGATCAATAACTACAAATTTAAGGTTCATTAGCATTTCATTATTCAAATAATCATTCATAGGTACTTACCAAAAAATAAAAGGATTTTTTCTTCCAAAGTTCAGTCCAGAGCTCTACTGTATACGTCCATTTGCTAAAATGGCAAGTGCATCACTAACGCAATCGTTATCAGTTAGCCTAACAACAGAGAGAGTTGCATTTTCTCAGCGTTTTGACCGTGAAATGTTGTCTCTCTCACACGTGTTCCCACGCCTCTTCACATTCCTCAATCTGAATAAGATTCGTGTACCATATACTAGTTTCATGTTCTAATAAGCAACCAAAACGTCTGCCTCTTATACATCGGTAGTCCTACTGTCTCAGAACCAAAATGGCGGTCTCTGCTTAAACGGCACACCTGCTAGCCACCACGAGGCAAGTAAGCAGATATCACACTTCCTGCTGACGTAGACATTTTTGTCTTATCAGCAGTATCTCTCACAAGTCCTCTGGCTAGGTACAATAATCAGTCTCCAGTGAGCAGGACTGTGTGTGTGTGTGTGTGTGTGTGTGTTAGCATTGAAAACATGTGTGTCTTATTGTTATTATTATTGAACATTTTACTGTAATAATAATTACTAGCAAGCGGCCATCCTCAATACATGATCATGTTAACCACATATTTTCACCCTAAAACACATGACTTTACCCAGTTCAATATTTAGTTTATAACATTTCAGGCCAATGACCTTACAGTTTTGGCTCTTTGCGTACATGCACATGACTTGGTCGAGCAAATGTTATAGGTTTCCATATTCTGAACCATTTACTGTGCCAGACAGCAGTCTCGCTTATTACCGTTTACTAGCATGTTAAAGATCCCCTTCAGGGGTAAAAAAAAATCCTGGCACACTTAAGACATTTTCAAAAATTCGCCTCCATCCGTCATAGGAAATGTCACAAAACCAACCGTCATAAGCTGCCCCAACATCCCACCAAAATAACAATTCATTTCTTCCGGGCACGGTCACCGAGATCGCCTACGTCTAAGAATCACTTGGTCATATCCTACAACCGTCTTTGTGTCAGAGAGCAATCTCGCTCATCACCGTTAACTAAAATGTTAAGGAGCCCCTTCAGGGGTAAAAAATCTTAGCGTGCTTGTCTCATTTCAAAATATTCGCCTTCATTCATTCGTCACAGGGAAAAATATCGAAAAGCGACCCCTCGTTTTGCCATACATCGCCCCGTCGAAATAGCCATTTCCCATATACACCATGGACAGTCATAGCCTCGTTGTAACATACGTCAAGCGCTACCGGCTCTCGGTCTACAAACACTCTTTTGTTTAAAAAAAATAAAAAAATTAAATGCATAGTTCTTGTCCTAGAGACTTGACATTTATTTTCTTGGTAGAGGAGGTAGAGACCTTTAATTTATGTCAAACAAACTTATTTGTAAACGTATTAGTTTCCAAAATAAAACAAGATGTTCAGTAAAGAACATATAGCCGACTTTCTCCTAAATGCATGGGTATTGTTATAACTCTTTGTCCTTTTCAAGGAGTATAATTGAATGTTGGTTGTAGTAGCTTGTTGAAATACAACGTGCTATAGGGATATTAAACATGAATATGAGGTGCCCTTTACTAGTGCTACCTCTGTAAAAAAAATCATTCAATTCCGTTTCACCGTGTTTGAATTGATATGGGGAATGGATTTGCACACATACACGGCCGCTATTTGCAAACTATTGGGCTGATGACCTTGTAGTCAGTCATAAAATGCTTTCCACAAAAAGGCATGTTGTTGCAAAATCTGGTAGAGATCAAATTATTAGGATGGTCGTAATTTGATTTAAGCTTTTAATATTTGGGTGGCCGTCATTCCGCTTCCGTCAAGATGGCGGCGATATAAAACATGACACTGAGGTGCCCTTTGCTAGTGCTAAAACTGTACCAAATTTCGTTCCATTCGGTTTCACCGTGTTCAAATTAATAGGGAAAATCGATTTTGACACAAAGATGGCCGCCATCCGCAAACTATTGGGCTGATGATCTTGCAGTTTTGTCAAAATATGCTTCCCACATAAAGATATGTTGTTGCAAAATTTGGTAGAGACTAGATTATTAGGTTAGTCGTAATTACATTTTAGCTTTTAACATTTGGGTGGCCGCGATTACGTTTCTGTCAAGATGGCGGTGATATAAAACATGACACTGAGGTGCCCTTTGCTAGTGCTACCTCTGTACCAAATTTCGTTCCATTCGGTTTCACCGTGTTCGAATTAATAGGGGGAATCGATTTTCACACAAAGATGGCCGCCATCCGCAAACTATTAGGCTGATGACCTATTAGTTTGGTCAAAGGATGCTCCCCCATAAAAGTATGTTGTTGCAAAATTTGGTATAGATCGGATGATTAGGTTAGTCGTAATTTGATTTAAACTTTGAACATTTGTGCGGCCGCCATTACGTTTCCGTCAAGATGGCGTTGATATAAAACATGACACTGAGGTTCCCTTTGCTAGTACTACCTCTGTACCAAATTTCGTTCCATTAGGTTTCACCGTGTTCGAATTAATAGGGGGAATCTATTTTCACACAAAGATGGCCGCCATCCGCAAACTATTAGGCTGATGACCTATTAATTTGGTCAAAGGATGCTCCCCCATAAAGGTATGTTGGTGCAAACTTTGGTAGATCTCGGATGATTAGGTTAGTCGTAATTTGATTTAAGCTTTGAACATTTGTGTGGCCGCCATTACGTTTCCGTCAAGATGGCGGCAATATAAAACATGACACTGAGGTGTCCTTCGGTAGTGCTACCTTTGTACCGAATTTCGTTCAATTCGCTTTCACCGTGTTCGACTTGATAGGGGGGGGTACAGACATTCAGAGTACACTCACTCACACACACACACACACACACACACTCACTCACATACACACACACAGACAGACAAACTTTTTTTCGCCCTGTGTTGATCTCATAAGTCTACTTTCATTTTTGCAAAAATCGAAAGTAGGCTAAAAATAAAAATCTAAGTATTTTCAAAAAATCTCAAAAAATAAAAAAGTTTTATTATAAAACAAGATGTTCAGTAAAGAACATATAGCCTACTTTCTCCTAAATGCATGGGTATTGTTATAACTCTTTGTCCTTTTCAAGGAGTATGATTGAATGTTGGTTGTAGTAGCTTGTTGAAATACAACGTGCTATAGGGATATTAAACATGAATAAGAGGTGCCCTTTGCTAGTGCTACCTCTGTACCAAATTTCGTTCAATTCGGTTTCACCGTGTTTGAATTGATACGGGGAATCGATTTGCACACATACTTGGCCACCATCTGCAAACTATTGGGCTGATGTTCTTGCAGTTTGGTCAGAATATGTTTCCCTCATAAAGATATGGTGTTGCAAAATTTGGTAGAGACTAGATTATTAGGTTGGTCGTAATTACATTTTAGCTTTTAACATTTGGGTGGCCGCGATTACGTTTCCATCAATATAGCGGTGATATAAAACATGACACTGAGGTGCCCTTTGCTAGTGCTACCTCTGTACCAAATTTCGTTCATTCGGTTCCACCGTGTTCGAATTAATAGGGGGAATCAATTTTGACATAAAGATGGCCGCCATCCACAAACTATTAGGCTAATGACCTATTAGATTGGTCAAAGGATGCTCCCTCCATAAAGGTATGTTGTTGCAAAGTTTGGTAGAGATCGGATGGTTATGTTAGTCGTAATTTGATTTAAGCTTTAAACATTTGTGTGGCCGCCATTACGTTTCTGTCAATATGGCGGCGATATTAATCATGACACTGAGATGCACTTTACTAGTGCTATCTCTGTACCAAATTTCGTTCCATTAGGTTTCACCGTGTTTGAATTAATAGGGGGAATCGATTCTGACACAAAGATGACCGCCATCCGCAAACTATTAGGCGAATGACCTATTAGATTGGTCAAAGGATGCTCCCTCCATAAAGGTATGTAGTTGCAAAATTTGGTAGAGATCGGATGATTAGGTTAATCGTAATTTGATTTAAGCTTTGAACATTCGTGTGGCCGCCATTACGTTTCAGTCAAGATGGCGGCGATATAAAACATGACACTGAGGTGCCCTTTGCTAGTGCTACCTCTGTACCAAATTTCGTTCCATTCGGTTCCACCGTGTTCGAATTAATAGGGGGAATCGATTTTCACACAAAGATGGCCGCCATCCGCAAACTATTACGCTGATGACCTATTAGATTGGTCAGAGGATGCTCCCTCCATAAAGGTATGCAGTTGCAAAATTTGGTAGAGATCGGATGATTAGGTTAATCGTAATTTGATTTAAGCTTTGAACATTCGTGAGGCCGCCATTACGTTTCAGTCAAGACGGCGGCGATATAAAACATGACACTGAGGTGCCCTTTGCTAGTGCTACCTCTGTACCAAATTTCGTTCATTCGGTTCCACCGTGTTCGAATTAATAGGGGGAATCAATTTTGACATAAAGATGGCCGCCATCCGCAAACTATTAGGCTAATAACCTATTAGATTGGTCAAAGGATGCTCCCTCCATAAAGGTATGTTGTTGCAAAGTTTGGTAGAGATCGGATGGTTATGTTAGTCGTAATTTAACTTAAGCTTTGAACATTTGTGTGGCCGCCATTACGTTTCTGTCAATATGGCGGCGATATAAAACATGACATTCAGATGCCCTTTGCTAGTGCTACCTCTGTGCCAAATTTCGTTCCATTCGGTTTCACCGTGTTTGAATTAATAGGGGGAATTGATTTTCACACAAAGATGCCGCCATCCGCAAACTATTAGGCTAATGACCTATTCATTTGGTCAAAGGATGCTTCCTCTATAAGGGTATGTTGTTGCAAAATTTGGTAGAGATCGGATGATTAGGTTAGTCGTAATTTGATTTAAGCATTGAACATTTGTGTGGCCGCCATTACGTTTCCGTCAAGATGGCGGCGATATAAAACATGACACTGAGGTCTCCTTTGCTAGTGCTACCTTTGTACCAAATTTCGTTCAATTCGCATTCACCGTGTTCGAATTGAAAGTGGGGGGACAGACATTCAGAGTACACACACTCACACACACACACACAGACACACTTTTTTCGCCCTGTGTTGATCTCATAAGTCTACTTTCATTTTTTGCAAAAATCGAAAGTAGGCTAAAAATGAAGGTCCTAGAGACCATTCGTTTGAACCATAGCACAACGTTCTATCATGTTTGGTTTTCAAACTATCGCCTACTTTCGAAAACAAAAATTCTCAAAAAAAAAAATGAATAATATAACGAGTATAATAATAATATCGTATGGCCTCGGGTGCCTGGTGCAAGTTTTGCTATTGACACCCAGAGGGTAGCTTGCATGTCGAATTTCGTAGTTCCTTGACTATGAAAGTCAAGGAGGTTAGATGTTAGATATCTAATCTCCTTGAACACAATAGCGCTTTCTAGTAGAGAAATGAGGAACTTTGTGCTGGCGGAAACTTCCGAGATTAATTTGGCCATTATGAACTCGGCCTACTGAATTCAAATGGGTTCTTTGACATGCCAACATCGTATGTACATGCGTATCGTATTTTTGCCGCCTTTCAAAAATCACTTACCACGGTCAGGGGCGAGCCTGCAATCTTGGGGTTAGTAGACCGACACGCTATCCACTCACCCACCGTGGCAAGCTATATAACGAGTGGTCTATAGGAAAGGGGACGTCAGCTCGAGTCCAACGACACCTCAGTTGTTAAAATCTGACCATCCGTTCGCCAATGATCACCAATGTTCGCGAGATAGTAGGCTATCATTTTTTTTCTCCTCCTACACCCTTGAAACTTGCTGCCCACCTAGAGGGCATACCCACCTTTCATTAACGTCAAACAAACTTTTTTCCAATTCACCGTTTCCAAAATAGCGCCAATCCAAGAAACAAATATTTTCAAAAAAAATACCAACACACATGCTTAGCCAATAGAACGTCATCCCAACGCCAACAATACCTCGTTCGTTAAAATCCGACCACGCGTTCGGGAGATATCGGCAATGTTTATATGAAAGTAGGGGGTTAAGTACAACTCGCCAATTGACACTACTACAAAACACAAATTTTTGTCCTAGAGACTTGAAATTTATTTTTTTGGTAGAGGGGGTAGGGACCTTTCATTTATGTCAAACAAAGCCTTTTGTATAATTCCTAATTTCCAAAATAGTAGATTTTCAAAATTCGAGTGTTTTCAGAAAAATCATAAAAAATTAAAAAAAATATTATAGAAAATAAAGGTCATAAAGACCGTTCGTTTGAGCCATGGCACAACATTCTATCATGTTTGGTTTTCAAACTATCACCTACTTTCGAAAACAAAAATTTTCAAATTATAAAAATATATATCATACAGGGTCCCTAGCAAAGAGGACGTAAGCTAGAGTCGAACGACACCTCATTTGTTAAAATCCGACCATGGGTTGGCCAGATATTAATTATTTATTATGAACGCCGCCCGAGCAACGCCGGGTGGCTTAGAATTCTCCTTGCTCCCCTACTAACGGAGGAAGGCTGCGGAACAACAGTAGAGATATTTTCTGCGCAGAAGAACCATTAGACATACAATCAACATATAAATACTTAGGCATGACACTGCAATCAGTAGGAGTAACCTTCACAGCTCATATAAGAGAACGACATACACAGGCGCTACTAGGCATGGATGACATAAACAACCTACCGCGACTATCTTCACAAACAGCCATGAGACTCTTCAAACTTAAAATCATGCCTATCATCACCTATGGTCTAGCTCTAATATGGCATCATCTAATTGAACGAAACATGGAAAGTCTAGAAAAGGTAAAAGCGGTCTTCTTGAAGAAGGCTTTGTGTCTCATGGATCACCCCCTCAAGGTATGTTAACGAAATGGTAAGATAGACCTTCTTCATAGAAGATTTGAGATATGACCATAAACTACCAGCAACGACAGCATGGATTAAAGTGAATCAAAGGAAACAGGAAAAAGCAGCTGAAATACAGAAAGACTTCTATGCTAACAGACGACTTCGTATCACGACTGGACGGGAGTAAATTATGACCTACGACATGTAGGGACCAGACTTAGCATACATGGGTTTCATCATAAGATATGCTCTCTCAAATTGTACCATGAACCTACAAGAAGACGTGTGTGTGAACTGTGTGGCGAATAGTGTGGAAAGTACCACATCCTATGGTGCAATGAAAGGACCAAATCTCTGACAGCCTACGGTAAAAAAAAACATAGCGAGAGTAGTGTGAACAGTTATTGGTCTACTGTATTCTAATTTAAAGTCAGCATCTGTCTTATGTGTAATTGTTGTGCATTTCGGCTTAAGTTGTCGTATTTTTAAGAGCGTTAAAACCCTCAGTAATGCCTTCCTTCGGTGGGACAGTAAAGCCGGCGGGCCCATGTCAAAGATTAGTGGCATGTAAAAGAACCTTGCACTAGCCTAACTTGTGCTAAGCTAAAATGTGTGGGTTAAATTTCATAACGCTATATTAGTTCCTACTTTCTTCGCCAGGTGCTGGCTGTGATGGCATCTAATAGCAAAGTTCGCCACTAGGTTTCGTGGACGGTAGCATTTGGTAGTAAAAGTATGAACTACTTGAAAATTGATCGTCTTCAGCCCTTATCTGAATCGGAGATAGCACACACTAATACAAGCGGCTTCATTGGCGTAGTTGGTAGCATGCTGAGTTTCTATGCCCAAGATCACGGGTTCAAACCCGGCCGAAGTCGTCGGATTTTTAAAAGCGTTAAAAATCCCTCAATATGCCTTCCTTCGGAGGGGAAGTAAAGCCGGCGGTTCCATGTCATAGATTTATGGCATGTTAAAGAACCTTCCACTAATTACACATGGGGGCCGATAACCTCGATGTTAGGCCCCTTAAAACAACAATTATTATCATCATCATCATCATCATCATCATAATTACACCTGTGTGAAGCTAAATTACCTGATAGGTTAAACAACGCTCTTTAGGTTCCTATGTTCGTCGCCAGGAGCCGACTGCGATGGCGTCTGGTAGCCAAGTTCTGAACTAGTAGTTTTTGACAATGGCGTTTGGCGGAAAAAGTAGGAACTACTTGAAATTCAATGTCTGCAGTCCTTACTTGAATTAAAACAGATAACACACACTAATACAGACATCAAAATTAATACCAGTTATCAGACAGATTCTACACAAACCCAAAGTACACGGGGCACATGACCGCGTTGTCGCAGCCCCTAAACTAAGGGGACCCGGACTAAATTTGCCAATTGTTGATATCAGCATAAATGTGTAGAGGAAACTTTTCTGAATCAGAAAATATATAGTTTACTGAGGTTATCTTCCTTCTAAGTCCATTTAAATAGGGTTTTTAAAAATGGCGGGCTCTTGCCACGCCCACGTTTCCAATGTGTCAAACTGTTGACTGAACAGTTCCTTGTTGCTTATGTTGAAAGCACTGCCAGTGGTTGAAAGGCAGTAACTTTTTCAACTCTATTTACTTCTTGATACACACTGGCCGTGTGGACACTTTCACCCAGGCTTGGTTGTTGAGCCTCAATTGTTTCCCGCGTTCTGTAATGTTTACAAACAGTTTTTGCCTACACGAGCTTTGCTATTACCAAGTGAATGTACATCTGGATAGTGAATGCTGTTGTTCCTGTAAAATGCCGCGAATAAAGAAATTCAATTCAAAGCGAAAATATCATGGCAATCAACATCGCATACGCCTAGAAACGCCGCAAGAAGATTTAATAATAAAAATGACAGTGACAATGTGCAACGTGTGAATGAGTTTAGTTCGCCCCCAAGTGAATCGACACTTGACAGTTTAGATATTAGTCTAAACAGTGAGAACAGTAGCAATGTGAATAATTATATCATCGTAGATTTTAAATCCCTGATTAAGATTATAAACAGCGTGGCAAAGTGTCGGTACTGTGACAGTGATAACTCTCTTACATTATCTGAGGAAGCTAACTCAAGGAGAGGCTTGGCATGTAAGTTAAATTTGTCTCTATAGATAGGGGGTAATAGAAGCTATTATATCTTTTAATGATGGTGTTAGCTGTAGGAGAAATGTTCTTGAGAAATTAGGTATCTTATGTGGTTCAAATATGGCTAGTGCGCTACTCATGATCGACCGTCAGAGGATTAATTTTCAATATGCATTTTCAATATGCTTTCCTATAAAATTGATATTTGGCAAACTTAGGTACATTTATCTCCCAAAGTATTCCTTGTAGAGTAATATAATTTTTGAGATGGATAAGTTATATACATACACACACACTCTACGTTTTATGTCTAAAATGAATAAGTTTTGAGAATAAGAATAATTTTCATTGCATATTTATGCAAACAAATCAACAAAATATTGGCATATATATTATTTTTTTATTTTTTCTTATATTAATGACTCTATACAAACAAAACCAGGCAAGCCAAAATGAAGTGCATCTTAGAAAAAAACTACACAATTTGGGGTCGTTTCATGGAATACTTTCCAAGGAATGTGTACCGAAAGTTTCTTCCGCAAACTGAGAATCATGAAACATTCCAGGACATTTGTTGGTCTAACGGACACAAGAATAACTGCAGCTCAATGATACTTGTGGAACGGACAATAGATCATGTGTTGGTATAACGGATACAAGAATAACTGCAGCTCAATGATACTTGTGGAACGGACAATAGATCATGTGTTGGTATAACGGATACAAGAATAACTGCAGCTCAATGATACTTGTGGAACGGACAATAGATCATGTGTTGGTATAACGGACACAAGAATAACTGCAGCTCAATGATACTTGTGGAACGGACAATAGATCATGTGTGTAATATGTGTAGGAAATTTCACGAAAATCAAATTAATAGTTTTCAAGAAAATGACCTTCAAAATTCTACATATTTTGGTATACACGTCCGGGTCCCCTCCACCGGTTATCAGACAGATTCTACACACACCCAAAGTACACGGGGTACATGACCGCGTTGTCGCAGCCCCTAAACTAAGGAACGAACCAACCAACACACTAATACAGCCACTGCCATCGTAATGTACAGACCATCATGCAGCGACTCTTAACGATTGATCAGCTGATCGGTAGGGGGTAGAGATGGCGACCATTTTACTTTGTGCTGTGTTGTTTACATATTTTATGAATGAGTATCCGCGTGAAAAGTGATACTTGAGAACGCTTCTACTTACGTCATCTAGAATGAGGATTATTTATTTTCTGAAACAAATGTTCATTTTGTAGGTAGGTTATTGTATCTACGCAAATTTTGCGTTGTATGTTTGTCATCACACAGAAGGTTATATTTTAGTTAGGACCTCAATACACTTATTATTTCGACCAATACATGGTTTTCTGGATGGTAATAAAATGTTGTTAGTTCAGGAAACCTCCTTCCCAGGTCGCAGGTATGTCAAATGTTTGTTTATAACAACCACCGGTATTATGAAAGAAATGATAATGTGGCTTGCTTCTCCTTCCCCACCACGACAATTTAAGAAAGCAATGCATACACAACATTCCGAGAAATTATTTGTACATTACGGGGAATACAAGACTGTGTGTTAACATTTCCCTGAAAGTAAGATACCATTTTTCGGGAGAGAAGAGCTAATCGCCTTGATGGTAGGTTGTTAGTTAATATGGTTTCAATTATTGTAAGAAGTTCCCAAACTTCAGCCTATGCTAGGACTGGAAACATTTCTAATATGATAATGCTGATGTTAAGTTACTTACCGTATGTAAATCAGAGAAGCGATATCCAGTATTTAGTATCTACTGAAGTCAGTCCAAGTTACATTATTTGTGAGAATGGTCTCTCGATCTAGCTCAAGTAAATATGGTAATGTTTTCGTGGCAGCATTTGTGTAGGCTACAGTATTTACATTAATGGGATTGATAGCACCTGGTGTATGTACTGTAGATTATTGATACCTGATTTCAAAATTACAACCCATTGTAAATTCCTGATGCAAGAAACAAGTTAGATTGAGTCATAGAAAATAAGTGCTGCTAGGATAGGCCTTGTTTAAGTCACCTTGAGGGTGGCCTGTGCATTGATTACAGTTAGAGATAGGTTACATTGTGCTTTGTCATCCACGAGCAGTTTAGGACGTGATCTGTTGAATAGCCAAGAGGAATGTGGGGTTTTCTCAGGCATCTACCATAAACCTTTTCAAAGCGGTGAACAACGAGAAAATGACCAGGAATAGATCTTATTCTCGACGTAAAAATACTGCAATTTAGCCCTGTTTGTGTGTTTCAACGTCCTAGTAAATGTACCGGCTTTGTACCATTTTGTTCACTCTCAAAATGCCAGCTACATCGGCCGGATTCGAACAAGCGGAGCGATAATTAGGCGTATGTAGTGGTAACGGATGGAAGTGCCAATCAGCCCTAAATAGCATTGCTACTTTTCTACAACTTGAAGTGGGAGCGTAATTTATATTAGGTTTCAAGGGACTGCGTGTGAAGGGAGCTATCTGACTTGCTGCTGCGACTATAACGACCCTAGGCGTGACGTCACAGTAGGATCCTTACGGCCTGTACATTACGATGGCAGTGATACAGCCATCACAATTAGCACCGCTTATCAGACAATTCTACACACACCCAAAGAACACGGGGCTACATGACCACGTTATCACAGACCCTAAACTAAGGAATCAACCAACCAAACACCCAACCGTTGTGCAAAAGTCGCTTGATGGCTATTGGGCTGCAATAAATATTATTATTGTTATTTATTTTGCGCATGCGCTTACACATTCTCAGCATTTGCTGGAAAGAAAACATTTCCAATCCCAGATACCGTACATATCAGAAGGAGCAAATTCTTGGTGACTGCATTGAGTAGTAGCTTCATATTTCCCTTACTGCTTCAGGCCTGATTGCCCAAGAACAGCCTTACTACGCGACACGTAGAAAGTATGACTGTTTTCTGCATCAGTTTGAAAAGGCCTGTGTCTAATTTCAACGCCGTGAGCGTTTCCTTTAAGTTGTTGGGAATCACGCCAGTGCTGGAGATAATAATAGGAACTGTCCTGACTTGTGCCATGTGCCATTGCTTCCTTATCAGTTCTGAAAGCTCTGTGTATGTTGACAGCTCTTCAACATGCTTTGTTAGCATGTTGCCACTGTTTGGGATCGCCACATCTATGAAGGTGGTGTGCTTCATGCATTTGTCAACAAGAACCAAATCAGGTCTGTTGTGCACAGCTGATTGGTCTGTCAATACAGTACGATCCCAGTACAACGTAAAGCTGTCATTTTCCAGTACACTTTCAGGAGCATATTTGTAGTACGGCACTTTCTCTTGGCTCAGGAGTTGAAGTTGTATAGCCAATTCTTGATGTACTCTCTTGGCAACAAAATCATGTCTCTTCCTATATTCTGTCCCTGCAAAATGGCGACAACCTGATATAATATGCTGAACAGTCTCAGATGTTGGGCAACCGTATCTGCAATGGTCATCTTGCACAGATGCATCCTTGATTATGAACTTTAGGTAGTTCCTCGTGGAGACAACATGGTCTTGAATAGCCATCATAAAGCCTTCTGTTTCAGGAAACATCTGCCCAGAAATCAACCAAAAGTTCGACGCTAGCTTGTCGACGTGAGTTTGGATGACTTCATTGGGATGTCTTCCGTGTAGTGGCTTGGACAACCAGGCATTGAATCTATCCAAATCACTGCGCACCTGAATTTGAGTCTCTTGCTGACTTAAGAGTAGTGGAGATGAATCATCAGCTTCTGTGACAGCCTAGTGCAGCATCGAATGGTTCGATACAGAACAGAAGTATTTTCTTAGCTCATAGATCTGTCGAGCTACTTGGTTGTTTATATCAACAATTCCTCTCCCACTCATATGTCTCGGTAACATGACTCGTTCCACAGATGTCCTGGGATGGTGTTTTCGTGATTTGGTCAGTGATGTTCTAATTTTCTGTTCTAAACTTGTAATGTCAGTTTTAGTCCACTTGATGACCCCAAACTAGTAACTAAGGATAGGGACAGCATTAGCGTTGATTGCTTTAACCAAGTTTTTACTGTTGAGGCTGGTGTTAGAAATAAGCTTAATTCTTCTGACAAATTCCTTCGTCAGATCTGGTTTCACTACTGAGTGTTCTATGTGTCTGGCTTGCCTCATTCCCGGATATTTGTAGGTCTCGGTAGTGAGCATTGTTGCAATCTGCTGGCCCTGAGCTGTTTCATATACACCTTCCTGCAGCTTGCCTTTTATAACGTTCAGGGTTTTACATTTCTCCAGCCCGAATTCCATTTTCACAATCTGTGAAAAGGTCACCACTATCTTCAACAGAAACTCTAGCTGTGCTCTGGTGGCAGCATATAGCTTTAGGTCATCCATATACAGGAGATGGTTGAGCTTTGCAAGCTCCCTGGAGTTCTTCTAGATACTGAAGCCATATTTTGTTGAATTAAGTTGGTTTGATAGTGGGTTCATCGCAAGACAGAACCATAATGGGCTCAAGGAGTCTCCTTGGAATATTCCCTTGTGGATTGGGATCATACTTGTTGCAAGACTGCCATTTGTAGTACTGTAACATTTTTAATGAGTTAACTAAACGTGGTGATGACTATTGTGGTTCAATAAAACAAACATGATATGAATAAATAATATACACTGTGGTGTGACCTTACCTGTGATAGTGTAATATAATAAGTTGTTGAGCGCCAGATTCCTATTTAAGATAGTGAATCGAAATTTATTGATTTAACCTCGGCTATCAGCAGTAGAGTCGAGAACCACTTACCCGGGCCGTAGTGAGACAAAGTCATCTAACCAATCCGTATTTAATCAAGGAGTATGATTGCCTTAAAGTACCAACTACAATGAAAGAAATAGGCATTACGTTGAAGAGAATGAATTTATTAAATGCTAAAACAAAATATTAATAAAACAGAATAGTGATAGTCACACAATTGAATTTAAAATTACTCAATGCGGCAATTAATTATTTAAAAGAAAATGAATATTAAAATGAATTGAAAGTTAAATGAAGTTAAATTATAATAGAGACGATAGTTTTATTGAATTGTTGGCTCACCCAGTCGAAGATTCGTCATATTTAAGAAATGATCGGTGATCTCGATGTTACGTCGCTTATGTTTAAAAAAATGATGTGATACCTCAATTACTATGAAATATCCTCATTAAGTACGTTGCCATCTGTAGAAAGACTCTTGATCAGGGATATAACCCATTATGTATTGATATAGATGTCGGCAAGACATCGTTCAGTGTCGACTCTCGGTGCTCAGTCCATTAGGACCCAGAAAGCAAGGTTACAACTTCCTTACTTCATTAAGAGCTGTAGATCAATGCGTCTTTTGTCGGAGTCGCAGGTACTAATACTAATGACTTCCTTGTCACGTGGTGTCACAGCTTCCCTCTCTATTAGCCTTCTCCATTCTTGACTCATAACTTGCAATATATATTGACGCGTATATACCGTAGAAAATGGCGTGTTGGTTACACCATAGTGGGTTTCTAAGCATCTCAGGAAAATGACGCAGTTTGCCGTGGTGAAATTCTTACTACGTCGTTCAGTTTGTGACGCACAGGGTTAGTCCATATCGCCAGTCTTGTTGCAATATATAATACTTCGTCTCTTTACAAGTAATTGTTAATAAAAATCTAATTGAATATAATAATCAAAACCGCTTACAATTATCTGATATAAAAATCATCTCATGGATGTACTAGTTAATAATAATAATAATAACATGATAATAAATGAATAACCCTTTAAATATAACAGCTATGGGATCGAATCGTTACAATCGCCCCTGATATAAATAATTTAAAATAAAATGTAACATTATTTATATCACTACACATCCTACACAAATGAATACAAATTTAAATATTAATACCCCCATAACGACAACATACAAATAATACCCTTCAACAATACATAAAGATATACAAGAACATACTCTTTTCACTTTACATATTTGTACTATCATTTCTCATTCTTCCAAATGTTCATAATGTTCATTCTTCTTTATATATGTTGTAAAAAAAATATACATAAATGTATTCTTCACAAAAAAATCATATTTTAACTTTCATTCATCTCATTCTTCCAAATGTTCATAATGTTCATTTTTTTTTATATGCTGTAAAAAAAATACATATAAAATGCCCTTCACTTTTATTTTTGACATAAATGTCAACGCTGCACTCGTTTATATTTCGGTGATCGTATGCATGACATACAATTTTGGCTTCATCTCTTTTGAACGTAGTTTTTGTATATCAGTCTGGCGTAGAAGTACATTGTTGTAATACCAGCTGATTAACCCATAATAACTATTACAGCACACGATAATAGGATGCAAACAATACAATATTCCTTTCGTCTTTATAAAGGGATTACTCAAATGCAGTAAAATTTCAATAATTGAAGAAAAAAATAACTTAGCAAGATACATAAGGCAATTCCTATTTCAGTGCATATGTCATACATGTAAATATTTCCCCAAATACATAATGACATCGAAATACCTCAAAGCAGTTCTTAAACAGTTCATTTAAATATCCAAGTTACTACTCACCTGCCTTCGTGGCTTAATTCTTTCTTAGGCCACGGCCGCCTCCTTCCAAATTAATACTTCCTAAGTCTCCACGACTTCTTAACTTCTCATAAAACCATAATTCCTCTTTACTACTTCTCGAAAACAATAACTTGAATTTTCAAAATCACCAATAAACATAAAATCTGACTTCTCGTTCACTTTATAAAATTTAACTTAGCGTCAAGATATAACTTTACCGTAACGTCATTCCTTACTTACCATAACAAAATGATTAAGACTTGGACAAAATACTACTCAATACCTGAATTACGTATATCACTAAACTATTTCACAAAAACACATGACAAACTCCTCGGAATAAATATTTCGTTCCACAAAATATTAATGCTCTTATACTTTGAACTTAGTCTATTCATGATTTGACTTTTTGCTGAATACCTAAAAACCCCCCTTAGTTTTCTCTCAAAACTCTTAATTAAGTACCGTGTCCTCCAAACACCACTTCCTACTTGTTCTGACCGCCTGGACTATAGCTCACTCTTGCTATACCAGAATCTCTCAAAACTCATCGTGACTTCACACGTCACATACAAAAACTTCCCTATTCGTGGTATAATCCCACATCTTCTTACTGTTACAGGTCACCTCTTACTGACCAATAACACACTAAATTTCAGCTAAAAAAATCTTACATGCTTCGACTAATTCCTTGGAATAATAACATCACACTAAGCTTTCCTAACTATTGTCTTCCTAAAATAATGACAGTGTTCCAGTTGATAGTTAATAACACCGACACTCCTAATTCGCAAATATTCTCCCATAATCACTTCATAAAGCAAGTTCTGAGTTCTAACACAGTTCAGATACTTTCTTCTCTATCAAATTAAATGCGTAACTTACACCTGCCTTTAATTGTAACTTCATTATTACCCCTTAGGTATACACTTATCTTACCAACTTATTCTTCCTTCAAAATATTAACTTATCTTTACTAACTCCGTATGACATAAATAAAACTTTAATTTCTCGTCTACTAAAAAAAAATGATTTATCTTTAAAATCCTCAAAACATCGAATTATAACAAATTCCTTTCACTTCTAGAAAATATTATGCCAACCATATAATTATTACTATTATCTTTACTTTAACCTGTGTGTAGGACAACAATCTACCACATCATTAATTCGTTATTAATCATCAGTAACTTTTTACTACAAAGTGGTTTAGCTCGATAACAAGCCTTGTAATATCTTTAAAACGTGCGTAACTGTAACAAAAACTTGGACAATCTTACCTTTGTAATCTCTTATTACCTTGTGTGCATACATCCATATATACTTTAAAAAAAAACTCCCTTATTAACTTCACGTAGTCCCGTAGATACCATAAAAAATCTCATTGCTCAACGGAATATACCTTGCTGACCTACTTCATCCTCCAAAACCTTCTTAAAACTTCATTTGGCATCTTACCAAAACTTCCTCCATTATAACTCCATTTGGCATCTTACCAAAAACTTCCTCAAAAAACAACTTCATTTGGTATCTTACCAAAACTTCCTCCTTAAAAAACTTCATTTGGCATCTTACCAAAACTTTAAAACCACATTGCTCAACGGCATTACCTTCGTTGGCCTACTTCTTCAAACTCACGTCCATTTACGTGAAAATACACACATACACACACACATATCTGTCAACAAGTACCAGATGTCCTAATTAGTTACTACTTCCTCATTTCAACCCGATGTTGGTTAATTCATACAACGCATTACCATTAACAATTCTAAACCACTTATAAATTTCTCAACATATATCCGCTGATAACCTCGCTGTCCTCAACTGAAACTTCTTTATTAAATCAATACTTAATTCTTCAACTCACTAGTTTTATTACCACTGTATCATCTTATCTTCACTCACTTTTGAATTAAATCTTTATTACCATTATATTCATAATTATGGTTGCCATAATAATTATTACTACTTTCTTTCGATTACTTACCTTTGTAATAATCTTCCCAACTTTTTAAATTTAATTCTCACTTAATCCAACTTACCTGCAGTTTAAGGACCTACATTCAATTTACCTGAATTGCTCACTAGCACGACAACCTCTGTCTTCCAAATTAAATGATTTTAGTCCATCTAAATCAATAAGCGTAGGCACTACGCGCCCCTTACCATCCTAACTTCACGACTGAATTAAAATTACACACAGCAGGTTTCTTATCTACCTCTTTTAAGTCATATTAAACTTCATTACTTAATATTTAAGTCATACGGAAGAGTAACTATCGGTAATATAAATTTACATCACTACTTTCTCTGGCATTTCACCGTTCTTACCATCTTCATCTTCAATTCTATCTCTTTCTAGGGTTCCATTTTCCTCTTTTCTTATAACATTACTTTCTACCTCTTTCGGACTACACTCATCAACAGTAACATTATACTTCGGCTTTCCTCCTATCATTTCCCCAAGTCTGGCTAATTCATTACGCCACTGCACATCATATGCTTTCTTTCTCTCTTTCATTCTGATTTCTTTTTCCACTAACAACTTAATTCTCTTCTCTTTCATTTTACTTCTAAAATATCTACCTACATGTCTTCCCTTCACTTCTCCACTACTAATATTTAATTTTCTCTTTAGCCGTTGCCCATTGCTTCTCCTCTTATCTATCTCTCTCCTCCTCTTAACCTGTTTACTAATTATGTTCTTCTGACTATGACTTAACGCACGCTTCTCTGCCACTAATAATTTCATATTAACTTCCTCTATCACAGGACTAAATTCTTCCCTAGTTTGCCTATCTAATTTATCTATGATTGTCTGCATCTTAATCTCTTGGGTGCTTAGTACTTTCTTTATCTTACCTACTCCTATCCCTATCTTTTCTCTCATCTTCTTCACTTCTTTTTCGCTACATTCTATAGTCTCTTCTACAGCTATCCTGCGTTCATCTAAAATCTCCTTCAACTCTACTATGCTTTCTCCTACTATCTCCTCTGACGCTAATCTATTTTCTCCTAAAATCTCGTCTGATTCTAATCTGATTTCACCTAAAATCTCCGCTATTTGCCGTTCCTCACCTAAGATCTCCTCCGATTCCAATCTGTTTTCACCTACAATCTCCAATGACTCTAATCTGTTTTCAATTACAGTCTCCACTAATTCCAATTTGCTTTCACCTAAAATCTCGTCTGACTCTAATCTGATTTCACCTAAAATCTCCGCTAATTCCAATTTGCTTTCACCTAAAATCTCGTCTGACTCCATTCTACTTTCAATTATAGTCTCCTTACAGGCTGTCTTTACTGATTCTACTGCAGTTTCCCCTAAAGTCTCTACCACCTGCCTAGTTTCCACTTCTACCAATTTGCTAAAACTTTCACCTTGAGTTGCTATTTTCTCTTCAATCACAGTTACTATTCTTTCCTGAATCCTACTTTCTGCTGCTTCTAATTTCTTATCTACTGTCTTAATAATATCTTTAGCCTTCATCTCTACCTCCTCCTTAATTTCACCTCTGATTTCCTGTTTCACCCCCTGAATACTCTCCTGTAGCATATCATACTTCATACTTAATTCTTCATTGACTTTAACCACACTGTCTAGTTTTACATTATTCTCTTCCAGCTTCTGATTTATTTTACTCATATCTTGATTTAGCCTACCCATCTCTTCTCTCATCTCCTTACTATTTTTATTCATATCTTTATCTAATTTCTCAAATTTACCATTGAATTCCAAATAATTTCTTTTATTCTCTTCACTATTTTTATTCATATCTTTATCTAATTTCTCAAATTTACCATTGAATTCCAAATAATTTCTTTTATTCTCTTCACTATTTTTATTCATATCTTTATCTAATTTCTCAAATTTATCATTGAATTCCTTCCTACTTTCTAAATTATCTTTCTTATTCTCTTCCATATTTTGATTTAGCCTACCAATATCTTCTTTCATCTCCCTACTATTAATTCTCATCTCCCTCATAAACACAGTTAATGGATCTTCAGGAATCTCTATAGACTTTTCTTTCTCTAGACTACCACTAGTCTCAGGATGTACCTCTGTATTCGTCTCGAGATTTTCCTCTGAATTCGTGTCAGGGTTAACCTCAGGATTATTTTCAGGATTACTCTCAAGATTTACCTCCGACATCTTGGTATTATTCTCTACGCTCTCAACATCGCTACCGCTATCAACCTCCTTATAATTAACTTTCTTGACTGCATCCCTACTTCTCAACTGCCTCTGTTCCTCCTCCGACATCTCGAAGTACACCGTATAACAATTGCCCTTCCAAAATTTCACTTCACTTCACTGTCCCCCAAAAGCACTGACAATTTGCACTGAAATTATACACTCCTCTGACTAAATACCGAATGGTTTTCGTGCCCTACTTTGTGGCGCCAAATGTAACATTTTTAATGAGTTAACTAAACGTGGTGATGACTATTGTGGTTCAATAAAACAAACATGATATGAATAAATAATATACACTGTGGTGTGACCTTACCTGTGATAGTGTAATATAATAAGTTGTTGAGCGCCAGATTCCTATTTAAGATAGTGAATCGAAATTTATTGATTTAACCTCGGCTATCAGCAGTAGAGTCGAGAACCACTTACCCGGGCCGTAGTGAGACAAAGTCATCTAACCAATCCGTATTTAATCAAGGAGTATGATTGCCTTAAAGTACCAACTACAATGAAAGAAATAGGCATTACGTTGAAGAGAATGAATTTATTAAATGCTAAAACAAAATATTAATAAAACAGAATAGTGATAGTCACACAATTGAATTTAAAATTACTCAATGCGGCAATTAATTATTTAAAAGAAAATGAATATTAAAATGAATTGAAAGTTAAATGAAGTTAAATTATAATAGAGACGATAGTTTTATTGAATTGTTGGCTCACCCAGTCGAAGATTCGTCATATTTAAGAAATGATCGGTGATCTCGATGTTACGTCGCTTATGTTTAAAAAAATGATGTGATACCTCAATTACTATGAAATATCCTCATTAAGTACGTTGCCATCTGTAGAAAGACTCTTGATCAGGGATATAACCCATTATGTATTGATATAGATGTCGGCAAGACATCGTTCAGTGTCGACTCTCGGTGCTCAGTCCATTAGGACCCAGAAAGCAAGGTTACAACTTCCTTACTTCATTAAGAGCTGTAGATCAATGCGTCTTTTGTCGGAGTCGCAGGTACTAATACTAATGACTTCCTTGTCACGTGGTGTCACAGCTTCCCTCTCTATTAGCCTTCTCCATTCTTGACTCATAACTTGCAATATATATTGACGCGTATATACCGTAGAAAATGGCGTGTTGGTTACACCATAGTGGGTTTCTAAGCATCTCAGGAAAATGACGCAGTTTGCCGTGGTGAAATTCTTACTACGTCGTTCAGTTTGTGACGCACAGGGTTAGTCCATATCGCCAGTCTTGTTGCAATATATAATACTTCGTCTCTTTACAAGTAATTGTTAATAAAAATCTAATTGAATATAATAATCAAAACCGCTTACAATTATCTGATATAAAAATCATCTCATGGATGTACTAGTTAATAATAATAATAATAACATGATAATAAATGAATAACCCTTTAAATATAACAGCTATGGGATCGAATCGTTACAGTACTTAGGCACATTACTGTACGCCAAGTTGCCATGGCGTGTTCCAGGAAATATATAATCTGAGGTTCAATCCTATACACTGACAAAACATGGATCAACCAATCATGGGGCACGGAATCATAGGCCTTCTTGTAGTCAATATATGCCGTGAATAAATTTCTGTTATTGGTAAAGGCCTGGTTAGAAACCACTGAGTCAATGATACCTATTTCTTTACACCCTTTGAACCCTTTCGTACATCCTTTTTGTTGTGTCGCTATGATGTTATTTTTTTCACAATGAGCATATATCCTCCTACTAAGACAGGACGTGATGATCTTATACATCGTGGGAAGGCATGTAATTGGACGGTATTTTCCATGATCTTGAATATTTTGTGGGTCTTTCGGGAGTAAATGTGTTACACCTTGTGTAAGGAAATTTGGCATCTTCTATGGATGAGCAACAACTTCATTCACCAGAGTAGACAGAAGATCGTATGCACACCAGAATTTCTTATACCAGTAATTCTGTATCTGATCTAAACCAGGTGCTTTCCAGTTAGGAAGACCTTTAATGATGGAAGAAATGTCAGTGGTTGTTATTGGATCATATTGCATCGATTAAATTCTTTAGAGAAGTTTGTTACTTCCTGAACCCAATGGGAGTCTGAGTTAAAATTGCTGGCTTTGGATATTTGATTGCTCCAAAACTCTTCAATTTCTTCTATTATTATTATTATTATTATTATTATTAATATTATTATTATTATTATTATTATTATGGGAACTTCACTTCCTAGCGTTGTTGTTCCATGATTATGTTACGAAATGACATGGGTGCATCTAGAAGGCGGTGACTGAATGGTTGCAAATCGATTGAAATGTTAATGATTATTTTATTCATACTGTCAGTTTTGCTTATTTCGTTCTTTAAGATGTTCCATTATGAGACTTGTTCTCCACAACTGGTATTATTCTAGGTTCTATTTAAAGAGTTTCACTGGTTACGGATATTGTTTTGGTTACGTACCTAACGCGTCGTTACTGTGATGTATGGATTTACGCTGGTCACTATGAGGTCAGTAATGGAGGTTATGGTAGATTCTAATATGTGTGTGAGTGAGTGTATATCTTCCCATTTATTTAAGAATTGTACATTAATGTAAAATATGCAGACATATGCAGATTTACTTAGAACAGCTTGGATTTAGCAACCGGAGGTGGATGCACTGCTGTGTGTGGGGGGCGTGCGCTTTCTCCATCTGCCATTCATAAATATAGTCAACAAAAAAAGAAGCCAACCCCTGGCACTATACAGCCCATGAAGGGCCTAGGCCGACCAAGCGAGCGCTGCGCAGCCATTTGGCCTGCAGATCAGATATTAGGGTGACGCGTGATCAGCGCATCGGGTCCCTTCGGCCGTTAATCTTGGTTTTCGTGATCGGGGCGCTGCCTCACTGTCAGACAGCTACTCAATTGTCCTCACGAGGCTGAGTGCACCCCGTTCCAACCCTCACGTCAGTTTTAAAATTCCTGACGTAGCCGGGAATCGAACCCGGGGCCTCCAGGTGACAGGCAGGCGCGCTACCCCAACACCACGGGGCCGGCCATCCATAAATATTGTAGATATAATTTTTGGAAAATAGATAATAATAATAATAATAATAATAATAGCCCACGCTCGCTAACGAGCAGCGCTGGCCATGGGGGCAGGCTCTCTCTCGGTAGACGTGGGTTCGAGCCTCACCGTCAGCTATCCTTGAAATGGTTTTCAGTAGTTTCATCTCCAGGCAAATGCTAGGACGGTACGTTCTAGTAGGCCACGGCCGCTTCCTTACACATTCATGCCCAAGGTCATTCGTCTTCATTAATTTCAGCTCGCATTAACTCCTCTCATGAGGTTGGTGTCAGGAAGCGCACCCGGCCGTAGAAACGGAATGATGAGGGGTAGGCATACAAATAATATAGCAATAATAACTGTGAAGAGGGCTCCAAAGATTTCAATAGCGACGAATCTTCCCCGCAAGAACAAGTTGCATGCATCTGATAGTCACACGATAGCAGCAGTTTAGTAACTTATCGGAAACTATCGGTTCTACGGTTGAATAAATATGGAGAAGTGGTTCGTGTTCCATCGTAGGTTGGTTGGTTCCTCATGCTTAGGGGCTGCGACAACGCGGTCATGTAGCTCCGTGTACTTTGTGTGTGTGTAGAATCTGTCTGATAACTGTATTAGTGTGCGTTATCTGTTTTTAATTGAAGTAAGGGCTGCAGACGATAATTTCAAATACTTCCTACTTTCGCTACCAAGAGCTACCGTCCACGACACCCAGCTCTGAACTTGACTACTAGTAGATGCCATCGCAACCAGCGCCTAGTGACGAACGGTGGAACTAAAGAGCATTACTCAAACCTAACCTACAAATTTTGCTTCACACAAGTTCAGTTAGTGGAAGGTTCTTTTACATACCATAAATCTATGACATGGGCCCACCAGCTTGACTTCCCCTCCGAAGGAAGGCATACTGAGGGATTTTTAACGCTATGAAAAAATCCGACGACTTCGGCCGGGTTTGGACCCGCGACCTTGGGCATAGAAGCTCAGCATGCTACCTACTACGCCACCAAAGCCGCCGTTCCATCGTAGGGCTCCAACAGTCTCACTTGTACGGTCTATGTACGATATAAATAATAATTATCACGATACGATCTTGTTTGGTTCTCACGAGACGCCAACAAACACTGCCGCTGTTGACTTGATCATGAGATTATATCAAACCACGCGATAAATCGTTCAACTGGACCGCTGGGGCAAATCCGGGAATTCGACGTTCGTTTCCCCCAGGATCGCTAAACTTAGACCAAGGAAATACCCAGCCACTGGTATTGCCCTAGCGAGTTCAAGGACAATTCAGGACACGGCGAGTTTATCTGGCATCACTGTCAGAGATTTGCTGTGTGTCGACTTCCGCAGGATTGGTCAATATTCATACAGGGAATGTATTGAGAGTGATCAGTAGTGTAGCCAGGATCGACCAATGGGGGGGTGGGAAGGTACTCAGGCCAAATTCTACAAGCATTTCGTCCCGCTCGCCAAACGTGCACCATGTTCGCGAGGGAAGCTGTGGTAAGTACGGATATCGTAGGTTCGAATCCCGGTGCTGACAGCGGTTATCCTGAGTGTGTTTTTCCCCGGGTTTAGCCACACTCCCTGCAGGAAATTGCCGCGATACTGCCTTGCTCCAAATCCCGGCACGTCTACTCCATCCCTGTCTCAGATGCATTTACACACACAACTACAATCATCACAGCAATACAGATTGCCAGACAGCTTCAACACATTCCCAACTACACGGGGCTGATGACCAAGTGGTCTCAAGCCCCTCAAATCAATTAACAGCAACTCTACAAGTATTTCCATTTCTCTATGAGCTATTATTACACAAGAAAAGTTTCATGTATTTTGATCCCGAATTTTTCGAGTACCGGTAATACAATATGCTCAAAACACTAAAACAAATCAGTTCTGTAAAAAAATAAGTTAATTTTGACTAAAATGTATCACCTCAATGGTAAATCTAGAACATTCCCGTTCCCCTGACAGGAACAAAATAAACTCAAATATATATGTGCTACCAACATGAAGACTGCGTATCTCTCAACAAGAGAAATTATTTACAGAGGTCTCAGCAAAAGTGGGCATGTCCTCTCACGATGTATCATGTTGATTTATGAGTAATTCAATTACCGGTACTGATTTTTATGTTTATTCAGTTTTTCCAACAAGATCCTGTGCTTTATATTGCAATATTATCCCTGAATGACTAAAGTATCATTTTCGAAGATTTTTGTCACCTACCAAGGTCCTTCTTACCTTAAAAATGCTACATGTAGCCGGAAAAAAGGTTTAATTGCTTACACTACTCAGGCAACAAATTTCAATCATTCGTAACTGGGAGGTAACAGTAATTCGGGGAATTGCTGGACATATATTTACGCAATATGAATCAACTCGGCTGACTGTTTTCCCATGCTCATGGTGTTACTAACGATCCCAAAATTAGTGTTAATGTACCCAAAGAATTTTCTGAGTCTATTTTAAAGCGCGTTATTTTTAATAAAAACTAGATTAATTTACATATAACTTCTCTCCCGCCAAGAAAAGAAGAAAAAAGCTAATATTGTCTTTCTGTGTGGGATTCAAAATTATTTGGCGCTAGTCTCAGTTTGAAATAAGCTATAAGTTATTTCGCGGGGAAAAGTTAGATTGGCAACCCTGGGAGGACGGAGTTGTATTTCCGCAGTCTAAAATACACAGTCGCGAAGCTCGCTGCGTTACGAAATCGCATCCTCTTTGCAGGTGAAGCGACACTAGCGCTCGTGTACCGTACCTTCACAGCAGCCATGTGGGAGACCAGGTATTTCATAAGAGAATTAACAAACAGTGTACCACATCTACGTCTGTGAGCATTATCCTGACGACATAAATTGGCTTGCTTCCAAAGGATTCGAGAATAAGTTTAAATTATTGTACAAAATCTTTAGTCATTAAATCAGCTCTCTGACTATTAAAAAGCCATTTTCTACATCTGAAAATTAAAATGGCGGCACTCGTTTGAGATGACATCTTTTACGTTTACTTAGCCTACCGTATGTCTTAATTTTCAAAATGCATATATATATATGTATATATATATTTGATATGCAGCCAATGGCCAGAGCAGGGCATTTCACATGAACGCCCGTAGGTTCCCCAATTTCAATGTCAAGTAGTTCCAACTTAAGCTACCAGACGCCACTGTCACTGAAACCCAACGGCGAACGTTTGAACTTAATGGAGCGTATCTAACCCAATAGCCTACAAATTTTGGCTACACACTACCAATGGTAGTTGTGAGTTCTTTTACGTGCATAAATCTATGACATGGGCCTGATGACTTCGACTGGGTTTGAACCCGCGAACTTGGGCATAGCAGTTCAGCATGCTACCGACTATGCCACCAAAGCCATGCCTAGATATCCTGCCGAGACATGCTTTTGATGGTTCCGTGGCTCCTCGCCTGCTGTGCGCAAGGTTGCAGGATCTAATCCTGGCGCAGCCAGCTGGGATTTAAGGGTGCATAAATGCGAGGGAACTGTGTCTGTAGATTTACTGGCACGTTAAAGATCCCCTTCAGGGTAAAATTCCGGCACCCCGGTGTCTCTAAAAGCCACAGTAGTTAAAAAGGACCTAAAACCAATAACATTATTATTGATATATAACCTGTCAAAGACCTAGTTCCGTTGTTTGATCGAAAAGCTTTATAATACTTTCTACTGCGTATCCCAATTAATTGGGGTCGCCGGAGACAATCAGGCTCATTTTGGTTTTGGCTGGGGATTTAAGGCCGGATGCCCTTCCTGCCGCCACGTAATTTTCAGGTGAAAATTCCACCCCAATGCCACCGGGATTGGAACTCGGGCCGTCCGGGTGATTGACGAGCAGCTAAGCCACTGCACCATCACGCTCCCCTTGAAAAGCTTTATAATACTAGCCTAAATGCATAGTTCAAATCTTACCTTTTAGGGTCCTTTGGAAACTCGGGTGTCGTCTTGCTATTTGAACAGTCTGACTTCCCGGTCGGTCCACGCGAATACACCCAATTAGATTGGGCGAGGAGTAACAATTAATTTCCCTGTGTAATTCATAATACAACAATCATTGATACATTTAAGAAAACGCTTCTCACACATACACCCCCCCCCCCTTTATGTGAGAAGTGTTTTATTAAGTGTATAAACGATTCATGTATTTTTATTTCAGGCGTTAGGAGATAAATTGTCACTGCCCAACTAATCTAATTGGGTACCGTAGATTCGTGTTGACCGACTGAAAAGCGATCATATACAGTAGGTTACTTAGCAACACTGAAATATTGCTTCTATTATTAGATCTGTTTATTGAACTGCACATCTCCTCTTGTAAAGCACATGTTAAGGCATGTATTAACGTTGAAAATGCCATTTTTCGCCGAAAAATGTATTTTTTTTTTTCATCGAAAATGAAAGCGTGGTATATATTCTTCAAAATGAGATATAATTCATACATATATTCCAACTGTAAGTGCCTGCAAATAAGATTTAAATAGCCTCATGCGCACGTGTCATGGCGCGTGGCTGCAGAGTCCTGCCTACATCCTACAGCGAATATCTTGTCAGATTTTGTTTTACAAATTTCCCTCTTTGCATTCCTCCTGGGTATATAGTTCATAGTTCTAGTTGTGAACAATAGGTGTCATTACTTGTATATTCCAAAGACTTCAGTGTTGGAATAACCTCTTTGGAGTTAGATTCCATTGCTAAGCAACAGACAAACAAATATGTCAGCTTCCTTGTGTCCGTGTGATCTTTCTCATTGTGACTTGTGAGCTTTTTCTCTTTGTGAGTGCGTATGGGTTCTAAAAGCCGATCTGGTGCGATGAAAAAGCGGAAATATCAGAGGAACAGACACAATAAGATGAATGTCAGTGTTAATAGTGTTGTCAATGTAAATAGTGAATCTGACGGTAGGCCTAATGTAAAGGCTAGTGCTTCACAATCCAAATTGTCTTCTGTAAACATTGAGCCAAATAGTCCTAGTGACAACTGCAATAGCATCATTGATATAGAAGGACCACCCTATGGAGCAGGCGAGTTTTAAGAAGCCCAAGTGAGTGTTTTATGTTCACAACTTGATTCTAAAACTTCAGTGATGTTTTTCTTGAAATTAAATTCTTGTACACTGTGTATACTTTGAGGTGCCGCTTCCTGGTGGTACTGATTGGTACTTGGGAGGACTCACCGGAGAGCGATATGCTCTGTCTGTATATATATTTTTGTATCATTCTGTGACTTTGTATTATTGCTGTTCTTTGGTGAATGTAAATAAATAGATCGGCTACAACTTCAAATAAACATAAATAACCCTACAGTTGAGGTACGGAATTCTTTAATGCATCAAATTAAAACTAATGAATGTGGGAATGTTGTGAAGGAAACTATGTTTATAATTATTTTCGTTATTATAATTATTTAATTTTAAACGTTTTTTTTTTTTTTCAACGTTATTGTCTAGCTCCGTATCCATTCATGATAATTTGAAGATCCTTGTTCACCACATTCTATGAAGGGTATACTTCAACTTAGTGAAGTAAAAATCCGGGCAATAAAATTTTTGGCGGCTTCGGTGGCGTAGTTGGTAGCATGCTGAGTTTCTAAGCCCAAGATAGCGGGTTCAAACCCTGCCGAAGCCGTCGGATTTTTGTGGGTGTTAGTTTCACTTCTCAATAAATCACATAGACTCCTCTAGAATGCATATTTTATTATTTTGTTGTGGAAAGATTCACAATTCACACGACACACCATATTGTTTTTGACACTGAACTTCACTGATATCAAAGACTATGTCAAAGATACTGCACTACACTCTTGTGCTTGCTGCCAACACAACATTCTCCCACCTTGAGTTGTGGAAACAACTCAACAAAACAATAAAATAACATAACACATATATATTCACAAAATAAATGAACACAGAAATAAATAAGTCACTCAAAATATCTCTTTGGTTTAACCACCACTCTCCCACTACCGGTTTTGATGAGATCAGAAGTATTAGTAGATGGTTTAACAGTCTTTGGATTTTTCTCCTTCTTCTCATTTTCATTCCGCTCAACTTGCAGTCTTAAAGCATGATCTTCTCCAGATGTCACTTCAAGTGGATACACCCTCTGTACTGGCCTCAGTAGCTCTCCTTTTGTAGTCGCCAAGCGAACAACTCTCACGACACCACCTTTGCCAGGGATGACCTCCGTCACTCTTGCCAGCGGCCAGTCTAGTCTCTTCGTGTTGTCACTGGCTACCAGTACTACTTCACCTACACAGGGTTTGTGATGACTTTTCCTAATGTGGTTCTTCTGTATTAGCTGTCCAAGATATTCATTCCTGAATCTTACCCTTAATGTTTCCTTTACTTTCTGTCTGTACCTGAATCTTCTGTCAAGTTTTATGTCCTCTATCATGTCGATATCGGGCATTCCAATCTCCTTGACTTCCTGTAGGAACATTGTAGGCGTGATAGCCATCAAGTCTTCTCCATCATTGGACAGGTAAGTAAGTGGTCGTGAATTCATGACAGCTTCAATGTCACACAGAACAGTCATCATTTCTTGGTACGACAGACATGACTTTCCCAGAACTTTCCTGAGCATTTGTTTGAGGACACCAATCAGCCTCTCCCACCATCCTCCCCACCATGCTGCAGTGGGAGGATTGAATTTCCATTTTATTTGGTGTACAGAACTATATTCAGCAATTTTATCCCACTGAATTGTCTCCAACATATTGCAGGTGCCTTGAAAGTTTGTCCCATTGTCACTATAGACAATCATTGGCCTTCCACGTCTGGACACGAAGCGCCGAAAAGCTTCGAGGAAAGTTGCAGTAGCCAAAGATGTTACTAGCTCCAGGTGTACTGCACGAAAAACCGCACACGTGAACAGACAGACCCAGGCTTTCTCTCCACCTTTCAAAATCAGAGGCCCGGCAAAGTCGACCCCTGTTATTTCAAAAATTGAGGCTTCTCTTACTCTGTCTATGGGGAGATGAGTTTGTTCTGCTTCAAGATGTTTTCCATGGTACCTCCTGCAGACAACACATGTTTTAATTGCCCCCTTCACCGTTCTCCTTCCTCCAAGGATCCAATATTTCTGTCTGAGCCCACTGAGCAGAATCTGGGTTCCAGCATGACATAAGTCTTTGTGCTTCTCCCTAATGAGAGCGTGAACTGCTGTATGCTTCGCAGGAAGGATAGCAGGACAACGGAAAGCATAATCATCTTTGCGCGATATAATTTTTGTTTTCAGTCTCATCACTCCCCCATCATCCATGAAAACACATAGTGAGTTGAATCTTTCATCCTTTTCACCAACAAAACACTCCTTTTGTATGAACTTCATCACGACTTTTTCTGCTTCTGTGGTTTCTTCAATGGATAGTTCGGTAGTTCTTCTATTATTTTTCTGTCGACAATTATACAGAAACCTCAAGATCCATCCTATCATACGAACTGTTCTACGGAAACTTGAGAAATAGTCAAGGTGCCATTCTTGGGTATTGGACTTGTCTTCTAACACCGTCATAGTGTTGACTTTCTTTTTTCTTTCTTGGAAGACTTCATCATCGTTTGTTGAAATTTCGAGGCTAGGCCATTGTGTAGTGGATTGTTTTAGCCATTTTGGCCCTTCCCACCATCTCTGTTGAAGTAACTGTTTTGTGCTACATCCCCTTGATGCCAGGTCAGCCGGATTCATGGTTCCTGGAACATGCCGCCACTGTTCTATTTTGGACAGTCTTCGAATTTCTTGCACTCTGTTCCACACGAAGGTCCCCCAAGGTTCGTCTAACTTGATCCAGGACAACACAGTCGACAAGTCACTCCAATAATAAGTAACGATTTCTTTTGCAGTTAATGCTGGCAGTACTGACGTCACTAGTCGAACCCCTATTGTAGCTGCTAATAATTCCAGGCGTGGTATGGTGATACTCTTCTTGGGTGCCACTCTTGTCTTGGCTTGTACAAATCGTAGCTCTATTTTGTCAACCCTCTGTATTCGCAAGAATATAACTGCAGCATACGCAGTTTGACTGGCGTCGCAGAACACGTGAAGAGATATATCTTCAACCGACTGGACACTACCGATCAAACATCTAGGAATCTTAATCTCAGACAGCTGAGGTAGTTCTGCCAACCACTTCATGAATCTTCTCTTTGTTGTTTCGTCTACTCTGGTGTCCCAACCCAAGTCAGTGGCCCATAGTTCTTGCAAGATTAATTTTGGACAGAGAAATACTGGACATGAGAAGCCAATAGGGTCAAACACCTTATGTGCAGCTCCTAGTATAGCTCTTTTGGTGATTACATCATATTTGAAATCATTAGCATGAGTTAGATTCAGTTCAATGGTATCTTCTCCTTTATTCCAAATGAGCCCTAGCACATGAGTAAGATTTTCAGCTGTACCATCCTGAGAATACTCCCACCCTCGGAGATTGAAAGATGCCTTATCCATTATTATGCTTGCCTCTCGCATGAATGAATGAAGGTCATTTCTGTTGTTAACACTAATAGCACAGTTATCCACATAAAAACATTCTTCCAATCTTTCTATTGTTGAAGTTGAGTAGGAACTATTATCGACTGTTTGTCTCTTCAACTCGTTCAAGTGGAGTTTGATGGTTGCCGACAATAGGAACGGAGAACATGCAAGTCCAAAGACAACTCTATTGTGACGGAACACTTCTACCTTCCCTGTACATTCCTCCTCCCACCAAAGGAATCTCAGAAAATCACGGTCTCTAGGATTTACACTTATTTGAAGAAATGCTTTTTCTACATCAGCCGTCACACCGATCTCATTTTCTCTGAACTTCAGTAGCGAACTAGGGATCAACTCTATGAAGTTAGGCCCTTTTTCAATACATTCGTTCAGAGATGGAGCGTTTCTCTGCTTCGCCGAGGCATCAAAAACAGGCCTGATCTTGGTGGTGCTGTTTTCTTTGAAGACAGGTCGGTGAGGTAGATAGTGTCCACTATTCTTCAGTTCTTCTTCAGGTACCCTCTCGATGATTCCTTGCTCCAACCAACTTCGTAAGACATTATCGTACTCCTGATAATGTTGTTCAGCTTGTAGTTTCTTTGTAGTGATTTCTAATCTGTACTGAGCAATTTCTTTGTTGTCAGGGAGAGGTGGATGTTGTTCACTCCAAGGCAGACACACTTCATATCTGTTATCTTCATTCAGTCGTGCAGTCTCAAGGAAGTTATTTCTAACACGCTCATTCCTCTCGACGATAGATTCTTTCACAACAGGGTCAGTAATTCCAAGAATTTCTAAGTCCCAGAGATCAGAAATTCTTGTATGTTGGGAAAACAATGATGACACTAATAATGATGCCGAATCCCTTTGGGCCTTGTTACCTATGACTTTTACCATCAGTGTCCACCCGAGGGAAGTCTCCACCAAAACTGGAGAACCAAAGATGTTTCCTCCCAGTGAGCAGTTCACCCGCCTTATCGGCCCCAATCAGAATCTGCACAGGCCCTCGCTCTCGTACATCAGTTAAACATATTTTCAGATCCCTTATCTCCTCACTCCAAGAACCATTCTTAATATATGGGACATCTTCACAAATAATATCTTGGCTTAAAACTTCCAGCTCCTTGGAATAGTTTCCCTCCAATCGCTTTAAACTTATTCTGTAACAGTCGTGTTTTGCTTCTCGAGAACGTACTCCACCAAACAAGGAATGTATTAACGTTTCCTTCCTGATTGACTGATACCCCATTTCTTCGGCTAGGTCACGTGCAATGTAGGATTTAGCAGACCCAGTATCAATGACAGCTCGTACAGTTTTTTGTTTACCCTTTCCTTTAACGACAACTGCCAGGGTTTGCAAGTACACCTCAGGAGAACAAGACACATTAGCTAAAGCCTTATCCACATTATTGACATCCTGGAGAACCAAATTCCTGTCTCCCTCGTAATTCTGTTTGGACACACTTTCATTTTCTTTGTCACGGAGCTTATAACACATTAATACCACATGTTTACCACCACAAACAATGCACCTGACAATCGATTTACAAGCTCTACTTCCATGACCCTTCTTTAAACAATTGAAGCAACAGTGTTTATCAGTTAAGATTTTCCTTTTCTCCCCTACAGTCATTTTTTGAGCTTTAATGCACTCTGGGCTCGAATGAGGTTTAAGACAAAAAACACACTCCTGTCTCTTAGAAACATCAGCAAACAAAGCAGAAGCAGTAGGTATATTTGGTTCAATGACATCCCTTGGTTTCTTGTCTCCCTTAATCTTAGATCCTTGGGATGTGCTAATACTAAACCCTTTCATAGCCAATGAAATTCTTTCTTCACTTACTACTTCATTTTGAAGAAAAGCCATGAGCTGCTGCAAACGATCTTTGGATATGGAATCACACCTGAAGGAAGTATTCCTCTGCCATGCTCTTAATAGGTCTTCTGGCAAAGATGATTCAATTAGGGGATACAGCATTGCAGTACATTTTTCTGTAGTAACGCCTAAACTTTCCAGCGATCTGAGATGTGACTCTGATTTATCATACAAGCTACTCAGTGTTGGCCTTTCTTTGGAATTGACTGCATTCGTCAATACTAGTTTGAGCAATTCACGAACATAAACTTCCACCTGCAAGTCCTCTCTACCAAATCGAGCTTGAAGACTCTCTATAGCTTTGTCATAATTCTCGGCAGTGGGTGGAAAACTAGTAACTAATTCATATGCTCTGGAACCTTCTGTCATAGCCTGAATTAAATATTGGAATTTATCTTCCTTCCCAATGTCCTCATCCTCGTGAATTTTACGGAACTGGCTCCAAAAATATAACCAATCAATTATTTCACCAGAAAATTTCTTGAATTCTATTCTTGGAAGTCTACATTTCTTTTTATCACAAACATTGTCATTCACTACACTTTGTGGAGGGGTAATGGAAACAACGGGATTCATAAAACGTGTTGCTTTTGTTCTACAGCTAAGGAATTTGTGTTTGTAATCATCAGCTGATTCACATTCCGCTTCTATTTCGTCATCCTCACACTCGTCGTCTATCATCTGTTGAAATATTAATCCATCTAAATTAGAGATATCATCATACTTTTCTTGAAGGATTTCAAGTTGCACTTGCACTTTTTCCGTTTCAGTTTGATCATCTTCTAACAACGCCATTAGTTGATTGTGTGAGCGCGTAAATAACCGCCGCTTTACGGTTCTTTCTTTAGCGAGTCTTTCCATCTTCTTTCTTCACGGGAGCCTTTTACTATGAATGAGTCCTGTCACGGTCGCCATAAAATGTTAGGTTCACTTCTCAATAAATCACATAGACTCCTCTAGAATGCATATTTTATTATTTTGTTGTGGAAAGATTCACAATTCACACGACACACCATATTGTTTTTGACACTGAACTTCACTGATATCAAAGACTATGTCAAAGATACTGCACTACACTCTTGTGCTTGCTGCCAACACAACAGTGGGAGTGATTTTGGAAAAGGGACGGTAGTGGATGGGACGGAAGTGCATGGGACGGAAACAATGAGTGCGCGTTGTGGTGGAGATCGGTACAACGACGTACTGTAGGCCATGTGGCTATGGGGAATGTATATCGCATACAGTTTAGTTCAAGGTTTGGAGACCCCATTTAAGATATTCCTACAGTAAATCATCTTAAAGTTGTCGTTCTTTGGTGTGAAAATATTCATTTTACCATATTTGCTGAAAACAATTATGATTTATTAAATCTTCATACTTTTGCTGTATTCTTATTTAATGTAAGCACTCGATGTACTGTCGGCCAAGTACTGTCGCTATGTGGAATCTATATCGCATCAACAAACACTCCAAACAACGTAGGAATTCAGTATATTAACGCCGACTACTAACAATAATTGAAACTTCGTTGGTCTAAACATATCACTGGAAGAAACACCAGGCGCGGATTCAAGGGGGGGGGGGGGGGGTCACGGGGGTCATGAACCCCCCCCCCCCCCCAAAGGAGACCAAATTTTTTTGCAAACTCAAAAAACGAAAACACAATTACCAGACAAATAAAACTTAACGAATTTTAACTGAAAAACAGGTTTTTTTTTTCATTTTATTCAATACTGAATTATCTTTATTGGAATTATTATGTTCTGTTACAACTGTACATATTTACAACTTCAAACCTCTTGTATAAAAACTATTAGTTATACAACAAAATCAACTCGTCTATTTTGTTTAGCAAACTTTGTGATTACCGAATCGATGTTTATAGTGATGTCACGATGAATGTGCAGCAATGCACGGATAGGAAACTGGGGCTTTTTTCGCACCAAAAATTTTTGCCGACTTCCAAACCGCAAGCTTGGTTGGCAATATAAGCTTTGACTTTCTCCCTTTGTCGGTACCAACTCGACTTGCCGAAACTGTAACGTACCTTGATCCTTTTCTCGAAGCTCGATGTAAAAGTCGCAAAACACGCCGTTGCAATTTGTACGAATATTTTTGGTGCGCTAAACGCATCAAATTTCTATCCATGTAGCTTGCAAAAAAATTGGTCTGGTTTTGTACGTTTGGTTATTTTGTGATTGCGTTTTTAGTGATACCATTTTTCTTAACAATTTCGATTCTCTGACCCCCCCCCCCCCGCAAGGCCAAACTCTAGATCGATTTTCTGACCCCCCCCCTTCCAAAACCAAACTCTAGATCCGCGCCTGAGAAACACATTTAATATACCTTCCGCACACCTAATTTTAATCGCGCCTATACTTGGCAGTGCGCTGATCGGCAAAACGAAGCCATTTTCAATAACATCGCTGGCATGGGTTCACTAATTGGCTGGTATAGAGCGCAGCTCGCATCAAGTAGGCATTGGATTGCTTCCGAAACGGCAAATAACAATTATGATTCATTACGGTCAGGATTTGGCACTGGAGTTTTACAAGTAGTTATTTCAATGGCCAACATAGTTCACTGTCAACAAGGGATATGCACTCCCGGGGCACACATAGTAGGATAACATGCCACATGTTACACATCATATCCGACTACTGTAAGGCTTGTATAACTTTTTTAAGAACGTTAAAAATCCCTCAGTATGCCTTCCTTCGGAGGGGAAGTAAAGCCGGTGGTCCTATGTCATAGAATTATGCATGTTAAAGAACCTTGCACTAATTACACCTGTGTGAAGCTAAATTGGATAGGTTAAGAATGTAAACAAGGCTTTTAGGTTTCTACCACAGCCTGCTGGATCGCATCCCTCCTGGCTGCTTGAGACTGCCAGCTCATTCAACACTCAGAGGCGTACAAGATAGATTGCAGCACCAACCCACTGAGATCACCGCGGCTTTTTCACTGCCAGCTTCATCGCGTCCCTCCTGGCTTCTTTCAACTGCCTGCCCATTCAACACTTGGAGACGTACAAGATATATATTAATCACTGCCGGCTGGGGGTGAAGCTGATTCCTGCCCGTGGTGCCCCTGCATAGGTACTTGGACTCAAATTTGCAGTACTGAACTGAACGTCAGCATTCCAGGAACATAGTATATTTACATACAAGAATGGTGTCTATGATAAAGGGAAAAGGCTCTTATCAGAGCCATAAATGACTATAATTTCTGTGAACATTGAGGGAATTTCTATAAATAAGGAAGAGCTCTTACATGACATATGCCACAAACACAATTGTGACGTATTGTGCATACAAGAAATGCACAGAGACATTAACCAACGCCGACCTAAAATTCCAGGTATGAAGCTGGCAACGGAACGTCCTCATGGCCAGGCCCGACGAGAGGGGGGGTCAGGCAGGGCTGGTGCCCCGGGGCCCGACCCTCCCAGGGGGGCCCGGCGTCCTAGGAGGATGGGCCCGATCGGGCATTGATTTATTATTGCCTCTATGTGATTAGAATTTGCTACTGACAGTCATTTAGTGAATGCAATGAACTGTCTGTGAACAAAATTACAAGGATTGAGAAACTTATTATGTCAAGTGGACAATATTTTCCTGTACAAAGCACTTGTGGGAAGAACAACTTTACTGTCTCAAAGTGGTCAAATTAGGCGATTGGGCTTCGCTATGTATTGTTCTAAGAATATACCTGAAGACAGAGAGAGCATTCCATTATCCTAAATTTAGCTTATTCGGCTTATGCACCAATCCTTCAAATAAAGGTTGCGTTCACGGTAGCAAACAGTTGATGAACTGTTGAAGAAAGTACGCTGTGAACGCGGTGTGATGGAGCGCTCCCTAAACATGTTCCATGGAGCAGACGCCATTTTATGGAGCGTAGAAAAACTTCGCTCCATCCACGGAACACGTTTAAAACCAACATGGCGTATAGCATGAAGTAGATTTGAAAACAAATGTAAACATTGTGGAAATCGCTCAAAATAGTTCCTGAACTGATGAATACTGAAATAATAATGAAGAACACAACATCACGGTCCCTCTATAGCCTATAAAATGACCTGCATTGTGTTTAATTCGTGATATATCTTTATTCTGATTTACGGACCGCAGTTGCGACAAATTTTAACCTATGTGTGAAACAACATAACCTGATATATCGGATGTTACAGCATTTCTTTTGTTCCAAGTATTAAAAATTATATGAATTCAGGTGTGTGGTTTCCTTTTTAGTGGCAATGTGCATTTTTAAAGTTTTTAAATCAATGTTTCAGCGTTTTTTCATCACTTGTCTGGGGTAATTTGGTCTGAAAATACGATTTTAACCTATGCTTTGGGCTAAATACTGTACCTCGACGAATATATTGTTGTGTAGGCAGTATAGAGAGAATCAAACTTCTAGGCTACCGATACTGTATAAAAAATACCTTTCATTTGGAGCAAGCATAGGCTACCGGTACTGTATAAAAAAATACCTGCATTGTACTGGGCATACCCCAAATTCTGAATTATTTCAATACTGTAGGATACCGGTACTTGATGGGTTAAGGATTAGTATGCAATAGGATATAAGAATTACCGTAGGTCTGTCTGTGCCTGCATTATTAGGTGATTCTTCCAATAGAAAACTGAGTGTTTCGCTGATCAGAATGTAATGACTGGGAAAGACTAGTAGCCTATCAGTATTTTTCTTTTCATGGTATTATCAGTCTTATCTTAACAGTTCTCTTGCTTCTTGGATGCTGTTTAGGTCTAGATTAGCCTCCCCCCCCCCCCCTCCTTGGCTTTCATCTTGGACTGAATGAAGTTAACTTGGTCATGTATAGGCCCTACCCTATAAATATGTTTCTATGTTTGAAAGAAACCAGCTTCCCTTGGTAAGCATTTCAAGTACCAGTAACCATTAGGCTACTTTTCTTTTCATGGCATTAGCAGTCTTATCTTAACAGTTACCGGTATCTTGCTTCTCGGTTGCTGTTCAGGTCTAGATTAAACATCCACATGCCTTTCAATGTAATGAATATTACCTACCGTACTGGTACCATTGGCTATAATTGGGCATGCTCAATAGCCAATGTTCACTGCAGTAGGCTACCAGTACCATACATCAAGAAGCTGGGAATGATTATCCACTGAAACTCAAGATATAATATATATGAAAATCCACAGCCTGCTTCCAGTCACCGACCGGGTCAGGAATGGAATGAATGAAGCCCCCATCTAGCGGCGAGGATATGAACTGTGCCGGCTGCCGAGGCCTGACGCACTCCTCTGGGGCAATGATTAAATGAATGACAGATGAAATGAAATGAGAGTGGAGAGTGTTGCTGGAATGAAATTTTGACAGGGAAAACCGGAGTACCCGGAGAAAAACCTGTCGGCCTCCGTTTTGTCCAGCACAGATCTCACATGGAGTGACCGGGATTTGAACCACGGACCCAGTGGTGAGAGGCCGGCGTGCTGCCGCCTAAGCCACGGAGGCTTCAAGATATAATATATATACTGTATATAAATTTATTTTCTTACACAAGGAGAGAAAATTAAGCACTCTTCAACATACAGTAGCACTTACCCAGTTTGTCCTTTATTTCCTTCACTTACGGTATCTCAACATGCCTGAGTATTAACATTTTGTGACAATTATTGTATGCACATACTGTATTTTGTCCATGCTTCAACTAATCCAACACCAAAATTTCCATCCTTGACTTCCTTTTGTCAAACGAGCGATGATTTTCTCTCAGGGGACAGGTTAGGTCTCTGTACTCAAATAGGAACTGACTATTAAGTAAAATGCATTATGAGAATGGATTTAGAAATTGTGACATAAGGCTAATTTATTTTACTCACTCTCTTGTGTGTATGCTACATATTGATCTATATTTTAACAGTAGCCTAGGCGACAGGATACATTTCAAAATAATGTGGTGTCAGTAGTAGTGCATGTATTTTTAACTGAGGCTAGGATTGGGAAGGAGGCTTTAAGTTACAAGCTTAGTAACCTGTAAAGGAAATTGTTAGTAAAATGATAACTTAAAGGGAGTGAGGTTTCATGAATATTGCCTACTAGTACTGTACAGTATAGGCTACAATTAGGCAAGCTCACTAGCCTAGGTTCACTGCAGTAGGCTACCAAGAAGCTGGTAATGGCTAGGCCTATGTACTGCAACTCAAGAAATATAATATATTTCTCTACTTACACAAGCAGAGAAGATTGAGCACTGTTCAACACAGCACTTACCCAGTTTGTCCAATATTTTCTTACCTTATCACAGCTTGCCTGAATTTTAACACCTCATTACAGTGATGCTTCACTTAATAATCTGCATATTCTATCACACAGCAGTATTTGCTGCTGACCACAGAAGACCTGATGTTCTTGTACGGTGACTGAATGAACTATGTTTGTTACAAAACTACACCTATAGTTCTGCTGTACTGTAGTTTCATTTGTATTCAATCTGGTAATGAGCCTAGGTGGAAGATATTACTTCTTTTAACATTTAGTTTGCTGATTCGTGCCAACCATCTCTCTACCAGGCACATATTGAGCAACAAAGGGAATTGTTAGTAACCAAGTATCAATGCCTTTAAGAGAGTGATGAGTCATGAATGTTACCTTCGGTAATGATATATAATTGTACGAGCCCACTAGCCAAGCCCCAATGAAGTACCAGTATCGTACATCAAGCAGCTGGTAATGATTATGTACTGAAATTCAAGATAAAATGTAGTCATTGCTGCTTTTCGGGTACAAAATTATAAATATATAAACACACTCCTGGAAAAAATTACATGTATTAGTTAGTTATCACACTTAAATGGGCAATGGGCAACTAATACATGTAAGTGTTTCCAGGAGTGGGTTTACATAATAATTTTGTACCCCATGTTGACCGACTGAGAAGCAGCAAAGACAATCTGTATAGGCAACACTGAAAAAAAGAAAAAGAATGGCTTCAAATTATCACAGAAAATATGTATTCCTTAGCACTGCTTCATTTATCTTTGTTCCTAGGTGTCATTCATCCTGGTACTTTCCTGATTTTTATATCTTTTTTTTTTTTTTTTTTTTTTTTTTTCAGTTTATATTTTTGCAGTGTAGTTTCCTCTACCTCATTCTGTATTGTCCAGACTTAGGTAGCAATAATTTTAAAATGTCCTATTTTTTAATTCTTTCTATGTTAGTGGACCATTTAATGACATGATCTATTAAAAAATAAATGGTGAAAGCATCTTTTAGACAACTGTTTTCAACCAAACATCTGTAGCCTAACATTTTTCATTTTCATTAGATGAAAAGTAGCATATAGGGAATATGGTATGGAAACCAGTTTGTATTGATAGGAGAATGGACTGCCAAGTAAGAGACTAAGTTAATCCATCAACAGTTCATGTTGTGCCTTTCTCTTTAAGTACTAATATTGGGGTGTAAATAAGTAAGGCATAACAAGGATAATACAGGCTCATACCATGATTTCCTTTGCTTTAAATGAGGGACCCAGAAATGTTATTTCTAGATGCTGGTTATAATTTTAAAGTGTGGAACCTTGAGGTCATCTGACCTTATTAGATAGGGGAAGGGTAATGGTCCAGATAAATACCTCTAGTTGACAGGTAGGGACAATGTGATTTATATTCTTGTAATGTTTCAAATTAATTTTGCTATCTAACCTAATTCTTTTGTAAATACAATTAATTTTTATAGTTCAGTAACTAAAATCTGTATAGCACAGTTAAACTGATGAATAAATCCAAAAGCTTCAAATCCTTGAGAAGAAAACTAGAGTGAAAAAGAAAAGATATAAGAAGCAGGAAAGTATCAGCATGAAGGATACCTAGGAACAAATTAAATAGATGAAGCAATGCTAACAAATAATGAAGTCATCAAGTGTGGATGACTGGTAAGAGGTTTACTGCTAGACTTACAGATTCTTGACCCTTCTCATAGGTTATAACCCTACATTAATAAAATCAAAGCTATATTGATATTCTTGAATAAATATTCGGTCTATTGAGACATAGGCCTAACCTACCTTGTTCAATTTGAAGGGATTAAAATTACTTCAATTATCATAAGTCTTGGGATATACCACCTTAATATACCGTACCATACGTTAAACTGTTAAGTTTTTTACCGTAGCCGAACTAGCATAACACAATAAATGCCGTATCAGAAAGGCAAGAAATTTACGTACGTAGGCCTAATATTATCGGGAGCAAGGTATGGTTTGATAAATGTTCACAGCCTTCGGTACATAGTTTCAGACCAATCTCGTTTCGAGTTGCAAAACTAAAGGTAAATTAGATACTGATCTAATATCAGCATTCACTCTCACAAGATTATCTGATCATTTCAACATCGCAGGCTCGAGGATAGTACATTGCCCTTGTCCACTTTCGAACAACGCGCGCTGCTACAGATCAGATGGAGCAAACCGTTCACAGGTACACGTAAAACCTGATCCCGCTCCCGATGCATCAGCTTTGGAGCAGTTGATCAACTGTTTGCTACCGTGAACGCAACCTTTCTCATCTCTTCGCTTATTTCGCCAAGGCCACGAGAGCCTGGACTCTGGACTGCCCTGGTGTGTTTGGTCAGCTAGCTCGAGAGTTTCGAGTTTGGTGCGTCATGTCGAGCTTAGATATTTAGAGGTGTTAGTGCAGGGTATACACTGTGCTCATGCTGTGCTATGGCCTCTGTGATATGATCAGTAGCATGCCGTATTCTTAGTTGCCGACTGGGAAAAGAGGGAATGCGTTGCCCGTCGCGACTATTACTATAATTATTAGGGATAAGAGTAGGGTAGGTGTCCCTGGACTTGAAATAAGGTACTATCCCGGTATTTGTGTGAAGCGAGTGTGAAAATCCATACTCAGGATAGCTGCTGTCAGCACCGAGATTCGAACATCTGATCTGCAGACTTGCTGTAGACCCCCATCACGGTCATTGGTGAGCTACACCGTGGGGTCTTACTTGAAGGTTAGGAAGCTTTTACTTCAATAACGGAGAGTCTTTTCTATAGCCACTAAATGTCAATGGTCACCAAATTTTTACTCTAAAATATCACAAAAATAATCACCAAAATGGCCTATAACTCACTAATTTGGACCTAATTTTTGCAAAATTTTCCGGAGGAGGACCCCCGGACCCCACTCTGAGCTTGGTGATATTCCATACCCCCAGATCCCCGGTGTGTCTACTCCCCCATAATCTTGGCTTGAATCCGCCCCCGATGGTCACCAGTCATAGATAGGGATGGGGAGTTTTAGGAGAACCTGGCTCTAAGTTTGCTTACTGCAAAGCAATATTAAATTATAAGAAGTCCACTGACTGCAAATTACAAAATATAGTTCAATTCACATTTTCTTATTTTATGAAAACAATCACTGATCAGCTGCAATCTACTTATAGCACATAATAAATAACTTGACTTACGTATGAGTATACCTGTGGTTAATTATGGAAATATATTTTGCTTTGTTTAATGTACATTGATGTGTGATCGCCGTTTAACCAAAACACTTACCAGTGTTTAGGCTTAGACCCAAGGGCGTGATTCTTCAAGGGCAGCAAGTTTTAAGAAAGTCAACATAAAAACCCTATATGTAAAACGTATTTTAAAATACGCCTTGACTTTGTGTAAAAATCATGTTTCATTGTGAAAAGAGAGTGTACAGTATACCCTTTTCATCTCTTTTAACATGCAGTTCAGTTAACTGAACTTCCTGTTGATTAAATTTTGGGTCTTGGGGGCCCGGGAGATAACCAGCCCCGGGGCCCGTCGCCGCTCTCCACGGCCCTGCTCATGGCCAATATGGTAGTGCTATCTTAACGAAACCAGACATCATGATCCAGGCGACATCCATTTCAGAAGAAAACGATATAGAAATCATTGCCGTAGAACTGAGCAATTTGATCATTTTCTCAATATATAAACCACATAAGTCACAGTTTTCATTCAAAGTTCCTGACAATTTAAGTTCGCAAAAAGTGTCTGTTATCATTGGTGATTTTAATAGCCATAGTAGTGTGTGGGGATATTCCCACGATGATGAAAATGGAAAAGCTGTTTTAAAATGGGCAGAATTACTTCAGCTGTCCCTCATAAATGACAGTAAACTCCCTTCATCATTTAACAGTGGAAGATGGAAGCGTGACTACAACCCAGATCTCATATTTGTAAGTGAGAGTGTCACCAGCCAATGTGTGAAATCGGTTTGTCCGCCCATCCCAAATACTCAACATCGTCCCATAATTTGCCAGCTATTTCCAGCTGTCAGACCGCAGACTGTCCCTTTTCGAAGAAGATAAAACTTCAAGAAGGCTAACTGGACACAGTTCACCTCATTACTTGATGAGAAGATCACCACAGTCAGTCCCATTCCAGAATCCTATGAGCAATTCATTGATGTGATTAAAGTATGTTCCAATGCAACCATCCCGAGAGGATGTAGAACAAATTACATACAAGGTCTTACTCCTCAGACAACGACTCTTTTGTCAAAGTACTGCAAATCATTTGACGAAGATCCTTTCAGTGAGGAAACTATTGCTAGCGGACAACGTGTTCTCTCTTCTATTTCAGACTCAAAACGACAACAGTGGTTAAAGCTTATGGAAGATTTGTCTATGGGAAGGAGCAGCCAGAAAGCTTGGAGGTCTCTTAGATGCCTTAACAATGATCACAATTGAACTTCTTCACATTCTAATGTTTCTGCCAACCAAATTGTTAATCAACTTATTCGAAATGGTAATTCTGGAAATACAATCCAGAAACCTAAATTGAAGTTGGTAAGGGAACATTAACAGGAAGACAACATGTTCCTTAAACCCTTTGTACTTTCAGAACTGAATATAGCTATTAATTACTGTAAGGATGGAAAGGCGGCTGGTCTGGACGGAATTTGTGTGGATCAAATCAATCATTTTGGACCTGGGACAAAATAATGGCTGCTAGAATTGTTTAATAACTGCATTACTACCTGTAAAATACCCAAAATATGGATGAAGAGCAGAGTAATAGCGATTCTCAAACCCGGGAAAGATGCTCATGATCCTAAGAATTATAGGCCTATTTCATGGCTCTCCCTCCTTTTCAAGATACTGGAGCGAATGATTCTAAGTAGGCCCACAAAGGTAATTGAACCTTTCCTAATCCCTGAACAAGCTGGCTTCAGAACAGGTAAAAGGTGCACTTCACAAATCCTACATCTTACTCAGCATATTGAAGATGGATTCCAGAACCGGAAGATCACAGGGACAGTCTTCATTGACTTAACAGCTGCTTATGACACAGTCAATCATCACTTACTGCTGAATAAACTCTACTTGATGACAAAGGACTATAAATTAACTGAAATAGTCAGGTGTCTTCTTCAAAATCGTAGACTCTTTGTAGACTTTCAAGGGCAGCACAGCCGTTGGAGGAATCAACGAAATGGACTGCCTCAAGGTAGTGTTCTGGTTCCTATCCTCTTTAACATATATACAAATGACCAGCCAATACCAGTAGGTACTCGAAGCTTTATTTATGCGGATGATCGTGCCATTACCGTCCAGGCGGATCAGTTTGAAGTTGTAGAAAGACGTCTACCTGAAGCTCTTGGGGGAACTAAGTGATTATTATAGAGGAAACCGATTGAAACCAAACCCTTTGAAAACACAAGTCTGCGCTTTCCATCTCAAGAACAGACAGGCAAAGAGGAAACTGCATGTAACGTGGGAAGGCATGCTGTTGGATCACTGTGCGAATCACAAATATTTAGGGATTACATTGGATCGTGCGCTCACGTATGAAATACATTGTCTAAACACCAAAAAATAAGGTATCCGCAAGAAACTGCCTCCATCGCAAATTATCTGGTACCAACTGGGGGACTCAAGCTCAAACAATAAGAACCACTGCTTTAGAACTCTGTTACTCTGCAGCAGAATATGCATGTCCTGTGTGGTATAGGTCGTGGCATACCAAGCAGGTTGATACTGTATTAAATGAAACGTGTAGACTTATCACTGGCTGCCTGAGACCCACGCCATGTGATAAATTGTATTGTTTAGCAGGCATTGCACCCCCAGATATCAGAAGAGAAGTTGCAGCTAAATGTGAGAGGTCTAGGGTTGATGTGTCTCAACCACATCCATTGTTTAGCCTTCAATCAGCCCACTCTCGACTGAAGTCCAGAAGAAGCTTTCTTCACACAACTGAGTGCCTAACTGACAAACCTCAGGTTTTGAGAATTACATCTTGGTTGACCAGAAGCCCCCACATTACTCAGTGGATGGTTCCATCTGAAAGGCTCCCAGCAGGACATACAGAGGCTTGGACAACTTGGAAGTCTCTCAACAGATTGCGATCTGGGGTTGGCAGATCCAAGTCCAACATTCATAAATGGAGTTTTTGCTGCGACCCGGTCCTTTGTGAATGCGGTGAAGAACAGACTATGGGTCATCTGCTTCAGTGCAGTCTGTATCCTACTGTATACTGTGCACCATGGAGGATCTGGTGAAGGCTACACCAAATGGACGTGACATGGCAAAATATTGGTCATACATTATTTAGAACCTTAAATGTTCAAGTATTGCCATTTTTTTGCCCATTTTGTACATAGTTTGTTATGAGATTTTTTTTGTTCCTGACACGAGTAAATAAATAAACTGCCGGCTGGATCGCACCCAGTGGTATTATAGACACTGCCAGCTGGATTGCATCCCTCCTGGCTGCTTTAAACTGCTTGCCCATTCGACAATTACAGCATTGGTTTTCAAATAAAGTCGCTAGAAGCAGCACCAAGTCACTGTGACGAGGTTGTACGCATAAACCAATGCTGTAATCGTTGAATGGGCAGGCAGTCTAAAGCAGCCAGGAGGGATGCGATCCAGCTGGCAGTGGTTTCTACGTTCGTTGCCAAGAGCCGACTGCGGTGGCGTCTGGAAGCTAAGTTCTGAACTAGGCCTAGTAGTCGTTGACGGTGGCGTTTGGTGGCAAAAGTAGGAACTATTTGAAAAATTCTAAGTTGCAGTCTGTACTTAAATTTTAAAAACTGATACACACACGAACACAGCCATCACAATTAACACCGGTTATCAGACAGATTCTACACACACCCAAAGTACACGGGGCTACATGACCACTCTGTCGCTGCCCCTAAACTGAGGAACCAACCAACCAACCAAATGTTTTGGAAATTTTATCACATTTTGAAAATTGATTTGTTTTTTATTAAACTATTTTTTTATTGTGAAGATAAAGCAGAAAATACTGATTTCAATATATGACTATCTTAATTCAATGGTGTGTGCTTTGTGGTAAAAATCTCAAACGAGTTGGTTAACATATGTAGATTTTATTTCGCAACGTTTAAACATACCTTAAATTAAAGATATAACCTTTACACAATGCTCACATACAGTAAATCCAGCAACAATAACATACTCCAACATAGCGCAGTCGGCACATGCTTGCTGGCTGCATGCGAGCATTATTGTCTCGCGGTACAAACATATGAGCCAAGCTTCGCGATCTGTAGGTAGACTGTGGTTATTACGTTGTCATTAAGACGTGTGTAGCCACAAATGGGGGCCCGGGCCGAAAGGAGACAACAGTAGGTACAGTGGCCTCAAGATAGGTAGTTGCCGCGTTAGGGGTGGAAGCACAGCCGCTGGAGGGGGCCCCACGCCCAGTCAGCTATGCGTGTACAGTCACATTATTTGACAAGTTGGCCTACCACCATCCCTCCCCGCTTGTTTATTCTGTGGGACCGTGACATATGTTTCACATTTGTGAAGTTCATTTATACAACGTAGAAAACAAGGTATTTTTGTGCATTATGTATCATAACGGAGCCAAGAAGCCAGTCATAAGTTAATAACAGTAACCGGTATTTAAAAAAGTACTTTGACTAAGCCGTGGGCTATTTGAAAAGGCTTTTGTTGTTTATTTTAGGGGCTGCGACATCGTTGTCATATAGCCCCGTGTATTTCAGGTGTGTGTGTGTGGGGGTGGGGGTGGATTTGTGTGATAACCTGTGTTATTGATTTGTAAATTGGCGGTAGGATTGGGAAGGAGGAAGCCGTGCCCTTAAGTTAAGAACCATCCAGCATTTGCCTGAGGTAGAAGTGGGAATCCACGGAGAACCACTTCCAGGATGACCGAGGTGGGAATCGAACCCTGACCTCCGGGGCGAAAGCCAACAACGCTACCCGCTACACCACAAAGCTTTTATGATTAAACAATGAGCATTGTAAATGGGGAATGAAGTATAAGTGCAAATATCACAACACATGTACTGTACACATTATCCCCCAGGGGTTTAAATCCATACAATTTTAGTATCACCACAACACAATTTAGAGAAGAAACGACGGAACCCATTATTTACAGTCCGTCCAAAGGCAACTCCTCCACTCCTGATAAATCACCATCTGAATCTCCACTCTCATCATCTTCTTCTTCTTCTTTTTCGCTACTGTCTTCACCTAACTCAATAATAAAGTTTTCCACGACTTCTTCAATTAGAGGCTGCTGCTTCAGGTACTCTGCTTCATACGTTTTGGCTTTTTCACACTTCTTCATCCAAGACTGTTGTGAGATTTCATCAAACTTCTGTGTTGCCAATGCTCTGACGTCCTCCATTTTGAATGTGGTGTTGTTTGCAGCAATCCAATATTTTAGTTCGGCCCAGACAAGCTCTATGGGGTTGAGTTCTGGGTACGGTGGAAGGCGTAGAACCGTGTGACCATGTTGTTTCAGCAGAGAGTCTATCACATATTCTTTATGCAGTGCTTTATTCTGCCTTACTAACTCAAGTAACTGAACTTTCACCATGTTGTCAGTAAATGGGATGTTATTAAACTTTAACCACTCCTGCAGGACAGTCTTTCAGGAGTTGCTTGTGGGACATTTGTTAGATTGAACGTTGTGATACGGGGCGTTATCTATCACAAGCACACTGTTTTTAGGGAGATTAGGGATTAACTTCTCTTCGAGCCACTTGCTATAATTATTATAATTCATCTCGTTATGGTAATCTCCTGTCGATTGCCACATTGTCAAACAATTTTCAATAAACCCCATATCCCCTCCAGCATGTATTACGATGAGTCTTCCTCCTTTAGAAATGGGTGTAAATAAGCCTTTAGTCGAGTCATCTGACCACGATTTTGAATTGACGTGGGTAGAATGAATATATGTTTCATCCATATACACCACAGGTCGGCCTTCTGATCTGAATCTTGTGACGTTATGCAGATAATTATAACCGTTGAAAAGCGATGTGTTGCCTTTCAACGAGCACGTGCCTATTGTTCCGAGTTTTCTTCCATTTGTAGCCTAACTCTTTGAGAATTGTTCTCAGGCTTGTTATGCCGCCTGGAAACCCTAAATCCTTCACAAGCCTCGCATACAGTTAAGGTATTGTCGGTACACATGTCTCCGTTTGATAAAAGTTATTGATCACTCTCCTTACAACACCATTATCAAAACCATCCAGGCCTGTATCCGACTTGGTTTTATTTTCGTGTTTTATTAGGAGTTTCGAACAGTGGTTCACCTTCATTTCTTTTCCTCTTGGCCTCACGACTTATCCTCGTTAAAGTCATTTTAGAACATCCAACTGCAGCCGACACTCTTTCTCGCACCTTTTTCACATCTATCACAAATCCACCTGCTTCACTCTCCTTTTTCATGAATACCATCACATTATTAATAACCTCACGAGTTTGACTCTTGATAACTTTGCGCGGTAATTTACTACAACTCATCGTAACACAGCAAAACACAACAACAACAAATAATTCTCATAAACAAATTAATTTCTTTCCAGTTCACTCAGACACAGAGACAACGATAAACCACTTGGCTCAACAGAATGAGTTACTACTTAGCTGCGGAAACGAACTGTACCGTTAGCTGGCTGCCAACAGTGCTCGTGGCAGGGGACACACTTAGTGTGCGCATGCGCGAACCAGGCAGCTTGCTATCTTGAAGCCACTGTACATCACCTTGGACACACATCACAACCTTTCGAGTTTCTAACCCCCCCCCCTAATCACCCTGGCTACGCCACTGAGAGTGATTCTATGGTGCTTACAGTTCACGCCACGGTCAGTCCCAGTTTCACAGTCGTACAGAGGAAGTCTGCGAGCCTCACGCATGCGCAATTGATAACGTACGTGAGTGTTCAGTTGCGTGGAAAGCCCTCATATCAATTGCACATGCTTGAGGTTCACCACATGACCTCTGCACGACTGCGCAATCGGAGTTTACCGGCCAAAAATGTTGGTGGTAATTTTATTCTTACGGATTAGGCCTATTCCAATTCATATAGACGTGATTTACTGACTATTCGATTTTCTGATTGTTTCGGAGATGTTGATTGGTTGGTTCCTCAGTTTAGGGGCTGCGACAACGTGGTCATATAACCCCGTGTACTTTGGGTGTGTGTAGATTCTGTCTGATAACCGGTGTTAATTGTGATGGCTGTATTAGTGTGTGTTATCGGTTTTATCATATTAAATGATCTTGTCGACTTCGTCGTTACGCTGGGGTCTGGCGTTACGTTACGGTGACGGGACGAAATGTACCCAGATGCACTGAGGTGTGTGACGTCATAGTACCGCTTGGTGCATGTGTTCCCCGACAATCTCTACTTCGTTAGTATAAGACAAAAATCCCCGATTCTTGGATGTCACGGGTATTCTCGAGAATCACTGGATGGATTTTGATGCGGTTTTCACCATTCTGTAAAGGATATTTCGAGGGAAGATTCTGTAGAAAATAATTTATGTATGATCAAAGGAAACCAAGCAATAACGATTTCAGTGAAAATGTCGAAACAAACTCGCGTCCGTGCGCTTCTTAAGATTACGCTGGGCAAACCGTTAAAAATATCAATATACTATGAGCGTAAGAATTGGTCAGCATGAAAAGTTCTACAAAAAAGTCCTCGAGAGCATAACTCTATCTTCAATACATCGCCCACTATGAGTGTTTTTAGACTGGATGGAAGGGGCACGTCTCCGCGCGCTCTGCAGATCGTGACGGCATCCCGCGCGCTTGACCATGCTTTGCCCTTGGTTTGCATTTGCCGTTCGCGAGTAATTTGAAACAAGATAAGCAAGATAAGTATTATGCAGATAATTTTCTAACATGTCAAGAGTCTTTGGCTTCGAGCGAAGCGAGAAGCCTCCAGCCTTTCTAGCATTTTTCAGCATTTGTAGCATTTCAAATGATACAAAGTCTAGTCTTTCAGACAAACTGTCACTTTTTTTTTATTCAAGTAAGGTTTGCAGACATTCGATTTTCAAGTAGTTCCAACTTTTGCTACCAAACGCCACCGTCAACGACCAACTGGTTCTGAACTTTGTTACTAGATGCCACCGCAGTCGGCTCCTGGCGACGAACGTTGGAAACTAAGAGCGTTAGTCAAATACAGCCTATAAGTTAATTTAGCTTCACACAAGTTTAATTAGTGGAAGGATCTTTATCACGCCATAAATCTACGACATGGGACCGCCAGCTTTAATTCCCCTCCGAAGGAAGGCATACTGAGGGATTTTTAACACTCTTAAAAATTCCGACAACTTCGGCTGGGTTTGAACCCCGCGACGTTGGGCATAGAAGCTCAGCATGCTACCGACTACGCCACCGAGGTGGCTGTTTTGGAGATGTAATTATTTCTGCGTTGTTTGAGGTGGACGGACTGTTTAGTTCGTTGCTAATGGGTATTTTAGATGTTCAGAATATTCCGTCACTAACTTCTAGACAACCGGTAGTTGTTCTTAGTTATTCTGACGGCTTGGCTTATGTCTGAAATCTTGCACATTCAAGATTTTCAGGGAACACGGTGTTCCGAGGTCATTTTCATTACCAGCTCTCTGAGCTTGAAGCAGCGGAGGGAATTCTGTAATGTTGAGAGACCCAGTTGTTATTACAAATTGACGAGCTAAGTCATTCATAATGTCGATTATTCAGGTCCGTATTGACGTAACTATAACTTTGAAAGAATAATAGATTTTCCGCCTTCAATACTGTTTATTTCTATTTTGAGCAGGCTAAGTATAGGTAGTGCAAGATCCACCTACTCGTATATGATGTGCAGGGAGAACCCCCAGTTTCTACATGTGGAGCCGTATTCACCGTGGCCCACATTTTAACCGAGAGTATGGATCTTGCTGATCTACGAAGTAGCCTTTGTCTGTAGAATATGATCAATGTTATATTAGCCGATGACGTGGCGGCTGCTGATCGCATCATCGGCTTTATAAGTGAGACAGGTTAGGGCCATCAATCTAAATATGTAAGTGATATTTGACTCAAAACACTTGTTCTTTTTTTAATTGGTTTTTATTTTTATTTTGGAACTTATATTTTTGTGTTTGTAATTATAATTACTAGTTCTCTAGTTGTGTTCATATTAGGCTTTTTGTATTTAGGCATCCACTTCTAAATTTTATCTCATGTATATTTGTATTTTAAACTCTGTTATGAAGAGCAAATGACCACTTTGTTCCGCCTTTAGACAACAATAATCCTCATCATTAATCTATAGCGCAATCTGAACATCTGCAGTGAGGAATTGAACAAGATGTGCACAGACAAGTCAAAAGTGATTGATGTGGTAAGACAGAGAGGAGTCCTGAACACCAATATCGATGGCAAATAACTGCAACGAGTACAAATAGTCTATATAAGTACCAGTATCTAAGAGCCACGGTATCCAAAGATCGAACTTAACAAACTCGGCTGGATGTCCCTGCTATTCACTGGGTCACTGCTTCATCAGCAAGAAAGATCGAGCTGTCAGTGTACTAAACCACCCATGTGCAGAAACCTCAAATACAGTTCTGTATCATGGACATAAGGCACGGAACATCTAAACTGATTACCAGCGGTAGAAATGAGCTACCTGATGGGTGTCAAACTAATGACAAGTAAAGACTGCACTTGAAATCTAACACATATCTGTCTATCATATCAATCTTAGACGGAGCCCAATGGGGGTGGCACGTAAGCCTGAAATATGACGACCACGCCGGACGTTGCAGGATCCCAGAGCAGGAGGCTGACCTTGTAACATTGTAACTTCTGTAGTTTAAAATCGAGAGGATTTCAATGATCAACGGCCCGGTGAAAGGCACAAAATACGGTAGAAAAATCTGGCGATATATCTGTGAAACCTTGACAATCATTACTAGAAGAGTACCGACTAACATAAACTATATTATTATTAGGCATATTGGTATCCAGTATGTTATACAGTACTCACACAATCGCAGACCAATTCAGCACCCCGGGACGTTGGACTCCTTTTGGTGTCTCCCGCTCACTAATATGGAAGTAGGCCTAGCTGTTTATACTATCGCGTATTCACTTGCGTGCTTATAAATCCGTATTAATTTCCCTCTCGACCAGCGTTTACCGTTTATTCTAGTGGAATATTATATTCAAATTATCAGGCCACAATCTAGCCTGTATTCATTAACACGCTACCTGGTGTAGCTCAATCGATACCAGTGGCGGCTGGCGGATAATCTTTCTGGGTGTTGCACTAATTTCATTAAGGAAGGGGATGAGGGTAGGTGGTAGGGTAAAAGACTGTTCGATATCGGAGAAAACTGTATTCCATTACGCGGTAAAACGGATGCACCTCATTCGTCACGAATGCCGCAGTTCATAAAACATCTCATTGTCATCGGATCATGATGATGATGATGATGATGATGATGATAATTGTTGTCTTAAGGGGCCTAACATCTAGGTTATCGGCCCCTAATGGTGTGGGTGGTCGTGAAAATGAAAATGAAATGTAAACTGTAACTAAAACTAACTATTAACTTATATAATACAATAAGGAATGGTAAACAAAAGGAGAATAAGGCAAATAAAGGACAGGAGGAAAAGAAATGCCCTCAACCCTCGAAGAATGCCGATTGAGGGACTTGGAAGGAAGGAGAGCCATGAAAGGCAAGTAGGTAAGTGAAAGACGAGAGGGTCCGCCGCAGAGGTAATTGATAAAAGGGAGAAAACCGGACCCAGCTCTGGAATCCGAGGTCGCCAACTCCCGAACTCACCATCCGTGATCCCCTGAGGGTGTAGCAATATCCAGGGTGCACCAGACGTGGTGGGGCTACAAACATCCTGCCTCCTTGAGGGCCTTGTGCAGAAGGAAGGAGATAACATGAAGTGAAAGAGAAGGCTGACCCTTCGCAGAAGGAGGGTATCAGAAAAGATGAGACAAGGGCCAATTAAAGCAGGGAAGGAAGAGACTCCCCAGGCCTCGGATACCATAATACCGTCAGGGTCGGAAGAGAACAATAGTTGACGAAGTGAGGTCGACAGGAAAGAAGACGGAGAGGAGTCCGGCACTAGTAAGTGGAAGCAATGCCGGATTGGGACCCCGTGGTCACCAACCCACGTCACTAGATATGATCCCCTGGGGGGGGGGTCATCGGATCTAATGGATTATCTGTTAGTCTAGACCTACATGAAAATCTTCAAGAGAACAAAACAACGTAAGTGATGTAAGAGGGCGAAAATGAGCCGAGAGTGTCACAAGCCACAAATACGCGCAAATTACATTGCAAGACATAGTAACGGCAGTTGACGGAACATCTCGGATGTCTCTGTCCGAGCCTCGGCTCCCCTGTTGCAATCAGCGGACATGGGGCTGGCAACGACGAAACGGACGAGCGCTCCTAGACAGTAGGCGCGCTTTGCTTTCCCTGACAGTACACAGAACTTACTATAAGATTTCTTGAATTATTAAAGTAGAAAATAATAAATTCCTACACAATCATTTAAAAGGAAAAACGGAGTGCCTCAACACCCCGTAAAGACAAAATCAGACCAAATTCAAGACTGTGGTTAATGACTTTTAATGTCAACTCCCTCTTGAAAATGGGAAAACTTAAGAATATTCTTGACAAATCTCGAGAACGGACAATTCGGATCATCGCTTTTCAAGAATCAATGTATACTGATGAGCACCCTTTTGACTCGGAAGGGTACAGAATATAAAAAGGAAAGCCTGGCGTAAGAGCTACAGTATGGCAAATTGTCCTCAATTCGATACTGGATTTATAGTAGACAAGACAGTACTTGATTCTATTGTGGATTTTAAATCCTTCTCAGGTAGACTTTCCACCATGACAGTTAAATCAGCTAATAAGATCTACATGCTAGTCAATGGACATGCACCAATCAATATTACCAATAGACAGGACGTTGATAAAGTAGACGAATTCTGGAACTTGTTAGACGATGTTCTTCAGAGAATCCCAATAAACCATGTTAAGATCTTAATGGGTGATTTCAATGCCCAGATTGGCAAAGAAAAAGAGTATAAATACTGGGTTGGTAAATGACCATGTCATAAGCAAACTAACAGGAATGGCATGAGACTAATAGAGATATGCAGGAACCATGATCTATTTTTATATCAACATTTTTCAAGAAAAAATCATCAAAAACTAAGACTTGGATTTCACCAAATCCACTATTGGGTGAATTTTAGTTGGACCATGTACTGATCTCTCGTTCCAACACGGCGGAAATCATGAAACTTAAAGTCCTCAAAGGATTAGATCTGGACTCTGACCATTACCCCACAAAATTCTCTTTGTACATTATCCCAGAAAGGAGAAAATTTGCTCCAAAATTACCGCCCCGTTGATATGATGTCCATCTTATACAAAATAGTATGTAATTCACGCAAGAGACACAAAAGTTAACCCCACAGAATTGGCAGCAACTTCAAGCTGAACTTCTAAAAACGGCTGAAAAAAATTGCACCTCTAACCAGGGTTCGGAAACATGAATGGTGGACTGATGAGTGTGACCACCTCATAAACCTAAGACAACAAGCATGGCAGAACTGGATGTGCAACAAGAATGAAAGGACGCTACAATATCTTCAAGACGTTAGAAAAGCAGTAACAAAATCGCTAAGAGTGATTCGTAAAAATCATAAAAACACTAGGCTAACTTAAAAGATATAGAAGAGGACTTCAAGAAACATCATTCTTGAAATTACTATAGAACATTCAAGCAGAAATTAACTAAATATTCACCACCTTCTCTCCAGTTTCAAAATAACCGTGGGAACATCGCCCACTCCAACTCTGAAAATTGTGCACTTCTTGCAGATTATTTTGGCAAACTACTCAGTTGTGAGAAACCTCAGGAAACATTTCAATTTTGTCATACTCTACGGAATCCTGACTCGGAACCACCGGACCTACAGGAAATTCGTGAAATAATCAAATCCATGAAAAACAACAAAGCGTCGGAAGAGGACCAGATCGTTGCAGAACTATGGAAAAATGTAGATGAAAACCTCATCATCAAACTCAAAGAAATTATTGATGAAATCCGGCAAACTGAAAAAATTCCTCCAGATTGGAAGATGGCGATCATCCATCCAGTATACAAGAAAGGTAGAAAAACGAACCCCAGCATTTACCGAGGGATCTCGTTACTCTCGGTAACTTACAAAATTTTGTCCAAAGCCCTTTTGAACCGTGCCTATCTTCAACTGGATCCGCAGATCGGTGAATACCAAGGTGGGTTCCGGAAAGGCCGATCGTGTACAGAGTAAATTATCAATTTGAAAATCGCAGTGTCCTACTTCCGTAAAATGTGAAACAAAAATTATATCATTACTTTTGTTGACTTTGCAAAGGCTTATGACAGCATTGACCGTGAATCCCTTGTTGCTGTACTCTCAGAATTTGGATTAGATCGCAAGACAACATCAATCATCAAAGATACCCTCTTGAATAGAAGTTCAAAGGTAAAATTTATGGGAGGACTGAGCGCAGAATTTTCAATTGATACAGGAGTGCGTCAAGGAGATGGATTATCTCCATTGTTGTTTAATTGTGCGCTCTAAAATGTCGTCCGAGAATGGAGACGAGCTGGTGCACCATCTCATAGACTAGGACCAAAACTCAAAAGGATAACACTCGAGTGTTTGGCATTTGCGGATGACATGGCGTTAATTGCTCCAAGCATTTATGATGCCCAGAAACAACTTGAATTACTCCAAGAACACGCAGCAAAAATCGGCTTACGGATTTCTTTTGAGAAAACAAAATTTATGACTGATATTGAAACTGCTCCGAATACACTCCGCATCAGTAATTGTCAGGTCTCCCGAGTGAAAGACTTCAAGTATTTGGGTGAATGGATCAATGAAACTGGCAACGAAAGAAAAGCTATAGAAGCAAGACTACAGAAAATGGAAACTGCTTTCCATTTGACAAAACAAGTTTATAACAAAAAATGCCTTTCTTGGAATTGTAAAATTCAACATTATAACACAGTAGTCTTGCCTGCAGCCCTTTATGAAGCCGAGACACTTAATCTACAACATAAAACACTGAGAAATCAATATAGGAGATTAAGGAACGCAAAATCATGCGAAATAATTTGGGACCGAGAATTAAAGATGGAATTCATCTTCCGAAACCTAATGCTGACATCTATTTAAAAATTACTAAAAACCAGACACAATCCGTATGAGAAGTATCCAATTCATGGGACATTTGGACAGAATGGACCCAACTAGGTTAACAAATAAAGTCTATACGTTTTTGCAGAAAGAGGCAACAAGGTCTGAATTAGGTTTTCCCAATCTCAAGGATCGAGAGGAAATTAGGAAAATTACTCATACACGGGGTTTTGAGGCAGAAGAGAGAAGACCTACCAGACACGTCTGGTCGCAGCAACGAAGACTAGCTCAATCGTTGTGCATGAAGAGTTATTGGGCGAACATCAAGGCCAAGAAGTGTTGATACCGCGTGGTCCTAGGAGACCCATTTGCGCAGAAGAAGAAAAGGAAAGGTACAGCATTTATTACTAAAAATATTATTACGGAATTAATAATTATTTTTTAAGAGAAATCTGGCCGTTGTTCAACACTGTAACCAGCAACTGATCAATACAACCCTTATCGTTTGAGGATTCCTTATCCGCGAGAGAACCATTGCCATAACCCTTAGCTGACCGACGGTACTAACAAGAACTTTCTATTTCTTTGTCCCATAGCCCCTAATGTTTAACAATTAGCGCCTCTGGTGGTTTTTAGTACGTTAGAGGATTGCTAATTCCATAAGTGAAACCTGCTGTTGACAAGGCAGGCGATAGAAACTTCCGTTTCCATGGTTATAACATGCTTTGAAAATGTGTTAGTTATTGTTGATTTAACCCTTTATAGGGCAAAAGACTGGGAGTATAAAATATTTGTGTTTTTTTTTCTGCACATTTGTAATTCGGGGTAATAGATGAGTAGGAATATGCAACAATTTTATGGGTGTGGATTCTATTTTATGAAATACAAGCTGTGCCCGGAACGCGTTGCAGTGCCAATCAAAGAAAGTGTTGGCGTTGTATCTTTGTTGATGTGCTTTTGGATTCCCAATATCTTTTTCCTTTTCCGTTAGCTACCTCTAAACTATTGTAAAATTGATTTACTATCTCAAAAAAAATATCCTGTGAGCGTGCTCAACAACTCACCAAAGTTTCATCGCAATTAAATGAATGGCATATGAACGAATACGGGACTTGGTTGAAACGATTCGAGCGCCGTCACCCCTTTGTTGAATATACTCGTACGCTACCTATTGTAAAATGGATTTACTAATTCGAAAACCGTCCCTGGCCTATACACAACAACTCATCAAAGTTTCATCACAATCGAATGAATGGCATATGAACGCATACGGGATTTTGTATAAACGATTCGCGCGCCGTTACCGTGGATCACTCAGGATATACTCGAATTGATGGATGAAAGGCGGAAGCACAAGAATGTAAGAGATGAAAAGGGGAAAGCAGAATACAGACGTCTGAGAAATGAGGTTAACAAGAAGCGCAAGGAAGCGAAAGAAGAATGGTTGAAAGAGAAATGTGCTGGTATAGAAAATTGTCTGAAATTAGGAAAAGTAGACACAGCTTATCGAAGGATTAAGAATATTTTTGGGGAAAAGAAGACTAAGTGCTGTAATATTAAGGTCACAAATGGAAAGCCTCTAACAGATAGGGAAGAAAAGGTTGAGAGATGGAAAGCTTACATAGAGAGTTTGTATAAGGGAAAGGAGATTGAGAATCATGTAATGGAAAGGGAGGAGGAAATTGATGAGGATGCGAAAGGAGATTTAATATTGAGATCAGAATTTGATAGAGCTTTGGAAGACTTAAGCAGGAACAAAGCACCAGGCATAGATGATATACCGATTGAGTTGCTACGCTGCATAGGAGATGAAGGTCTGATCAGGTTATTTCACTTGGTGTGTAGGATTTATGAGACAGGTGAGGTACCCCCTGATTTCAAGAAGAATGTAATCATCCCTATACCAAAGAAAGTGGGAGCTGACAGATGTGAAGATTACCGCACAATCAGCTTGATTACTCATGCTTCAAAGATCCTGTCTAGAATAATTTACAAGAGGATTGAGAGCCAGATAGAAACGGAGTTGGGTGAAGACCAGTTTGGTTTCAGGAGAAATGTAGGAACAAGGGAAGCTGTACTAAGTCTTAGGCTGATTTTGGAAGTTAGAATAAGGAAAGATAAGAGAACGTTCATGGCTTTTGTAGACTTAGAAAAGGCTTTTGATAACGTTGATTGGACTAAATTGTTTGACATTTTGAAATCGATTGGAATAAAGTACAGGGATAGGAGGGTGATATACAATCTATACAGAAACCAGACAGCAGTCATTCGAGTTGAAGGACATGAGAGAAGCTGGTATTCAGAAAGGTGTAAGGCAAGGTTGCAACTTATCACCCATACTTTTCAATCTTTACATTGAACAAGCAATGAAGGAAATTAGAGAAAATTTAAAGTGGGAGTGAAGATTCAAGGAGAAATAATTTCAACTCTGAGATTTGCTGATGACATCGTCATCTTGGCCAACAAGCCTGAGGATTTGAATGAGTTTTTGAATGGTATGGACTCCGTCTTACGGAAAGAATTCATGATGAAAATTAATAAATGTAAAACAAAAATACTGGAATGCAGCCGAAATAAATCAGAAACCTCTATGGAGATCAAATTGGCAGGTGAAAAGCTGAAGGAAGTAGGAGATTTCTTTTACTTAGGAAGCAGAATAACCAGTGATGGACGAAGCAAAGAGGATATAAAAAGTAGGTTGGCTCAGGCAAGAAAAGCATTTCTACAAAAAAGGAATCTGCTGACATCGAATATAGATTTAGGTATTAGGAAGTCATTTTTGAAAGCCTTTGTCTGGAGCGTGGCGCTCTATGGAAGTGAAACTTGGACTATTGGTGCAGCAGAAAAGAGGAGAATTGAAGCATTTGAAATGTGGTGCTACAGGAGAATGATGAAGATCAGATGGGTAGATAGGGTTACAAACAAAGAGGTATTAAGACGAGTGGGAGAGGAGAGACGTTTCTGGCGCCTGCTAATGAAGAGAAGAGATAGGTTGGTAGGACACATACTAAGACACCCAGGAATAGCAAGCTTAGTTATGGAAGGAAGGGTCGAGGACAAGAACTGTAGGGGTAGACCAAGGTTAGAATATTTTAAACAGATTGCCTCGGATGTAGGGTGTGGTAGCTATGTAGAGATGAAACGATTAGCTCAGGACAGGGAGGCATGGAGAGCTGCATCAAACCAGTCAAAAGACTGAAGACTCAAACAACACGGAACTTTTTTAAAACGATACGCGCGCCGTTACTCAGTTGTTGAATCCACTCGTGCGCTACCTATTGTAAAAAGGATTTACTAAGCCAGAAACCTTTCCTGGAGGGTGCATAACAATTCACCAAAGTTTTATATCAATCGGATGAATGGTATATGAACGCATACGGGACTTTTTATTAACGATTCGCGTGCCGTCGCTCATTTGTTGAATCTACTTGTGCGATACCTATTGTAAAGTGGATTTACTAAGCCAGAAACCTTTCCTGAAGTGTACACAACAACTCACCTAAGTTTAGTAACTATCGGACGAATGGTATATGAGCGCATACGGGACTATATTGAAACACTTCGCGCGTCGTCGCTCATTTGTTGAATCTACTCGTGCGCTACCTATTATAACATGGATTTACTAAGCCAGAAACCTTGCGTGTTGTATACACAACCTCTCACCCAAGTTTCGTCGCTATCGGACGAATGGTATGTGAACGCATACAGGAATTTGTAGAAACGCCTTGCCCGTCGTCGCCCATTTGTTGAATCTACTCGTGCGCTACCAATTGTGAAGTGGATTTACTCAGCCAGAAACCTTAACTGAAGTGTACAGACACGGCCGACTGAATACGAGCTGCGCTCTATACCGCCCTTGACATTCCCAGTCAGAACCCATGTATAACATGTAATTGGAAAGTTTCTACTCGTTGCCGGTAGAGCGCACTCCTCTCCCATTATTGGCAACTCCAGCTATCTGATATGACATCTAGCGGTAAAAATGAGAAACTTACGAAGTAGGGTACATTTGTCACGTGGTGACTGTTTGTATATGGTTTCTTGTATTGGTAAGCAGATCGTGGTAAATTCTTCGTGATTATACATAAGTAATAAGTTTTACTCGTTGATAAGAGTGCAAAATGAGTTAAAGCAAAGTATATTGCTCAGTTTACGGCTGTAAGTCGATGTTAAAGAGGGCTGCGGATATACGTTTTCATCACTTTCCAAAAGATGCAAATAGCAATAGCCGAAAGGTGACGATACCAAATAAATACGGGCAACAAGAGCGGGTTGGACCACTCACCACTACACTCACTGACGACAGGACGGTTGTTCACTTACGCCGTGCCAAGCCGCACCTAGACAGCCAAGCACATTAGCCGATCCAAGCCATACCAAGACAGCCAAGCCTAGGCCTACTGCAGCCGAGGACAGCCAAGCTTCATCAGTCAGGTATCCTTTCCCGCTCCCTAGTTCATTTCCAATAACCCTACCAACCGTTATCACCTCACCCTGCGATATCCGAGCCATTCCACAACGAGTCATATAGGCCTAATTTGACTTCGCAGGGTTAATACCTACCATCCAAATCAAGCAATTCCTGTCTACCCCGAGTTTTAATACAAGTTAAACTCATCCCTTCGCCCTACCAAGCAGGAAGTAATTTCTAGAGTCTATGGTACAGTGAGCAAACTCAAATATAGCTTTTAAACGTAACAGCGCCATGACTCGAACTGCACAAAAACAAATACCAGCAGACAACCGATGCTTGATAATATGCAATTGACACATAAAATCCAGTGGAACACACAAATTAGATCACGTGTATCGCACAGTTATACAAATATACAATTGAAAATAACACTGTCATTATTTTAGGGACCACATTTACTGATTATAACTGAAAAATAAAAAGTGTTCCATATCAAACGCATGTTATTGAGTAATTTTACCCTACTTATCCAGACGACCGCAGCGCCCCAAGTGTTAGTTTGAGTTGCCAATAGGCGCGATAAGGAATCAGCTGTACAGTACGTATATTAAATGTGTAATCTCAAGAACCACTGGATGGATTTTGATGCTGCTTTCACCATTCTGTAAAGGTAATCTCGAGGAAGATTTGTGTAGAAACAATTTATTTATGACCAAAGGGAGCCAAGCAGTAACGATTTCAGTGAAAAGGTCGAAAAAATAGCCTGGCGTCCGTGCGCTTTTTAAGCTTACGCTGGGCGAACCGTTAAAAATATCACTATATTATGAGTGAAAGAATTGTTCAGCGTGAGAAATTCTACAAAAAAGTCCGCGAGAGCATATCTCTATCTTCGATACATCGCCCACTATAAGTGTTTTTAGTTTGGACGGGAGGGGCATTTGGCTTGCACCTCGCCATTCTTAAATTACGTCTGACAGGAATTCCTTGCACATTCATAACTGTTCCCGGGCGAAGCCGGGGCGGGTTGCTAGTGACACTATATAATTATTATCATTATAATTTCCGCATTATCAAAATTAAAATTATATCACAAAATAAAATAGCGTGCTAATAAATCTAAGAGAAATTAGACATACCTTGCACCTTCTTGGGGTACAAGGACTCTACTCCAGCACCGTCTCATTAAAAGGAAAGAGAGGATCAAAATTACAGCCGGGAACAAGTAGCAGCTAATCGTGTGTTGTGTTTTGTGCTAAGAGATCTTTCGACAAATTATCAGATACCGTGTGCCTTCTTTTTCACGAAGCAGCTGTCAGGACGGGACTTACATAAACTCCTGCTGGACGTTGTTCTCGAGGTTGAACAATGCGGTTTCATAATTATAATAACTGTCTCTGAGAATCACAAAACTAACACTACAATGATGAGGCATTTAGGGGGAGGGAATTTGCAACCAATGGTCAATCACCCATACGACGAGTCTAGGAATGTATTCCCTAGTTTTGATCATTGTCACATTCTAAAAAAAAACATTAGAACGCAGTTTCTGTAACGAGAGATGACTGATGGTACTGGAATAATTTCAGGGAAATACTTGTCATTACTATACACAATGCAAAAGGGTGAGATCGTCAAACCGGTCAGACACCTCACTAAAAAACACATCGAACCCACTAAATTTGAAAAAAAAAATGAATGTTCGGCGTGCCAAGGAAGTGTTCTCGTCAGAAGTTATTGGTGCCATTAGTACACTGAAAGAAAATATAGGCATGCACCCGGAAGCGTACACATTCATGGACGCAGAAGCAACCATTTTTTTTTTTGAAAAACGTTAATAAATGGTTCGCTATGCATGACATAAGCATCATATATCATCATATTCAGTCTAGAAATCCAGATAAAGGGCATATTTTCTCATTAAATGTCAGTCGCCTAAACTGGCTAGAAGAATATTTTCTTTCTTACCTTGAAACTTTGAAAGCTGCTAGTAACGCTGCTAGAAAGGACTTCCTGAGTTCTGAGACTTACGAAGCTACCTATACAATTAATCACGGATTCAGCTGTCCAGTGCATAAGGTATCTTCTAAAAATGGGTAGAGGAAAGTCGCCAAATATGGGGAGTTTTTTTTATAGGGCTCACATTAGACATAAGAAGGAACGGAATAATTTTGGTTTTCTCACCAATGTAAACCTCAGGCGATATACTATGTATATTACAAATATGGGCACGTTTGATGTTGTAATACCCTCTGTTATTATTGTTAACTTTAAAAGTGAACTTTCCCCGTATTAGGCAACCGGGTTTCGTAATATGGGGAGGTGAGAAACCTCACGGTTTTTATTTATAATAGGTACACTGAATAGTATACCCTACTAATTAAAGCATTAATTCTGACTTTTTTTTTCGAGTGGCCTCCTGAGAGGCCGAGTGCAGGTCTTTCTAGTCGACGCCCGTGGGCGACCTGCGCGTCAGGATGAGAGATGGAATGGATGAAGATGAATGAAACTGGGCAAGGATGTGGAAGGAAGCGGCCGTGGCCTGTTAGAAGGTACCGTCTCAGCATTTGCCTGGTGTTGAAAAATGGGAAACCACGGAAAATCATTTCAAGGACGGCCGACGGTGGGGCTCGAACACACGCGTCTACCGAGTCAGCAGAGAGCTTGGCCCCATGGCCTAACGCTGCGCTTTAGCCAGCGTAGCCACTACTGTCGGTAATTCTGACAATGTAATGAAATCATGAACACAAATAGTACAAAAATACAAAAATGAATATTTTAAGTAAATAACAGTCCTAGTTTCCTGTTGCCGAACTTCCAAACCGTTCAGCAGAAAAATGCATAAACTTTAATGAAAACCGAGTGATTCTGATCGAATTCAACTGTAACGAGGTGCAAGGTATGTCTAATTTCTCTTAAATTTATTAGCACGCTATTTTATTTTGTGATATAATTTGCATTTTGATATTGTGGGAATTATAATGATAATATAATAGTGTCACTAGCAACCAGTCCCGGCTTCGCCCGGGAACAGTTATGAATGTGCAAGGAATTCCTGTCGGACGTAATTTAAGAATGGCGAGGTGCAAGCCAAATCCCCCTCCCGTCCAAACTAAAAACACTTATAGTGGGCGATGTATCGAAGATAGAGATATGCTCACGCGGACTTTTTGTACAATTTTTCATGCTGAACAATTCTTACACTCATAGTATATTGATATTTTTAACGGTTTGTCCAGCGTAAGCTTAAAAAGCGCACGGACGTCAAGTTCTTTCTTCGACCTATTCACTGAAATCTAAAATCGCTACTGCTTGGCTCCCTTTGATCATAAATAGATTATTTTCTACAGAAATCTTCCTCGATATTACCTGTGCAGAATGGTGAAAGCCGCATCAAAATCCATCCAGTGGTTCTCGAGATTACCCGTGATATCCAAGAATCGGGGACTTTGTTTTACACTAAGTAGAGATAAGTCTTAGTCGTGCAATGCTTGGTGAACAGCGCTGTGTGAGCAGTTGAGTAACTAACAAGATTTCATGAAAAAGGACTCATTGTCTAGGCCGGTGTACAGAACATCTCACCCAAGTTTCATCGCAATGGGATGAATGGTATATGAACGCATGTGGGACTTTCTTGAAACAAACGCACGCCATTTTGTTGAAGCTACTCCCGCCATATATTGTAAATTGGATTTACTACCCCTATACAAATTACGTTGAGTAACTAACGGGATTTCATGTTAAGAGCCTCATTTTCTATACCGGTAGTGGAGAGTGCTACTCGCATCCAGTGGGCCGTGTCTCGTCAAGAGCTACTGTTGCCTGGAAACGACTTGCCTTAGCTGTCATTTGCGTTACATTTTATAGTGACTTGTATTCTCTTTGACGTTTTATGTCACGTCACGGGATTTAAAAAAAAGTACCCTATGTCCGTCTCCTGGTTCTAAGCTACCTCACACCAATTTTCAGCCAAATCGGTTCAGCCGTTCTTAAGTAATAAATAGTGTAACTAACACGACTTTCTTTTATAGATATAGATGGGGTGGGAAATTATTATCCCACTGCCCACACCCGACAGTATGTTTTCATAAATGAGCAATAGGGTAATAATCTGCCACCTCCAAATTATGATGATACTGTGTTTATCACTTTATAATGAGGTTTATTTAACACAATATAATATATGCAAACACCCATCACGCTCAATAATTTAAATTAAAGGCTTATCTCCCACGCAAAACAATGTCAGTGACCTATATCATATATCATCTTTGCCGAAAACTGCACAAAAAATATAAAAGTGATTTTTGAATGTTAAAAGTTAGTATATTCGATTATAATTCAATAATTTCAAAATAGTATTTACTAAAGAAAAAAAAATTGAATTTAAAAATCTTTTATTCTGTGGCAAACATCCTGAGCAGGATACCTATTTCCATTCTAGCTGAAATATATTTACTCAAGTGACCAAAACCATTATTAACATTGTATTTCAGTTATATACCAACGTTTACAAATCTATTATCTTCAATAAAAGCTCCTTCTTCTGTAAAACAATGCATTTGTTTCACTCAACACAACCGAACTGGCGATCACGTGCACTGTGGAGACCACTGGGATAGATGCTTCCCACCTTTGGTTTCTGATGACTGTATACATCAAATTAATGGGTTTTCAATATTTATTTGCATCTAGCATGTGGATGCATGTGGAACTGCTTGAAATGAAAGGGGTGGAAAGATTCTCTCCCTAACACCGTTCTATAAATACATGGTGGGAAGATAGTATCCCAAGGTCCTATAAAGGGTCAAGGGACGTAACTACAAGGTCATCAGCCCCTGAAAATGAGTTGTTATTGTTATTGATGTTTATGTGACTTATAACTGCACGAGACTTTGTGAATGAGTGATTCGCCTTGATGTTAACATTTCTACTTGTGTTTTAACTACGTTGTAACTGAATTGCGAGGTTAATTTTTGTGAATATGGACTTTGACTGACTGGACTCGTGAGTACCGACGGTCTACGAGAAGGCACACATAACCTTCCTATCAGCTGTGTTGTCCTGCTAACTCTAGACAATTTGTTGGATTTTTTTAGGCTAGTATTTCCTTTCGTTATGGCATATGTTTTGAGTGATAACCAACTTTTAGAACTTCTAGACACAGAAATTGAATTGGTTAATCACAGTGACACTTGCCTTCCTTCGGAGGGGAAGTAAAGCCGGCGGTCCCATGTCATACATTTATGGCATGTTAAAGAACCTTCCACTAATTACACCTGTGTGAAGCTAATTAGACTATAGGTTAAACATTTGACAAACGCTCTTAGGTTCCTACGTTCGTCGCCAGGAGCCGACTGCAGTGGCGTCTGGTAACCAGGTTTTGAACTAGTCGTTGACGGTGGCGTTTGGCGGCAATAGTAGGAACTACTTGCAAAATATTCAATGTCTCCAGTCCTTACATGAATTGAAAACATAAACACACACTAATACAGTCACCGCAATTAACACCGGTTATTCAGACAGATTCTACACACACACAAAGTACACGGGGCTACATGACCGCGTTGTCGCAGCCCCTAAACTAAGGAACCAACCAACCACAGTGACACGGACATTGAGGAAGATGATGATGACGAATTTGACCAGAATCTGTTGCCACTTGCTGATAAACCGGCACCTGATATTTTCAATTTGGTTCTTAATGCTGAAATCAGTAAACTTAGACAGATAGTAGGAGAGAATGAATCAGGAAACACTTCAGTAAGCAGCTCATCAGGGCCTATTGTATATGAGGGTGTTGCATCAGTGGTTAGTGAGGCAGGGAATGTCAGTGTTCCAGCTGATGATAATCTTCAGGTAAGGAGCAGGAAATGGAAGAAAATAGGAAAAGAGACTTACATCCCAGAATATGTTCTGCCAAGTGGAGTAAGGTTGGTTGGTTCCTCAGTTTAGGGGCTGCGACAACGCGGTCATTTAGCCCCGTGTACTTTGGGTGTGTGTAAAATCTCTCTGATAACCGGATAATTGTGATGACTGTATTAGTGTGTGTTATCTGTTTTTAAATTCAAGTAAGGACTGCAGACTTTGAATTTTTCAAATAGTTCCTACTTTTGCCGTCAAACGCCACCGTCAACGACAAGTACTTCAGAACTTAGCTATTACACGCCAACGCCATCGCAGTCGGCTCATGGCAACGAACGTAGGAACCTAAGAGCGTTGTTTACAATCTTAACCTATATAATTTAGCTTCACATAGGTGTAATTAGTGGAAGGTTCTTTAACATGCCATAAATCTATGACACGGGACCGCCGGCTTTACCTCCCCTCCGAAGGAAGGTATACTGTGGGATTTTTAACGCTCTTAAAAATCCGACGACTTCGGCCGGGTTTGAACCCGCGATCTTGGGCATAGAAGCTCAGCCTACTAGAGCGCAGCAACTCCAACTGAAACCCCGGAAAAAATTTGAACTACAAGCCTGCTGTAATGTCATCGCGCCAGGAGATGGCAGTTCAACACGCTGCGACGGGGTAAGGGGGGTCTTGCAGTATGCATGCGCGGCTCGAATGAATGAACAGGAGTTATTTCATTCCCTGCCCCGCAAAGCGAGGCAGGGCGGGCACCCAGCTCAACAGGGAGCTCTTGTGCCAAAGAAGAGAAAAGGGTTAGAGAATAAGTTATATTGGAAGAAGATATGCTAGGCATATGGATAGGAGGGATGAAGGAGGATGCAATGGCGCAGAAGTCACCGCGACCCCAAGGCGGACCCCCCCAGACGAGGCCCCCCACCACACTCGCCGGAGCATTACCCCACTAGCCCCGTTTATTCAAAAATATACATAATACATAAAATAAATATTGCCGTGGGCAAAATACAGAATTATATACAACAAATTGAAAAGTAATGTCCAGAAAGAATGTCTATTGTTCGTATGGCTGGAAAAGATAAAGACACTGGAAAAAGCACAGGAAATGAATAAATTGATATGTATTAAAGTTCAAAAGAGTGTCTATTGTCCATGCTGAAAGAGAAACAAAAATAATTCGGAAGCACACGCATCACTTGAAGCACTGGGGTGAAGCGGCAACAAGGCCGTTAAATTTTTGGAGCACTGGGAGCACTGTGTGACGATGCGTGGAGCCATTCCGGAGAACGAAGTAGACTAAATGAGGTTTAGTGGGGCAAAAAAAAAAAAAAAAAAAAAAAAAAAAATTTTATGTAACTGCGACAGGGGCGATGTGAATAGGATAAAACTGAACGAAAAATAAACAATGAGAGGGCACTTGTGGTGCCGACAGTAACAAAGAGGCGGGGCTGACTATAGCCCCCCAAAAGAAAGTAGAACATGTGAGAAATGTGCACAGAACAGAATAATGAGAGCGTGAGAGGGGGCTAGTCGATGAGTGGAGGGAAGAGATGACCGGTTTCAGGGGTGCGTGTGGAGTTGAGGATAGCAGTGGCATAGGGGGAGAGCTCGAGAGCTTCAAGGGGTTGTGTGGCGTGGGAGCGGCGTGCGCGAGTAAGGTAGGAGAATCGAAGGGAGTGAACATGGGCGAGTGCAGAAGGGAAAGTGAGCATACCAGTGAGGGTGGCGGAAGGGGTATCGAGTTTACAATGATAGGCGATTCTGATAGCGTGACGGTCGAGGGTGAGGAGACGAAAATAGAGGCGGGGGTGGGCGGTGAGCCAGGTAAGGGAGGCATAGGTGAAAACTGGGCGAATGAAGGTCTTGTAAACGTTAAGGGTCTGAGGGGGCCGTAGGCCCCAGGTCTTACCGGTGAGGAGACGGAGAATGCGGAAGCGGGAGAGGGAGCGCTTGTAGACTGAATCGAAGTGAAGGTTCCATTTGAGGTTGTTTTGGAAGGTAATGCCGAGGTATTTAAGCTGATTAAGTTGAGGAATAAGAGAATCATTAAAGGTGAAATGGAGGCGCTGGGAAGGGCGGCGACGGGTGCGGGAGCGTTTGATATGGATGTATTGGGACTTCTGGGGGTTGACTTGAATGTGCCAGTGATTGCACCAGGTTTGGAGTGTATGAAGGTAGCGTTGTACATGGCGTTGGAGGGTGTGAGAACGAGGGAAGAGGGCGAGAATGGCAAGGTCGTCGGCGTATTGATACAAACGGAGCGGAGGAGAAGGGGTAGGGATATCGTGGGTGTAGAGGACATAGAGAAGGGGAGAAAGGGGGCTGCCTTGAGGGACTCCGGCGTGGATAGGGAAAGTGAAGGAAGAAGTACCATGGATGAGGATTTGGGCCGTGCGATTATACAAGAAGTTTGCAATGAGGCGGACGTACGTGATGGGTAAGGGGAGGTGGAGGAGCTTGAAGAGGAGGCCAGGGAACCAGACTTTGTCGAAAGCTTTTTCGACATCGAAACAGAGGAGAAGGGCATGTTTGTTATTGGGGGAGGCTAGGAAGGCTTCAATGGAGGCAGTGATGTGAAAGAGGTGATCGTGGGTGGAGAAGTTAGGGCGGAATCCAGCTTGATGAGCGGGGATGAGATTAAGGGAGTGAAGATAGGGATAGAGGCGTTTGGTGATAATAAGTTCGAAAAGTTTGGAAAGAACAGGGAGAAGGGAGATTGGACGGTAAGAATTAATGTCCGAAGGAAGTTTAGAAGGTTTGAGAAAAAGAAGGATGTTGGCATTTCCCCAGTGGTGGGGAAAATGTCCGGTGTAGAGGATAGTGTTGTAGATCTGAGCAAGGTAAAGGAAGAGGATGTCGGGGGCCTCGCGAAGGTGACGGTAAGTAATGCCGTCACCCCCGGGGGCCGTAGTGCGGCGATGCTTAAGGAGATTGCGGATTTCAAGTGGGGTGATGGGGGAATTGAGAGGGTGTTGGTAATCAGTGGAGGGAAGGTGGGCAAAGGAAGGCGTGAGACGAGGGGAGGTTGGGTCGGTATAGGCATGAATGGTAGGTTCGTCGGGGTGGGAGAGGTGAGGGGCGATAGTGGGGAAGAAAACATGGGAGTAATGCTGAGCAAACATATCGGCTTTTGCTTGATTAGAAACTACAGGTGAACCATTACGGAGTATAGGGTACGTGGGATGGGATTTACGACGCTGGGAAAGGCGGGAGAAAGTTTTCCAGAAAATGGTAGGGTCAGGGCTGTGGGAAAGGTCGGAACAGGCGTCATTCCATTGCTTGCGGCGGATGGCTTTGATAAAGGAGCGAGCGTGACGAAGGGTTTTACGGTGTTCGGTTAGGGTGGCAGGATCGCGGGTTCGACAGTAGGAGCGGTAGAGATCATGAGCAGTACGAAGGAGACGGAGGGCGCGGGGGGGGATAGGAGGTTTCGAAGGGTGATAGGAGCGGCGGGGAACATGGCGGAGATCGGCGGTAATTAAGGCCTGTTCAACACGATGAATGAGTTGTGAGAGGGCAGGGAGAGAGGCAGGGGGTGTAGGAGGAAGGGGGGTGAGGGAGGAAGTTAAGGTGGTACGGTAGGCGTTCCAATCGGTTTTAGAGTATTGACGGGTGGGAGGAGGTCGTGGAGGAGGTTGGAAAGGGGCGGGGAGGTAGTTAGACAGGGAAATGAGGGTTGGAAGGTGGTTACTACCGATAGTGGGGAGGACAGTAACATTAGCAATATTGGCGAGATTGGGAGTAAGCATAAGAAAATCGGGGGTGGAGTTGGAATAGGGAAGTGTGGGGGAGGGAAAAGGGACGGACATGCCCCGGCTGATGGATAAGAAGTCCTGGAAAAGACGGGCTTGGACAGGGGTGTAGGAGGTAACATTGATATCGGCGGCAAAGAAATAAGTAGGAAAATTGGCTTCGAGGAAGCGGAAGAAAGCGATAGGGGGAGGGGAGCGGGGTACCAGATACATAGTGACAAGGGTGAGAGTTTGGTTAGGAAAGATAAGGTCAAGAATGAGGTATTCATTAAAGCCGTCAGGGAAATTGAAAAAGTGCTGGCGAGTGGGAATTGAGTTGCGAACAGCAACTGCAACCCCACCCGACCGCTGAAAGTGACGATCGGCGCGAATGAGTTGGTAACCATCAAAGGGGGGAATTGCTTGTGGAGGTTTGAGGAAGGTTTCATTGAAAATCATGATGTCCGGGGCATGTTGGGAAAGGGAGATGTCCAACAATGGTCGGTTGGAGAAGAGGGAGCGGATGTTGACAAAGTAAAGGGTGAGATTAGGCATTTATCAATATGCAGGGACGGTACTCAGCGGGAAAAATGCAAAATGCATCTTATTCCCACTATACGACATGTCGACATGCGTATTCAGAGTGAGACGGGCGGCGAGTTGGACTTGGGAAACAATGAGTGGACGGGCGAAGGGAAGGACGTTTTGGAGGACCATCGTCACGAATCGGACGACGTTCTCCGTGGTAGGGGGAGGGGTAGGGGATGCGGAAGGGGGGGTGGGAAGATCCTGGGATATGACGGGGACAACCTGTTCAGGCTTAGCAGGGTCGGGAAGAGGCCGGCCCCGGCATCGGTATGCGAAGGCGGGGTGGGCCTCACCGCAGGTTGCGCACTTCGGGTGCTCCCGATTTACGCAACGAGCGGTAGGGTGTTCTTGAGCACAAATTCCACATACCTGATCGTTCGGGCAGATGGCTCCAGGTGGGTGGTCAAATTTCTGGCACCGGTCGCAGCGCGTACGTTGAGGGGCGGGAGTCCGGGAGGGCTCCACGCGATGACGCTTACAATAGATGGATGCACCGTTGCGCAGAAGGGCGTCGATGGAAGTGACGTTCTTGCACAGCACCCGCACCAGGGTGGTGGGGCCATGGGCGTTGTTGATCCGTACCACCTTGAAGACATCCAGGCCGGCGAGTTGGAGCTGAGCGGCAACCTCGTCGGCGGAGTATGAACGTTCGACCCCATAGATAACCGCTGACATGATGGGCGTAGTGCGGTGTGGTGGGGGAGGCTGATGTGAAGGCTGTGCCATAGTGACATTATAAGCCCGACAGGAGGGGGAGAGGTTGGCTGTGCCGATGGAGTTTACTATGATGCTGAACAGCGGCTCAGTGGATTTGAGGTTGTGTCCCTCCTTGGTCCTCTGTATTTCGAGGTTGTAGGCAGCAAGGTTGGGAATAAATTTGGAAAGGACTTGGTGGAGATGGCGGGGGTGGTTGTGCTCAGGCATGAGTTTGACAAGACGGACGACATAGTAGGTGGGAGACGGGATGAGGGAGGGGGCGGTGACACTACGCGTGCGGACAGCAGAGGGTAAGGCGGGGTTCCGTGCTGCGTCGGCGTAGCTGCGGAGAAGTGGGCCGGGTACAATATTGGCCGGCATGTAGACGTCGGAAGATTGAGATTGGTTTTGTTGCGGCGATCGAGGTGGGAAGTGAAACGGGGCAGCGATACGAGATGGTGAGAGGCGGCGGAGCGGAGAGTCAATCTCCAAAAGGCTCTTAATACCCAGCTCTTCAGGGACCTCATCCGTGGGCGTACAAGTAGTGCTAGTGGAAGCAGAACTCTGCCCTGGATAACAAGGCTTCTTAGCACGCTCGATGGGAGGAGGCGAGCGTTCCTTGCGGGCCATTTTAATTGGCAGAGTTTCCATTTCACTTTCACTCACCTCAGGTTGGTCGTGATCAGATTCCGAGTCCATCAGCAGCGACGGCATGGACGGAGCTGGAGAAGAAGAAGCTTGAGCAGAAGGCGGCATTTTAGCCGCATTAGACGGTGTTTTCACCATGACGCACACGAACACAAGCACTGGTATAGATATACTCGCTAGCACGGGCACACGCAGAAACTGGTGAGAGCCGGTCGTAGCACTGAGAATTTGTAAAAGTTTTGTAATTATATGTAGACACACGGTCAGCGTAACAGCTTCTTTGATACTGAACAGAGAGTGGCGCGGCTCGCCTATTCCAGGCCTAAATATATCGGCTGGCAGTCAGTTGCTGCTACTTCCTGCATGATAATTTGTTATCGGGCATCACGTGTGTGTGTATTGTTGCCTTCCTTCCTACTGTCGCTATTCTTACAAGCCTTTGTGTTTACTTCAAACAGTGTGGCAGTATGAGGTACAGTAATGGAGACAGTGGCCAACTTAATGTGTTTGGAATGTGCGATACGCAGTGAGCGGGAAAACAACTGCAGTTCAAACCCGACTGCCATCTCCTGGCGCGATATCAGTACTCTCTGTCACTCTGTCTGGCGCAGGGTCACACTTCAAGTTGCTGAGCTCTACCGACTACAGTACGCCACCGAAGCCGCTCATGAGGAGTAAATATGGACATGTTTGCCCATTGCGAAACTGTTACTCATGTGTTTCTTGAAGTGGTGGGGGAAACATTGGAGAACATAGATGACCAAGGATGGGCTAAACGATTTCTTTCATAGTTAGCTAATGAAAATTGGCAAGAAGGCGCCCTTCTCGATTTGGTGGTAATATTGCGGAAGATATCACAGAGTGGTATCTCACAAAACACATTAATTATCGTTCGGTAATCATGAGGTCTACCTCGTGGCGCAGTGGCATCTGGCTTCTATTTCTGGCTCTGTCAAGGATTGCATCGGCAAAACAGGCATTTTATCCAGCAAACATATGAATATGGATGTAAGAAAATCCTTATTTTATTAGGGAGAAAAGTGCGCTCAACTAGAGCATTAATTTACACATATACCTCTGAGGTAGAAGCACATCTAAAAGAACAGATTAGTCTTTGCTATATTCTGTAAGAGATGTTGTCCTCTTTACGCATGTCAATAAGTGATATTTGTACAGCTCTGCCCGCACAGCACACATTGACAATCTTCAGTCGGTTTATGGTATGTTTTGATATTGCATATCTTGCAGTTCTTGTGATAACATGTCTCTGGGACTGGCATTCCTTGTTCCATCCGTCATCCATCATTGCTGAGGTGGTGTAGAACTCAATTTCTATCTCCATTTCCTTTTTTTCTCTAATGTTAGCCAGATCCTGGTAGGGTCCTATAGATTTAACCAGTGGTGTAGTCTAACATCCTCTATGAAGCAGGTCTCCCTCATTAGTTCATAAATTAGTAGTGATGGCGCTGATTTTGCAACTCCTAATACTCGTTTCATGAATAATGTCTTTACTTTTTCAATTCTTTTCAAGTCGCCTATCTTGAGGTTTTCCCAAACTAATACAATGCCATATGTAACGACTGGGGCCACTACCGTTTTAAATAACTGCATCACTGTGTTCGTCGGGAAGTTTGTTATGTTCGGAATATTGTAAGAGGCTCTGATAGCTGCTGCTGCTCTCTGCTGGATGTGCATACTGAAGGAAGTTATAGCTGAAAATCCTTTGCAAAATAATTTTTATGGAGTACACTGCTGTATGGAAGTGAAAGTTGAACTCTGGGTGAATTGGAAAAGAATCGACTTGAAGCTGCTGAAATGTGGATATGGCGGGAAATGACAAGAACGAGCTGGATGGAAAGAAAAACCAACCTGGAGGACTTAAGGGAAGTTAAAGAAGAGAGAAGAATAATGAAGGAAATGGGAAAGAGAAAAATCAAATTTATTGGACATGTCATCAGACACAACACTTTCATCGTTAACATTCTTGAAGGTAAAATGCTGGGAAAGAAAGGAAGAGGACGGCCTAGGACGAAGTATTTAGAAGGCATCAAGAATATAAATATTTATTTATTTATTTATTTATTTAACCATATGGTAATTTATACAATATACAATTATACATAACAAGGTAATATTCAAACTTTAAAGTCCATCCTTCTCAACCATTCAGTTAAATCGGGTGTGAGAGCGAACAAATCGTCAGGAATGCCAGGGTACGAATAAAGAGGACAGCGTTGGACCAGATGTTCGATCGTCTGTTCTACCAGGTTACACTCACAAATTGGTGAGCTGATCCAGCCCCACTTGTACCTGAAATAATTGCAGCAACCATGTCCAGTCCTTAGCCTGTTGATGCGGCACCGGAAGTTCCTCGGTAAGTCAAAGCCGTTTGGTTTCTTTGTGGGATCAAGATGGTGGGCACTTGTTCCCAATGTTTTAGTTGACCACTCGTGCTTCCAGCTTTCATTTAGATCAAATCCAGCAGCAATGAGTTGCCCCGCAGTGACACTTACTGGTCTTCTAGATTGCAGTCGTTGCTGTGATGGCTGGTAGAATTCTTGGTAAGAATAGAATGGGATGTGACGATTATATGGAACTGAAACGAACCACCAACGACAGGAGAGTGAGGTTGCATCGAAGAGTCATTAGCCTTTAGACACTCAGTCTCGTGAGGCAAAACTGGGAAGAGCTGGTTCCGATTCTCTCCTCTGCTACCTTGACAGTGGCTATCCGTGGTTTTCCACTTCTGCTGTTGGCAAATGCCGGGTTGGTTTCTAACTTTGACCACGTCTGTCTCCTTCCCATTCCTTACCTGATTTGCAATAAACACACTACTACAAACACCACAATGACACAGGTTATCAGACAGATTCTACACACCCCTAAATATACGGGAAAGAATAACCACGATGCCCAAGCCCCTCAAATGGATCAAAAACAAAGTTAATCATAAGAAGTTATAAAAACTGTCTCTTTTCTTGTATTGTGTTAGCGTAACACCAAGGGCTTTCTATTCTGTGAGCCCGGAACTCTGGACACGGCTGATTTATATTCGTTGTGGTAAGATATTTCTGTGCGATTAGAATGAATTCAACCTGCTGCGTTTGGATTAATTGATTTCTTTCCCTCACGCCATTTTAGCTATTTATTTATTTATCGTAAGGCTTTTATGCCGGGAGTGTCCGAGGACAAGTTCGGCTCACCAGAGGCTTCTAGCGGACACCCATAGGTTGAGCTACAAGCCCGTTCAATTTCAAGTAGTTCCAACTTTCACTACCAGATGTCAGTGCTACCTAGTGATGAACGTTGGAACTTTGATAGAGCGTTCCAACGAAATCTAACCGAGAAATTTAGCTTCACACAAGTTAAGTCTGTGGAAGGATATTTTGCATGCCATAAATCTATGACATGGGACCGCCGGCTTTACTTCCCCTCCGAAGGAAGGCATACTGAAGGATTTTAACGCTCTTAAAAAATCCGACGACTTCGGCAGGGTTTAAACCCGCGATCTTGGGCGTAGAAGCTCAGCATGCTACCGACTACGCCACCGATGCCGCCTTGCTAGCACTTCAAGAAAGTTTTAATAAATATTTCTCCATAGATTATTCCAAATTTGACTGGATCAGAAATCCTTTTTCGGGAACCTCACCAAATGAGTTGAAATTAAAAGAAAGTTTTACCGATCTAACAGAAGATACTTCCATGAAAGACAGTTTTAAAGAGAAATGTTTGATTGACTTCTGGACCGGATGAAAAACCGAGTATCCAAGTTTTTACCGTCAAGCTCTGCTATTTTTGATGCCATTTGTTTTTAAGTTACTTGTGTGAGAGTGGATTTTCGTGTAATAGTACATAACTCTAAGACCTAGAGTATATATATAGAAATCCAACATGGCGACCATCCGTAATATTAGATGTTTCTCAAAATCTACGAATGTATTACAGCAATCAAACTGAAATTTTGTATGTTGATAGAGTCAATTAACATAAGTAGGATATATGAAAATAGGCTTTAGATCTTCACGGAACTACTTGTTTAATTTTAACAAACGACCTAACTAGAAATTTGAGTTTTATAAATATTTATTTTAAATGTTTAACATTTTGAAGTGTAAAACGGGCTTTAGCAAAGTTATGTAACATGACACCTGGCTGTACTACAACAGGATAGCCAAGAGGCTTTTTTTTAGAACTAATTATTATTATTATTATTATTATTATTACAGTGAAACCTCCCTAAAAGACCACCCCTCTTAAAGACCGATTTTTCTTGGAACCGATTTAACACCTCATGAGGTCAATGTATTTGTTACCTCTATTTAAGGACCACCCCTCTCCCCGTCCAAAGACCGGACATTTTCTCAGTCTTCCTCTTTCAAAGGACCACTTTTCGTCTGCCTTCCCATTGGAGATGGTGATGAGGGTGATGATGTAAAGAATGGTTCTGTAGGCACAGAACTGCATCAGCATACAATGTCATTAGAAAAAGTGTTATGTAACGTATTAAAAAACAAAAAACAGCTCTCCTAGAAGATTGTTCGAACCCTGAACAAATTAATGGACTTTAGAACTCACTCTGAGATATTCTAGAAAGTGAAATTGTTAAAAAAAAGATGCGCTAATCTGAAACAGAGATCAATTCGTGACTTTTTTAAATGACAGAGCTCAGAAAATAACTAATTGTAATTAATTTGTACTAAATGTGAACCAATGCAGATGCATTGTAATCAAGTATGTGTTCCAACTGTACTTTGCTAATAATGCAGTATATAATTATTTTTGGCTACCGCTATTAAAGAGACCACCCCTCTAAAAGACCAGTTTTCCATGGATCCGTCACTGGTTTCTTAATGGAGGTTTCACTGTACTTATTATTTAACTTGTGCATACGCTTTACAACGCATGGCTATACAGCTGTTAGATCTACGCGGCCGTTAAAACAAGAAAAATCCTGTCTGGAGGCCGTGAGATAGTAATTAACTGAATAACGTGTATAAATGAAATATTTATTTACTATTATTTAATTCTGTATTTATTTGTTTAGCAACACTATTTTTCCATCAGCGAGTGTTACGACACACCTGACCGTTCCAACAGGTTAAAATATATTAAGATTTACCTGTAGTTAAACATGTTTATAATAAATCCCCAAATTCTAAACAATATCGCAAAATTATTTAAAATTATTTAATTATTAAAAACACTTTTAACTTTTGTTATAAACAACGGGTGTTACACAACCTTTAACTACATAGATAAAATACTTTTCCCCCAAAGCGAATGAGTGTTACAATACATGACTAAGACACCTAGCAGCTCAAGCTAGTGTACCCGAGCGGATTATTTTAAAATCTAAAGGTTTCTTAAATTTTACACAGATGCCCCTACAAAGGTTGACTATTGTCTCTACTTACCTGAGTCAGACGTCTTTCCGTTTCCATTTCCATTATCCTTTCTGGATTAACACGTATGTTCTTACAAAACCAACAATATTACGGAAGCTGAGGCCTGAGATGTCTATACCATGACGGCATATGGGACTTTCCGACCCACAATGGTGTAACGATACATACTATTACAGTTAACGAACGGTAACGACACTGACTCTACACACACGTTTTACGGTCCCTGTAAACTAGCTCAAATATAATTAATTTATTATTAATTTCTATATCATGCCCAAGACAACCCACACGTTTGTGTGAGGTAACAGATCTTTATAGTTGTCAAACAACGTTTACAATTTTAGTTTATGTACACATTCTTCCCCTTGTAAAGGCTGGTGATCCCTACCTTTTGAATTAATATCAATTTTATATGATCCTGTTTTTAATATATATACCCGGACCAATTTGTATGGGTAAGGGTAGGTGAGACTCTATGAGCCGTGGAGAAGGAAACTTGCCTAGAAGAAGGTCACTTTGATAACAAACCGGGTGGCTCAGCACCTTAGATGGCAGCTCCATCACTGAGCTCGGGCTCGGAAGGCCGATAACCTACCAGTCTTAAATAACATTTACAATTCACACACTTAAATACACTGAGCGGATAACCATGAAATCCCTACCTTTTTACCGCACGGGACTCATGATTAGGGTATCCTAACCACATAATATGAATTACAAATGCAAATATACGAGACTGATGACCACGTTATCCTTACGTTTTTGCTACACGAGACTAATGAGAGTTTAGTGATATATTTTAATTTTATAATAAACAGAGAATTGCGCACGAATGTGCATAGAAATACCTACTTACTTACTTACGTACTTACTTAGCTGGCCACACGAACCGAAGTCGAGTCATTGCCTCACTCTTCAGCCTCTTCCATTGCTTTCTGTCTCCGGCCATATTCTCGTTGGCTCCCAGGGCCTCCAGGTCTTTCCTGACTCCATCCTGCCATCTCAACTTTGGTCTACCGAGGGGTCTTTTCCCTTGTGGTTTTTCTTCTAGCACTCTTTTTACCATAGAAATGCATAAAAATAATGTTCTTAATGTTGACTCGCAGCAAAATTGAGTCAGCGATTTCTTCCTTTGTTCGCATGTAAGTACATGGTAGTCTTTAGTTCGGCAGAGCCTGAAGTGGACCCTCTCCCAATCATGTGGCATCATCGCATGTGTGGTGTAAAAGTCGTCCCAGAAGTGGCTCTTTTTCCTTTCCAGTTCAGATAGTAGTGCCACATAATGTGCTGTTGCTGATAGTAATAGATGGAGGCGCAGGCCCTCTATGTAGAAAGTCTGTTGAGTTCATAAGCTAGACGTGATGGGGAGATTATTTCCAAACCGTATGTAATTATGTGGTTGATTTTTGCCTTGAAGAGCTTCATCGCTGTGTCAAGTAAGAGCTTGCTTATGTTTTGTATGTCTAGCTCTGTTTCTGATGTGGCTGTTGAAAACGGTTCCGTGTGCCTGCAGGATTATTCCCAGATAGTTGAATTCGTTCACTTTCCGCGGTAGAATTTCATTCATTTTTAGCCTATTTTCAATTTTGAATAAAAAAAATAGGCTTATGAGATCACATTTTGTCCGCGCGTGTGTGTGTGTGTGTGTGTGTGTGTGAGAGAGGTGTGTGTGTGTGTGTGTGTGTGTCCCCAAATAAATTCTAAACGACTGGACCGATTTCGATGAAACTCGGTAAGTTCATAGCACTAATCCGGGCGACCCCGACCGTGCCCTTCAAATTTTGTTACGTCTCACCAATCCAACATGGCGGCTGTACGAAATATTACACCAGCATTCAATATCTCCGAAACTATTACTGATATCACCCTGGAATGTTTTACGGTGATAAAGGAAACTACTAGAATTTCACCTATGTGACTCTTGAATTACTGGTAACTACAAAACGAACATGGCGGCCAAGCGAATTTGAAAATTTAAATAGACCTTTCTCACGATTTAATGAAACTTGGTACAGGAAATGTTTATACACATTGTAATGCACTGGTATCTAATTTACTTCAATTGTTTACATAACCTCAATATGGCGGCTGTGCGAATTTTTAAATTAAGTTTTTATTTCTTGTGTCGTAATCATGCGATCGAAGTGAAAGTTTGAATAATGAACCTACGCAGTAATTTTCCTTTAATGGTACATGACTCTATGGCCTATACATTTAACAATCCAACATGGCGACCATCCGAAATATTTAGACGGCTCTGAATATCTACGAATCTATTATAGCAATCAAACTGAATATGTTTATGTTAATAGGGGCAATGAACATAAGTTCACCTATAGGACTTTCAATAACCTGGTGATCTCAAATCCAACATGGCGGCGACGTGAAGTATAAATATTCACATGGACATTTCTCGCAATTGAACCATCCGAATGCAGGGAAACTTGGTACAGTAAATCCTTATACGAATGTTAATCCACTGGCATCTAATTTATTTCAATTGTTTCCATAACCACAAGATGGCAGCTGTGCGAAATTTTAAAATCTCGTTGTTACTTCTTGTGTCCTATTCATGCGATTGAAGTTTGAATGCTACGCGCACACAATAATCTTCATGTAACAGTACATAACTCTAGGACCTACATATATAAAATCCAACATGGCGACCATCCGAAATATTTAGTCGGATCTCAATATCTACGTATCAGCAATTAAACTGAAATGTTTTATGTTGATAGTGGCAGTTAACATAAGTAGGATATATGAAAATAGGCTGTATAGTTCTTCACGGAACTACTTGTTAAATTATCATCTGTGGCTGTTCTACCGCCTTTCCTAAATATGAGAGACACAGTCTTGTGAAGATTTATTACGAGATCCCTTTCTTTTGCCATACTACTAACTGATTGAGTGGTTTTTGAAGATCCTCTCTGGAAGTGGAGGATATTGCAAGATCATCTGCGTACACGTTAAGTTTTACTGCTTCTGTTGTGATGATCTCCGATATATTTACAGTGGCTATGTTGAATAACACGGGGCTTAAGGGGTCTCCTTGGAGTACCCCGATGGTTTGTTGAATTTCATTCGAGAAGCAGATACCATCGGCTAGGCTATTATTATACTGTTATCGTACAGGATGTCTTTTGTTATCTTGGTGATGTAGTGATCCGCGCCAATAATTTCTTCCAGCTTACGTATGATAAGTCCCTGGTTTAGTAGATCAAACGCTTTGGTATAACCCACGAAACCTGTGTACAGTTTCCCTTTTTTGTGATGCAAAGCTTCTGTTATATTGTTAAGGTTTTGAGGATGTACCCTGCGCCTCAACCATTTTTGTTGTGGGTTTCCCCTAACAATGTGTTTGGAGAGGTAGAGGCGGTTCCCTCGGAGAGCGGTTGAGTCGTTAGAATCGACTCAACGCCGGCGCCTCTGCCATTTTTGTTATGGATCGTCATCCCCTCGGGTAAGTGGGTAATGTAAGGGGGCTAGTGGCTGTACAAGGGGACGAATCGCCTAACGGGATGTGTGAGTGAGTGGATTCTGTGAATGTTGTGGGTCTAGGAAGGAATGAGTGTAAGGGGGTTGGGAGTGACTTCAGGATGGGCACTTACCCTGGGGGTTAGCACGCTTGTCGTCTGTGGATACAGAGACAGGCGGGTTCACGTGCGATCTTCATAGCACCGACTTGCAGCATGCGCACAGTGGGTCAACATCGAAATCTAGAGGGACAAAATTATTTTTACGTATTAATCATGAATTTAGAGTGAAAGCAACACATATAATTTGTTTACTTCATAATAAACAATAGTTAAGACTTTTTAAGCTACGTCTACACATGCAAGAAATTGTCTATGACTAGGAGTTGGATAGAGCATTCAGTTATCTCTTCAGAACAATTTTCTACCCCTAATTTACTTTTAACCAAGTCACAAAGTTCCACTTTTGATATAATCGTCGAACCCAGTGCTTGAAACAGTTGTAAACGTGTGAGAACTGGTTGCGCGGCATCTTCTAAAACGTAAAATAACTAAGTTGCAAAACGATGCAAAAAATCTTATAACAGGCGTAAACTACAAGACTTTATCTACATTTTAACATTAAGTAGAAAGTGACGCAGAGTGACGCGACATACTAAAAATCTAACTGAAAATATAATTTTAAAAATAATAGTTAAATATTATATAATGCAAATATAGCTAAAATTACGTAACAATTACGCCCATTAATAACTGAAACACGTTACAAAGATCATACCTTCAGCTGCATGTTCCATCTTAATGCATCACACTATCCACAAAGACAACCAAACCAAAGCCACGTACATTCACCCTCCAATTCAGACTGCTCAACAGTGGTGACAGATTTACACTAAGATGCGTTTATATCCCAGAATAGTGAGCGGCAATTATATGAGAATGCCGTAGAAGTAATAAATTTTGATTTTTTAATTATGAAAATAAATAATTTTGTCCTCCTAGACTTCGATTTTGACCCACTGTGATGCGGTGGCGGTAGACAGTGGACCTTAATTTAGTTACGAACTAGGGGGGATGGGATTATGCTAACAAGGGGAAATGAAAAAGAGAGATTCCTTAACTGTACTTACGGTTTATTACCATAAAATGAGGAGCGAAAGTGTAGATAAAGGGAAGAGATGGAATAAAAGGATAGCTGACCCACTTACCCTAGAGTGCCAGATTACCTAGTAGCCATCCATGTTGAAGCGGCGTTGGGGCCGAAGGGTGCAGCCCTCCCGGCTCCTTTCCACTCCTCTCCGGGTCCTGGTCACTGTCCAACTTCTACGTTCAAGTGTCCATCTTCTACTGTTCTCGGCGCGCATGTGTTTTGCGTTTATGAGGGCTTAATTGGGTTATTACTTGTCAGCAGAATGTGGAGCTGTACACCTGCTGTTGTTATTGTTACATAACACTGTAAGCTTGCGTTAACAGTGTTATGAACATGGAGCGATTGCTACAACTCCAGCTGTGTTGTCCATTTATCTGTAGTCCTTTCTTATATAAATCATAAGTTATGATTTACTGTAGTCACAACCCATGTATTAGGGTTTAGGCTATAACAATATCGTCTTTTAGACATTTGACTGCTTGTAATGTAGATCTTCCAGATCTGAAACCAAATTGGAAGTCTGGAATCATTGAGTCTACTAGTTGTGTTAGCCTCTGTGTCAGTATTTTTGTCAGTACCTTCAGTAATGTATATTTCAAAGCAATGCCTCGATATGAGTTGGGGTTGCCTGCATCTCCTTTCCCTTTATACGACATCTGAAATTTGGATACTCCCCATTTGGTGGGAATGTGACCCTGTCTCAGACATTCGTTTAAAAGAAGGGTCCAGGCGTCAACCAGCTGCTGCTTTGAGATGTTCATTGCAAATTTGATCTGGATTTTTTAATTTTACAACACACAAAAGTGTATGGAGCTATGACAACACTCAATTACACGGGCTAATAACCAACTACATGTGGCTGATGACCGCAATATGGAACACTCAATTACACGGGGCTAATAACCAACTACATGTGGCTGATGACCGAGATATGTAACACACTAAACTATATGCGACTAATGGTGGAGAACATAAAAACACATGCACTCAACACACGAGGCTGATGACCATGATATTCGAAGTTGTCTACACACTCAACCACACGGAACTCATCACCAGGGCTCGGATTTTTAGGTGCTAAAGATCGGGAAAATATTTATTATTAGCCTATTTTCGTTTTTATGAGAAAAAGATAGGACTATGAGATCACCTTTTGTACGCGAAGTGTGTGCGTGTGTGATGGTGTGTGTGGGCCCCCCCCCCCTAATAAATTCTAAACGGCTAGAGCGATTTCAATGAAACTCGGTAAGATCATAGCACCACTCCGGCCAACCCCATCCGTGCCCTTCAAATTTTATTGTGTCTTACCAATCCAATATTACGGCTGTGCGAAATATTTCACCAGCATTCAGTATCTCCGAAACTGTTTCCGATATCACCCTGAAATTTAATACGGTGATAAAGAGAACTACTATAAGTTCACCCATGAGACTTTCAAACACCTAGTAACTACAAAACCAACATGGCGGCCAAGCGAATTTGATACTTTTAAATAGACTTTTCTCGCGATTTAACCATGCAAACGTAATGGAATTGGTACAGCAAATTGGTATACACATTGTAATGCACTGGCATCTAATTTAGTTCAATTGTTTACATAACCTCAAGATGGCGGCTGTGCAAATTTTAAAATCAAGTTTTTATTCTTGTGTCGGAATCATGCGATCGAAGTGAAAGTTTGAATAATGAAGCTACGCAATAATTTTCCTTTAATGGTACATAACTCTATGGCCTATACATATAACAATTCAAAATGGCAAGCACCTAAATATTTTGACGGTTCTCAATATCTACGAATCTTTTGCAGCAATCACACTGATTTTTTAAAATTATCATAGAGGCTATGAACATAAGTTCACCTATATGCCTTTCAGTAACCTTGTGTACACAAATCCAACATGGCGGCGACGCGAAGTATGGACGTTTCTCGCGATTTAACCATCAGAGTGCAGTGAAACTTTGCACGTTAAATGCTTATACAAATGTTAATCCACTGGCATCTAATTTATTTCAGTTGTATTCATAACCACAAGATGGCAGCTGTGCGAAATTTTAAAATCTGATTTTTACTTCTTGTTTCCTAATCATGAGATTGAAGTTTGAATACCACACGTACAAAATAATCTTCATGTAATAGTACATAAATAAAAATCCAACCTGGCGACCTTCTGAAATGTTTAGACGTTTCTCAATATCTACGAATCTATCACAACAATCAAACTGAAATGTTGTATGTTAACATGAGTAGGATATATGAAAATAGGCTGTATGATTCTTCAGGGAACTACTTGTTATGTACTAAAAATCTAAAGATCCTATAGGCTTTCATATAACCGTGGTATGTGGGAAAAAGTCTGTCTGTATGTATGTATGTATGTGCGTGACGTTTTTGCGTTTAGCAAAGTACAGGTCGCAATTTATAAGATATCAAGCTGAAATTTGGTACGGTGTAAGAGTTAGGGCCTGTGACGATCCTTATTGTTGCGCGTTAAAATCGGTGCAGGTCCCGATCTTTTTGGGGGGCCCTGAATTTTATCCCTTTTTTTGGAACCACTATAACTCGGAAACGGTTGGTCGTATCGAAAAACGTTAAATGTACAGGTGTAAGATCTCCGAGGTATGCAACTTTTTTACTCAAAACGATTTTTTGATATCTCTCAACGTTTTCTTTTTTTGGGTCCCTGAAAATGTCCATTGTGCGTCACATTTTTGGGTTTAGCGAAGTACAGGTCGCAATTTTCAAGATATCGAGCTGAAATTTGGTACGGTGAAAGAGTTAGACCCTGTGAGGAACCCTATTGTTGGGTGTTAAAATCGTAGCAGGGCCGGACCTTTTTTTGGGGCCCTGAATTTCATCCCATTTTTTTGAATCGATATATCTCGGAAACGGCTGGTCGTATCGAAAAACGTTAAAGGTACAGGTGTAAGATCTCCGCGGTATGCTACTTTTTTACTCATATCAATTTTTTGATATCTCTCACTGTTTTCTTTTTTTTGGGGCCCTAAAGAAGTCCATTGTGCGTGACATATTTGTGTTTAGCGAAGTACAGGTCGCAATATTCAAGATATCGAACTGAAATTTGGTGCGGTGAAAGAGTTAGACCCTGTGAGGAAACCATGTGTCGGGAGTTAAAAACGGTGCAGGGCTGAATCTTTTTTGGGGACCCTGAATTTGAAACACTTTTGGAATCGATATATCTCGGAGACGGTTGGTCATATCGAAAAAAGTTAAATACACAGGTGTAAAATCGCCGCGGTATGCAACTTTCTTACCCATTACGATTTTTTGATATCTGTCAGCGTTGTCTTTTTTTGGGGCCCTGAAAATGTACGTATGTGCGTGACGTTTTTACGTTTAGCAAACTAAAGTTCGGAATTTTCAAGGTATCGATCTTAAATGTGTTACGGGGAAAGAAATCGGGCCTGTGAGGAACTCTGTTTTCGGGCGTTAAAATTGGTGCAGGGCAGGACCTTTCTTTGGGGCCCTGAATTTCATCCTTTTTTTACCCCTGATGATGTTTTGATATCTCTCACCGTTTTCCTTTTCTGGGGCCCTGAATGTCTTCCTTTTTATTCGAACCGTTATATCTGGGAAACGGTTGGCCGTATCTAACAAAGTTAAAACTACAGGTGTAAGATCTCAGTGATTAGCAACCTTTTCAACCCTTAAGATTTTTTGATATCACTCACCGTTTTGATTTTCTGCGGCCCTGAATTTCCTCCTTTTTTTGAACCGTTATATTTGGGAAACGGTTGGCCGTATCGAACAAAGTAAAATCTACAGATGTAGGATCTCAGCGATTAGCAACTTTTTTAACTCTTATGATTTTTTGATATCCTTCACCATTTTCCTTTTTTGGAGGCCGTGAATTTCATCCTTTTTTTTCGAATCGTTATATCTCGGAAAGCGCCGATCCTATCGAAAAAAGTTAAATCTACAGGTGTAAGATCTCAGTAATTTGCAACTTTTCTACCCCTTATCATATTTTGATATCTCTCACCGTTTCGATGTTATTAAATGTTTTTGGTTTTTGAAAAAAAAAATGGGGCCCAAATGTATATAATAACTGGTAAAAATTCATCTGATGGTCTAATTGAATTCTACGGAAAATTATCTATAATAACTCGTTTTAACCTTTTCAATAAGTTGAATCATGTATTTACAGCAGTAAGATATTTTCCACTTCCGAGGACGTCCGGCTTTCATAACCATGTGATGGTGTGAGCATTGACTAGAATATTTTATAATTTTCCTACATTTCCTCGCAATCGGGTCGATGGTCCGAAATGCAATTCCGCAGACCTTGCCGCCAACGAAGTTGTTGTTTGAGATTATAACCCCGCTTGCTGGCCCCTTGCTGCTGCGCCACCGTCTCATCAAAAGCAGGTCGTGCTGCGTGGACTCCTACTTGTTATGAAAGCCGGATCTAAAGATCCTATAGGCTTTCATATAGCCGTGGTATGTTGGAAAAAGTCTGTCTGTATGTATGTGACTTTTTGCGTTTAGCAAAGTACAGGTCGCAATTTTCAAGATATCAAGCAGAAATATGGTACGGTGTAAGAGGTGGGGCCTGTGACGAACCCTATTGTTGGGTGTTAAAATCGGTGCAGGGCCCGACCTTTTTTGGGGCCCTGAAATTTATCCCTTTTTTTGGAACCAATATATCTCGGAAACGGTTGGTTGTATCGAAAAACGTTAAATGTACAGGTGTAAGATCTCCGCGGTATGCAACTTTTTAATTCTAAACGATTTTTTGATATCTCTCACCGTTTTCTTTTTTTTTTGGGGGGGGGGGGGCCTGAAAATGTCCATTGTGCGTTACATTTTTGCGTTTAGCAAAGTACAGGTCGCAATTTTTAACATATCAAGCTGAAATTTGGAACGGTGAAAGAGTTAGGGCCTGTGAGGAATCCTGTTGTCGGGCGTTAAAATCGGTGTAGGGTCGGACCTCTTTGGGGGGCCCTGAATTTCAAACTTTTTTTTGGAATCGATATATCTCGGAAACGGTTGGTCGTATCGAAAAACGTTAAATGTACAGGTGTAAGATCTCCGCGGTATGCAACTTTTTTCCTCAAAACGATTTTTTGATATCTCTCACCGTTTTCTTTTTTTGGGGCCCTGAAAATGTCCATTGTGCGTGACAATTTTGCGTTTAGCAAAGTACAGGTCGCAATTTTTAAGATATCAAGCTCAAATTTGGAACGGTGAAAGAGTTAGGGCCTGTGAGGAATCCTGTTGTCGGGCGTTAAAATCGGTGTAGGGCCGAACCTTTTTGGGGGGCCCAGAATTTTTTTTTTTTGGAATCGATATACCTCGGAAACGGTTGGTCGTATCGAAAAACGTTAAATGTACAGGTGTAAGATCTCCGCGGTATGCAACTTTTTTCCTCAAAACGATTTTTTGATATCTCTCACCGTTTTCTTTTTTGGGGCCCTGAAAATGTCCATTGTGCATGAAATTTTTGGTTTTATCAAAGTACAGGTCGCAATTTTCAAGATATCGAGCTGAAATTTGGAGCGGTGAAAGAGTTAGGGACTCTGAGGAAACCTGTTGTCGGGCGTTAAAAACGGTGCAGGGCCGGATCTTTTTGGGGGGCCCAGAATTTCAAACTTTTTTTTTGTAATCGATATATCTCGGAAACGGTTGGTCGTATCGAAAAACGTTAAACGTACAGGTGTAAGATCTCCGCTGTATGCAACTTTTTTCCTCAAAACGATTTTTTGATATCTCTCACCGTTTTCTTTTTTTAGGACCTGAAAATGTCCATTGTGCATGAAATTTTTGGTTTTATCAAAGTACAGGTCGCAATTTTCAAGATATCGAGCTGAAATTTGGAGCGGTGAAAGAGTTAGGGACTCTGAGGAAACCTGTTGTCGGGCGTTAAAAACGGTGCAGGGCCGGATCTTTTTGGGGGGCCCAGATTTTCAAACTTTTTTTTTTGTTATCGATATATCTCGGAAACGGTTGGTCGTATCGAAAAACGTTAAATGTACAGGTGTGAGATCTCCGCGGTATGCAATTATTTTACTCGAAACAATTTTTGATATCTCTCACCGTTTTAATTTTTTGGAGCCCTAAAAATGTCCATTGTGCGTGACATTTTTGCGGTTAGCAAAGTATAGGTCGCAATTTTCAAGATATCAAGCTGAAATTTGGTACGGTGAAAGAGTTAGGGCCTGTGAGGAAACCTGTTGTCAGGCGTTAAAATCGGTGCAGGGCCGGACCTTTTTTGAGGGCCTTGAATTTCAAACTTTTTTTGGGATCGATATATCTCGGAAACTGTTGGTCATATCGAAAAACGTTAAATGTACAGGTGTAAGATCTCCGCGGTATGCAACATTTTTCCTCAGAACGATTTTTTGATATCTCTCACCGTTTTCGTTTTTTGGGGCCCTGAAAATATCCATTGTGCGAGACATTTCTGGGTTTAGCAAAGTACAGGTCGCAATTTTCAAGATATCGAGCTGAAATTTGGAGCTGTGAAAGAGTTGGACCCTGTGAGGAAACCTGCTGTCGGGCGTTAAAAACTGTGCAGGGCCGGAATTTTTTGGGGGGCCCTGATTTCAAACTTTTTTTTGGAATCGATATATCTCGGAAACGGTTGGTCCTATCGAAAAACGTGAAATGTACAGGTGTAAGATCTCTGCGGTACGCAACTTTTTTACTCATAATGATTTTTTGATATCTCTCACCGTTTTCTTTTTTTGGGGCCCTGAAAATGTCCATTGTGCGTGACAATTTTGCGTTTAGCAAAGTACAGGTCGCAATTTTTAAGATATCAAGCTCAAATTTGGAACGGTGAAAGAGTTAGGGCCTGTGAGGAATCCTGTTGTCGGGCGTTAAAATCGGTGTAGGGCCGAACCTTTTTGGGGGGCCCAGATTTTTTTTTTTTTTTTTGGAATCGATATATCTCGGAAACGGTTGGTCGTATCGAAAAATGTTAAATGTACAGGTGTAAGATCTCCGCGGTATGCAACTTTTTTCCTCAAAACGATTTTTTGATATCTCTCACCGTTTTCTTTTTTTGGGGCCCTGAAAATGTACATTGTGCATGAAATTTTTGGTTTTATCAAAGTACAGGTCGCAATTTTCAAGATATCGAGCTGAAATTTGGAGCGGTGAAAGAGTTAGGGACTCTGAGGAAACCTGTTGTCGGGCGTTAAAAACGGTGCAGGGCCGGATCTTTCTGGGGGGCCCAGAATTTCAAACTTTTTTTTGTAATCGATATATCTCGGAAACGGTTGGTCGTATCGAAAAACGTTAAACGTACAGGTGTAAGATCTCCGCTGTATGCAACTTTTTTCCTCAAAACGATTTTTTGATATCTCTCACCGTTTTCTTTTTTTTGGGACCTGAAAATGTCCATTGTGCATGAAATTTTTGGTTTTATCAAAGTACAGGTCGCAATTTTCAAGATATCGAGCCAAAATTTGGAGCGGTGTAAGAGTCAGGGACTCTGAGGAAACCTGTTGTCGGGCGTTAAAAACGGTGCAGGGCCGGATCTTTTTGGAAGGCCCAGATTTTCAAACTTTTTTTTTTTTTTGTTATCGATATATCTCGGAAACGGTTGGTCGTATCGAAAAACGTTAAAAGTACAGGTGTGAGATCTCCGCGGTATGCAATTATTTTACTCGAAACGATTTTTGATATCTCTCACCGTTTTAATTTTTTGGAGCCCTAAAAATGTCCATTGTGCGTGACATTTTTGCGGTTAGCAAAGTATAGGTCGCAATTTTCAAGATATCAAGCTGAAATTTGGTACGGTGAAAGAGTTAGGGCCTGTGAGGAAACCTGTTGTCAGGCGTTAAAATCGGTGCAGGGCCGGACCTTTTTTGAGGGCCTTGAATTTCAAACTTTTTTTGGGATCGATATATCTCGGAAACTGTTGGTCATATCGAAAAACGTTAAATGTACAGGTGTAAGATCTCCGCGGTATGCAACATTTTTCCTCAGAACGATTTTTTGATATCTCTCACCGTTTTCGTTTTTTGGGGCCCTGAAAATATCCATTGTGCGAGACATTTCTGGGTTTAGCAAAGTACAGGTCGCAATTTTCAAGATATCGAGCTGAAATTTGGAGCTGTGAAAGAGTTGGACCCTGTGAGGAAACCTGCTGTCGGGCGTTAAAAACTGTGCAGGGCCGGAATTTTTTGGGGGGCCCTGATTTCAAACTTTTTTTTGGAATCGATATATCTCGGAAACGGATGGTCCTATCTAAAAACGTGAAATTTACAGGTGTAAGATCTCTGCGGTACGCAACTTTTTTACTCATAATGATTTTTTGATATCTCTCACCGTTTTCGTCTTTTGGGGCCCTGAAAATATCCATTGTGCGTGAAATTTCTGGGTTTAACAAAGTACAGGTCGCAATTTTCAAGATATCGAGCTGAAATTTGGAGCTGTGAAAGAGTAGGACCCTGCGAGAAAACCTGTTGTCGGGCGTTAAAAACGGTGCAGGGCCAGAACTTTTTGGGGGGCCCTGAATTTAAAACTTTTTTTTGGAATCGATATATCTCGGAAACGGTTGGTCGTATCGAAAAACGTTAAATGTACAGGTGTAAGATCTCCGCGGTATGCAACTTTTTTACTCAAAACGATTTTTTGATATCTCTCACCGTTTTCTTTTTTTGGGGCCCTGAAAATGTCCATTGTGTGTGACATTTAAGGGTTTAGCGAAGTACAGGTCGCAATTTTCTATATATCGAGCTGAAATTTGGTACGCTGAAAGAGTTAGGGCCTGTGAGGAACCCTATTGCTGGGCGTTAAATTGATGAAGGGCCGGAGCTATTTTTGGGGCCCTGAATTTCATCCCATTTTTTTGAATCGATATATCTTGGAAACAGTTGGTCGTATCGAAAAACGTTAAATGTACAGGTGTAAGATCTCCGCAGTATGCAACATTTTTACTCATAACGATTTTTTGATCTCTCACCATTTTTTTTTTTTTTTTTTTTTTGAGCCCTGAATATGTCCATTGTGCGTGACATATTTGGGTTTAGGGAAGTACAGGTCGCAATTTTAAAGATATCGAATTGAAATTTGGTCCGGTTAAAGAGTTAGACCCTGTGATGAAACCTACTGTCGGGCGTTAAAAATGGTGCAGGGCCGGATCTATTTTTGAGGCCCTGCATTTCAAACTTTTTTTTGAAATCGATATATCTCGGAAACGGTTGGTCGTATCGAAAATCGTTAGAAGTACAGCTGTGAGATATCCGCGGTTTGCAACTTTCTTACTCAAGACAATTTTTTGATATCTCTCACCGTTTGCTTTTTTGGGGCCCTGAAAATGTCCATTGTGCGTGACATTTTTGCGTTTACCAAAGTACAGGTCGCAATTTTCAAGATATCGAGCTGAAATTTGGTACGGTGAAAGAGTTAGGGCCTGTGAGGAACCCTATTGTTGGGCCTTAAAATCGGTATAGGGCCGGACCTTTTTGGGGGCCCTTAATTTCATCCCTTTTTTTTTGGAATCAATATATCTCGGAAACGGTTGGTCGTATCGAAAAACGATAAATGTACAGGTGTGAGAACTCCGCGGTATGCAACTTTTTTACTCAAAATGATTTTTTGATATCTCTCACCGTTTTCTTTTTTTGGGGCCCTGAAGATGTCCATTGTGCGTGACATTTTTGCGTTTAGCAAAGTACAGGTCGAAATTTTCAAGATATCAAGCTGAAATTTGTTACGGTGAGAGAGTTGGGGCCTATGAGGAACCTGTTATTCGGCGTTAAAATCGGTGCAGGGCCGGACCTTTTTTTGGGGCCAAGATTTTCATGCCTTTTTTTGGAATAAATATATCTAGGAAACGGCTGGTCGTATCGAAAACGTTAATGGTACAGGTATAAGATCTCCACGGTATGCAACTTTTTTACTCAAAACGATTTTTTGTATCTCTCACCGTTGTCTTTTTTGGGGCCCTGAAAACGTCCATTGTGCGTGATATTTTTGGGCTTAGCGAAGTACAGGTCGCAATTTTCAAGATGTTAATCTGAAATTTGGAACGGTGAACGAGTTACACCCTGTGAGGGGACCTGTTGTCGGGCGTTATAGACGGTGCAGGGTCGGATCTTTTTGGGGGCCCTGAATTTCAAACTTTTATTTGGAATCTATATATCTCGGAAACGGTTGGTCGTATCGAAAAACGTTAATTGTGCAGGTGTAAGATCTCCGCGGTATGTAACTCTTTTACTCAAAACGATTTTTTGATATCTCTCACCGTTTTCTTTTATTGGGGCCCTGAAGATGTCCATTGTGCGTGACATTTTTGCGTTTAGCAAAGTACGGGTCGAAATTTTCAAGATATCAAGCTGAAATTTGGTACGGTGAAAGAGTTAGGGCCTGTAAGGAACCCTATTGTTGGGCGTTAAAATCGGTATAGGACCGGACCTTTTTGGGGGTCCCTTAATTTCATCCCTTTTTTTGGAATCAATATATCTCGGAAACGGCTGGTCGTATCGAAAAACGTTAAATGTACAGGTGTAAGATCTCCGCGGTATGCAACTTTTTTACTCTTAACGATTTTTTGATATCTCGCACCGTTTTCTTTTTTGGGGGCCCTGAAGATGTCCATTGTGCGTGACATGTTTGGGTTTATCGAAGTACAGGTCGCAATTTTCAAGATATCAAACTGAACTTTGGTGCGGTGAAAGAGTTATACCCTCTGAGGAAACCTATTGTCGGGCGTTAAAAACGGTGCAGGGCCGGATCTTTTTTGGGGGCCCTGAATTTCAAACCTTTTTTTGAATCAATATATCTCGGAAACGTTGGTCGTATAGAAAAACGTTAAAAGTACAGGTGTTAAGATCTCCGCGGTATGCAACTTTTTTACTCAAAACGAATTTTGGATATCTCTCACCGTTTTTTTTTTTTTTTTGCGGCCCTGAAAATGTCCATTGTGCGTGACATTTTTGCGTTTAGCAAAGTACAGGTCGCAATTTTCAAGATGTCAAGCTGAAATTCGGTACGGTGAAAAAGTTAGGGCCTGTGAGGAACGCTTTTGTTGGGCGTTAAGATCGGTTCAGGGCCGGACCTTTTTTGGGGCCCTGAATGTCATCCTTTTTTTATCGGTACATCTCGGAAACGGTTAGTCGTATCGAAAAACGTTAAATGTACAGGTTTAAGATCTCCGTGGTATACATAGTTTTTATTCATGACGATTTTTTGATATCTCTCACCGTTTTCGGTTTTTGGGGCCTTGAAGATGTACGTATGTGTCTGACGTTTTTCCGTTTAGCTAAGTACAGGTAGCAAGTATCAGTATATCGAACTGAAATTTGTTACGGTGAAAGGGCTAGGGCCTGTGAGGAACCCCATTGATGGGCGTTAAAATCGGTGCAGGGCCGGCCCTTTTTATGGTGCCCTGAATTTCATCCTTTTTTGGAATCGATATATCTCGAATACGATTGGTCGTATCGAAAATCGTTAAAATATACAGGTGTAAGATCTCCGCGATATGCACCTTTTCACTCATAACGATTTTTTGGATATCTCTCACCTTTTTCTTTTTGTGGAGCCCTGAAGGTATACGTATGTGCGTGACGTTTTTGCGTTTTGCAAAGTACAGGTCGCAATTTTCAAGGTATCGAGCTGAAAATTGGTACTGTCAAAAAATTGGGGCTTGTAAGGAACCTTATTGTTGGGCGTTAAAATTCTTGCAGGGCTCGACCACTTTTGGGGCCCTGAATGTCATTCTATTTTTGGAATCAATATATCTCGGAAACGGTTGGTCGTATCGAAAAAGTTAAATACACAGTTGTAAGATCTCCGCGGTATGCAACTTTTTTACCAGTAACGATTTTTTGATATCTCTCACCGTTTTCGTATTTTGGGGCCCTGAAAATGTCCATTGTGCGTGACATTTTTGGGTTTAGCGAAGTACAGGTCGCAATTTTCATGATATCGAGCTGCAATTTGGTACGGGGAAAGAGTTAGGGCCTGCGAGGAACCCTGTTATCGGGCGTTAAAATCGGTGCAGGGCCGGACCTTTTTTTGGGCCCTGAACATCATCTTTTTTTTTTTTTTGGAATCGATATACCCCGGAAACGGTTGGTCGTATCGAAACAACTTAAATGTACAGGAGTAAGATCTCAGTGATTAGCAACTTTTTTACCCCTTATCATATTTTGATATCTCTCGCCGTTTTAATGTTATTAAATGCCTTTGGTTTTTTAAAAATGGGGACCAAATGTATATAATAATTTGTAAAAAATAAACTGATAGTTTCATTGAATTCTACGGAAAATTATCTATAATAACCCGTTTTAACATTTTCAATAAGTTAAATAATGTATTTACAGCTGTAATATATTTTCCATTTACGAGGACGTCCGGCTTTCATAACCATGTGATGGTGTCAGCATTGCCTAGAATAACATTTTATAATTTTCCTACTTTACCACACACTCGGGCCAAAGGCATGAGACCTTGCTGCCAAGGGCGTTGTTGTTTGAGATTATTACTCCTTTTGCTCGCCGCTATCTTGCCGCACCTTCTCATCCAAAGCAGGTCGTGCTGCGTGGACTCCTACTTGTTGTTCCTCCCTTATCCTATGTAAATGTTCATTTACCATCCCCCTAATATACACTGTAAATAATGTAATCATTGCTCGATTCTCACTAATTGCTATCTTGTGTACATATGTAAATACTAGCTGTTATGCCCGGCCGTGCTCGGGATCACAATTGGATATTAAGAGGTTGTACCTTTGCTAACATTGTCGTATTGTGTGCAACCAGGAGGAAGGCCGTTATTATAATAAGCAATATTAATGTCACTCAATGTCTTTGAGCGTGCTTTTTATATGATCAGATCACAAATTGTGTTGAAGTTGTTAAATAGGTGGTACAACGGCTCTATACTGCTCGTAGCTTATAGATTAAGACTGAAATTTCGCTAATATAACTGAATATTTAAGGAGCCTACTTTAATCATTTTATGCATTATTAACCTAATTAAAACATTTTAGGGGCCAATGATTTTCTTTTTCCTAATTATATTAGGCTTGCGGGTATTGTCGAACAGCAACTTTTCAAGAGGATAATGTTGGTCCGAGGATAAACGCTTAGAATCACAGCTTCATAATAATATATGCATTTGATTAGGGAAAAAAGAATACCAAAAAATAAAAATAAACATACTAAATATCATCTAAGAATCTATATGTCCGTCATTAAATAAGAACTGCTCATACATAACGCACATTTACAATGCTAGATTAAACGTGAAATCACTTTTTTCATTTTCTTTGGCCTTTTAGTTCTTTATGTAGTTGGCAAAATAACATTTCTTAAATATTTATTTATTTATTGGTGCCTTTATTGTGGCGAAGTTAGGGCCCTAGGCCCTCTCTTACACTAAACCACACACAATGCAACTTACATGAATACTGGAATATTATATACTTAACCTACCAAACTTAAATACTAGGAAAACTTAAATACTAGAATTAAATAAAATAAAATTAATTTAAATTAAATTGGCGACTTCGTGATATTAATTAAGCTATACAATTTAAATGACATAGATTTTTTACAAAATTATACTATGATCATTCACTCACGCATTCATACACAAATTGTTCTAGTTGGCCCAGGAATTCAAGAGGAAATCTTTACATGCACGTTTGAAAGTTGTTAGGGATGTACAATTTCTAACGTCACGAGGACAATTATTCCAAATTCTAGTTCCCGACACGAGGAAAGAGTTACTGAAGGCAGATGAATGATATAGGGGAATTGCAATTATAGATCCAGATCGCGTGTGACGATCGTGAAAGGAAGAATTAAAACGAAAATTACAAGAGAGATAGTGAGGAGTACTTTCATTGAGAAGTCGATATATGAGGGTACATATGTGCAGGTTTCTTTGTTGTTCTACTTTTAGCCAGGAAAGTAGATCATAAAAAGGAGACACGTGTGAGGAAAATTTCAAGGAGAAAATAAACCTAATGCAGGAATTTAAAGCTCTCTGAAGTTTCTTGTTTTGTTCTCCGGTAGCATCTACTAATACAACATCACAGTAGTTATGGTTTCAAGTTATGGTGTAGAACGGACTGGTGAATCTTAAGTGACGAGTAAACTTTCCTGCATGAATTAGCAACGTGCCCATCCCAAATCAAAGTTTCATTTAGTGAGACTCCAAGACTTTTTACCGATTTAGAGATAGCAACACCATTAAGTTGAATTAAAGAAAGCGGTCTACTGTGTAAATGGAAAATCAATTTAGTTTGCCCTATTGCAATAGCTTGTGTTTTAATTGGGTTGATGGCAAGAAAATGTTCAGTTGCATAGCGGCTGATCATCTTTAGATTTAGGTTCATATTTTCAATTGCTGCATCAATGTCATTTACTTTTGTGTGGCAATATATCTGAAGGTCATCTGCATATAGATGGTAGTTGCAGTTTTCCAGTTTCGATGAGATGTCGTTCAGATATAGAATGAATATAAGGGGGCCGAGAATTGAACCCTGAGGTACTCCATTTATTTTGAACTTCCACTCAGTTCTGTTTTCATTAAGGAGTACACGTTGTATTCGGTTATGAAGATAGGAGGCGAATAATTTGAGAGCAACGGGGCTAAGATGGAAGGATTGCAATTTAGCCATAAGTATGTCCGTATTAATGGTGTCGAATGCACTGCTGAAGTCTAGAAGAATGAGTATAGTCACTTTACGCTCATCCATTGCTCGTCTTACGTCATCAGTGATCTTAATTAGTGCAGTAGATGTGCTGTGTCCTTTCTTAAATCCAGATTGTAACGGATCAAGTAGTGAATATTGCGTCAAATACTGAAGAAGTTGTTCATGCATAAGTTTTTCTAGTAATTTGGAAATTGAGGAAAGTATGCTTACAGGTCGATAGTCGGATGGAGAATTTGCAAGAGAATTTTTCGGAACTGGAATAACTAAAGCATCTTTCCATATTGTTGGGAAGAAACCTTCTAAAAGACATGTGTTACAAATGTGCGTAATAATTGGCAGTAATACTTCTATCAGGTTAACGATAAAGGAAATTGGGATGTCATCTATTCCAAATGCTTGTGATTTGATAGATAATATTTTTTTCTTACGTCAGTATCATCTATTTTACGAAACTTGAATAACGGTATGTGGGGTAGTGGGACACATTGCAGTGAATTTATTGTTGTTTGTATTATTTGGGGATCAGTACTAATTATTTCTCGAGCAAAGTGAGCATTTAATTCATTGGGATTAATATCATGCTTATTGGAGTTTTTAGTGCGCCTCCCAATACCTACCGACCTGAGTTGCTGCCAGGTGCTCCTAGCATTCAAGTTGCCGGCTAGCTGTTGGAAGTGGGCATACTTTTTATTTCGAATCATTTGTTTAACTCGATTTCTAAGCACACGATATTTTTCAAAATCGTCACTTCATAAGGTCTGCTTATAACGTCTGTGTAATGCGTCACGTTCGGCCATTGCGGATTTAATGTCACTCGATAGCCAGGGGGCAGCTTTATGAGTGATCTTAGCTGTCCGTTTAGGTGCATGTTTGTCATATAGTTCCAACAGTATTGTGTTAAATCTGCTCACCTTTTCATCAACGTCAGTCAAGTGTAGTATATCGTTCCATGGACAGAGAATTGCGTCTTGTGTTAATTCTTGACGGTTCAATCTTTACATGTCTCTATATGTTTTATATTTAGGTGCAGTTTTTGGAGTTTTTAGAGAATAAGCTAAATAAATCAGGTCGTGTAAAGATATGCCAGGTACTGAAATCTGTCCGTGTTTTAGTATTTTCTGTGGGTTATTTGTGATAATTAAATCAATTAGAGTGCGTGAAGACCCTTGCGGCGTGTGAACGTGATGAGTAGGGCCTAGTGGTAATATTGTCATGTTACAAGAGGTAAACATGTTTCGTAAACGATTTGCGTCAGTGAGGTCTATTAATATGTTTATGTTAAAGTCACCAAATATAAGTACGTGTTCGTAGGTAGGTAACAGTCTTAGTAGAGTTTCTTCAAAATCCATGAAGTTCCCTTCTTTATGTGGTTTATATACAACACCAATAAGCACTTTAGCCACGTCAACAGTGAGCTCAACAAACATATATTCGGTCAAGGGGGCAGTAGATAGTGCCGATGTTTTTATAATCTTTGCCGCCAAATTGTTTTTATAGAATAAAGCTACTCCTCCTCCTCGACGCTTCAGTCTATTGTGAAAGAGCGAATTGTACCCTACTAGACTTATCATGTTTAAAGGGACAGAGTCTTTCATCCACCTTTCACTAATTGCTACAACTTTTACCATGCTTCCTTCAAAAATAGCTTGGAGCTCAGCGTGATGCGCTATTATGGATTGAGCATTAACATGTGCACACAGCAGTGAACGGGGAACGGAGCTAAGTGACTTAAAGAAGGACTTGTTCACTTAACATCCGATACCTGCCCTATCATTAAGCAGGCAAGTTCTGCTGGAGTGTTAACGTAATGTTTTTTACCTTCAGAATCCACTATCACCATCCGCCCATCCAGAGTGAAGGTGTTCCTTGCTCCAAAGTGATCCCTGGCCTTGTTGAGCATGTCCTTGCGTGATGCTGTGAGGGACCCAGTTATGAGAATCTGTGTTCCTTTTAGAAGCCTCTTGGCGCGCCAAACACATTCTCTTTCGTGGTAGCGGGTGAACTTAACAATTATTGGTCTTTTACCGTTAACCACCACATCCGCAGAAGATCTCTTTGGTTTCCCCAAGCGATGACACCGATCAATGCTCAATCATTGTTAGTTCTATGTTAAGCTTGTCCTTGAGTGCCTCCGTTACTCTAGCGTACACGTCTTCGTTGGGAGTTTCACTTACCCCATGTAGCAGTAGGCAGTTCCGGTGGCTGTACTGTTCTGCCTCATCAATTCGAAGTTCTTGATTCACAATCTGGTCATTCAAGTCCTTCTTTAAGTCACTTAGCTCCGTTATGACTTCGAGGCGAAAAGTCTCGAACTCCGAAGCTAGGGTTTCCACTTTCACGGAGTTGAGGTTGGTAGAAGTGCTCGTTCCAGCTCTGGTGGATCCCTCTAGGCGAGTTTGAAATACTTTGAGCTTTTCTTCAAATGCTGAAATTCTTTGATTGGCGGCTTTTAGGGTCATGACTGTTGACTGAATATACACTAAGTTGTATATAGTTAATAATACACATCCTAGCAGACTCTATTTGTGAGTTATGTTGCGGTTTCGGCAGGTATTCTACGGAGCACTTTTACGCACGATGCGTCTCAGTCTCCATGTCTACACACATGAACACCCATAATTTAACGTCCTCATACTACTGTATATTTAAAAATGAACAATACATCAAAATTGGTAGCAATTGTCATGTCCGCAGTAAGTAACATTGTGCAAACTACGTATCATGCCATGATTAAGAGTAAATTAACCGAACAAACTCTAATAATAACAAAACAATTATAAACACATAATTTTTGTCGGCTTCGGTGGCGTAGTTGGTAGCATGCTGAGCTTCTATGCCCAAGATCGCGGGTTCAAACCCGGCCGAAGCCGTCGGATTTGTAAAGAGCGTTAAAATCCCTCAGTATGCCTTCCTTCGGAGGGGAAGTAAAGCCGGCGGCCCAATTTCATAGATTTATGGCATGTTAAAGAACCTTCCACTTATTACACCTGTGTGAAGCTAAATTGTATAGGTTGCTAAGAGCCGACTGCGGTGGCGTCTAGTAGCTAAGTCCTGAACTAGGCCTAGTAGCCGTTGACGCCAAAAGTACGAACTATTTGAAAAATTCAAAGTTGCAGTCCTTATTTGAATTTAAAAATTCCTCTCAGCACACCGGAAGGCGGAGGTAGATTTCACCGGGCAAACTAGGGGATAGGCTATAATAGGCAAAATATGCAGGTTTTCGTAGGATGATCAGACCTCATTTATTGCAAGAAAGTATTTTACAATTTGGAGGTTAATTAACTTCTTTTTTTTTTTTTTTCGTTTTTGTATCCATATTTTTATCACTTTATTGTCTTATGGGGACGGTAACCTTCTTGTCATTTGGGGTTCATTTTTATACTTGTGATCACAATGTCCTTATGCAAGGTTTGGAACTGATGTTTAACTAAGTAACGGTTTGTTACTTCTTCACGCAAAATTTTATCTGCCGCAGAGATGTTGGTTGGTTCCTCAGTTAAGGAGCTGTGACAACGCGGTCATGTAACCCCGTGTACTTTGGGTGAGTGTAGAAGCTGTCTGATAAACGGTGTGAATTGTGATGACTGTATTAGTCTGTAATTCAGGTAAGGACTGCAGACGGTCAATTTCAAGCAGTAGTTCCTAATGTTGCTACCAGATACTACCGTCAACGACAGCTAGCTGTGAACCTGGCTACTAGATGCCACCGCAACCAGCAACTTGCAACGAACGTTGCAACTTCCCCTCCAAAGTAAAGCATACTGAGGGATTTTTAGCGCTCTTAGAAAATCCGACGACTTCAGCCGGCTTTGAACCCGCGACCTTGGGCATAGAAATTCAGCATGCTACCAGTTACGTCACCGAAACCGCTTCACACTTAGTCAGATGGAAATCTGAATCTGATCTCGTGCAAGTGCGTTGTCATGGCAACGTCTGATGGCTCATCCCTCATCAATTTAGTAGTGTTGTCATGGCAACCTCTGATAGCTCTTGGCATTTTCTTATAATTCCGAAATCATTTTTCTCATCCCTTGGCATAATGGTGGGTCATATCAAAAATTCTTTCAGACAAAAGTTTTCGGTAATTATTAGGTGAATATTGCCCATTTCGTACGGTTTTGATATTGTGCCTATTAAGAGAGATATGATTAATGTTTCCCGAAAAACCCACTTTTTCCCACCCTTTTGGTCAATGGTTGGTGCTATAAAAAAACTCTTCAAACATAAATTGTTGGGCTTTATCAGACACATAGTATGAACGTTGAACGGGTTCTATATTTCACATATTAAGAGAGTTATAGCAATATTTCACTTTTCGAAAAAAGACCCCCATTTTCACCCCTTCGATCGATTTAGCCCAATAACGAACTCGACCGAGATTCTATAGGTATACATATTCGGTTAAAATTCAAAGTGATTGGTGCAAAATTACGGCACTTATCGTGTCCACAAGAAACTGATATACATATATATATACATATATATTGTACCCGATACCTAGTTGAGGCTATCGGCTACGCCAGCAGACATTAAGCCGTAGTTGAGATTTTAAGAAGAGTTATGAGAAGATAGCGCTCAGATCGAGTCAAGAGGAATGTCAGGATGACGTAGAAGGTCTAGGATTAAGAAGGCTCTGACGGCAGTCAAGTAGATGGAATTATGGATGGATTTATGAAGCTTTATTAGGATCTATATGGAGCATGGTATTTAAACATCTCAGTGGAGGAGATATAACATGCATTATACGTGGTAATCATTTTAAGGAAGTCAGATAACCCTTAAGTTATTTTATAACTTAATAGCCGAGAGGATCAGGGTTCGAGATTATATTTGTGACGCAAGACCACGGTGGTGGGGAGAACGCCACGTGTCTGCGCCAGGCAGGTAAGGGTCAAGACAGTGCAGAGACAGTCAGTCGAGCTCTGTGAGCCAAGCAAGAGAGTCGAGCTCAGTAGCAAACGCCAAGCGCATGGTGCAGGTCGCGCAGCGAACAGAAACTGTCACGGCAAAGTGAAGGCGACAGTTTCAACATCACCGAGCAGCGAACGACAAGTAGGTCAGTGAACCGGGCGGACATACGGAGCAAGCAAGTATGGACGGCCGGGATGTTAGGACAGCATTGCGAGTAGTTGGAGAATTTTATTCCAAGCTGCATTTCAACGCAGAACAGAATAGTAGAGCGACATGGCGAGGCCAGCTTTAGGCGGAGATGATTATAGCATTGCAGTAAAACCGAGCGGGTTATTTCCCATTATATACGCAAACATTATGACAGAAGCTGAACTTCATTATTACATTGAGTTGGAACGTTTATTCAGCACTTGAATTATAAAAGCAGATAGTTACGAGATACTGCAACTTTGAACTTCGAATGAACATAGTTTTTCTTAATGACATTACGACTATGCATTTCATAACGCATTCCAAGTAACATTAACAATTATCAGCAAACGGAATGTAGTAAGCATATGCACTTCTGAACATTAGCTCGTGCATTAATGCAATTATTTCTTATGCAGTGTTATAAAATTACCGAGTATGAACACAGCTACAGGGTGTTTCATAAACTTAGACACTCTCATATAAAATTTTATTTTATGAAAGTGAGACTTAGCAGTTATTGGAGATTGAACTTACAACACTTAAACTGAACATTGTATAGAACAGTGGCGTAACGCAGAAGAGGAATAGGGGGTCCGCTGTTTCTATGAACTTTTTCGTGAAGATTTGGACAATATCCGCTATGGATAACCAGCAGTTCATCATGACGGAGTAAACGCAGACAGAGACGCGATGGCACCACAGAGCGATGGATTCGATTCCTGACGAGGAGGAGGTCTACCAGCTGATTCACTTGGAATTCGAAGGCAATCGTCATTGAATGGTTGGAATGATATTCACGCCGATCTTTCGAGAAGTTCATTACATAAGGAAAATCGACGATCTTTGAAATTTAATAACAGCTGATTATGAGAAGGTACTGTAAGAGTTATAACTTCCTGATATGATTATTTCATGAATACTGGGCACACATGTATATTTTTCTAATAGGAGTGATACGATTATTTAGACATGGTTTGACTTTATATGCTTCGATATTTTGCTAGAATATGGCGTGACCATATGATATGGCAGGCATCATTATACGAAATTCTCACCATTGGTTGGCTTTATTAAGCAGATGTTTGGTCTTTTAGACATTTTTCCAGTAAGGATATTTTTCATGAATAGTTTTTTTTGTGTAACGAGTATTTCGAACTCGTGATCTGCAATTGATTATCTAAATTACTTCGTCAGTTCATTGCATACTAGCGAGTGTGTATTATTCATCAGTAGGGATTTTTTCCATTGGATTGTTTGGAGATATTAAGATGTTATTCACTTTAGTGAATGAATATCGCTTTTATATGACAACTAGAGACTTGTTGATTCCTATCTGGTACATTCACTCATATAGTCTTCGAGATGGGGTCTTTCGTATTTATACGATTGTATGGTGGTTACTCATCTTACCCATCGTTTAGGGCACTATCATCTTAGTCGACGGGGCGAGGGCTTTCGTATTTATACGATTGTACGGTGGTTACTCATCTTACTTGTCATTGAGGGACTCATTTTTATCATCCGAGTGTACATGAGATTGTAAGTGAATCAAACAAGGAACTACTAGTCACATATCAGTCGAAATTTTGTTAAATAAAGTACAGATAAATGTCAGCAGGGTTACATTTAGTAATTCTTGTTTGCCAATCCAATATTTTGTTGCTATACTCTTTTGAGAGTAATTTCAGTTTAACAGCTGTCACAGCTGATGCTTTTGATGATTTTTATAATTGTGTTTGATACCTTTGAGAAGGATTTAAAGTAATTGAATCTTGTAAGATGAATCATTAATGGTCAGATTTATTTTAAGGCAGATCAGTATTGCAGATTTTGATATGAGAGATTATAGCACATTGGTGTTTTTCTGTGATGTGAATTATGAGAATTGTAAGAGAATTTATGCTATTTGAAAGCAGATCTTGAATTACTAAGGTAATATTTTTTTCCAATTGTTTAAGAAGTTGTCTAGATGTGATCAGAGTAATTACAGTTATTGGAGATTGTGTGCGTTGATAATTTGAAGCCAGTTATATATTTTTTGTAGATCATGCAACATGGTTAAGTGAAGTTTGTGATAGGCATTTTGTGGAAGGTGCCAAGTGATAGTTGCAACGTTGCTAATGTATTTTGAAGCAGACATGAGGTCGTCGTACCCAGTCTAGCGTAATTGTTGAGATTCAGGCTGTATGCTGAATATTTATGGAGTTTTGTGGAATAATTTTGGTATTCAAATGTGATATTTGAAGAAGTGAGAATATATAATGTAGTTGTGGATAGTCAGATCCAACGTGATGTCGTGAAGGCAATAATATTTTTGGCATGATAATTAAATACGAGATATAACTTGGAAGTGATAAAACTGTAAGACAACGTTCTATAAACCATATTAAACAATTTGTTAGGAAATTAAACAAATAAATAAAGTTGATAATACAAGATTTTCTGATAATAATAATTAATGAAATAATAATCTGAAATTTAAGCATATTAATGATCTGGCCTAATGAAATAAAAATCAGAATGACTAGATGAAATAATAAGAATCTAAATAACCAGAAGAATAAAATTTAAATAAATTGATAATATTGTGGTGTTTGAAGCCATATTTTCAGTGTTGCCTTAGTAAACAAGAGTTTAGTGTTTTTCAGTCGGTCAACACGAATGTACCCTAAAGAGATGGGTTATGCCCTAATCCTGAAATAAATTACATGAGATTAATAAAACACTAGTTTTATTAATCTCATGTAATTTATTTCAGGATTAGGGCATAACCCATCTCTTTAGGGTACATTCGTGTTGACCGACTGAAAAACACTAAACTCTTATAAATTGATAAATTAAATTTTGGAATAAATCAATGAATTAAATAAATGGATGAATTAAAGATTGAATAAATAAACTGATTTAAATAAATTAATAGATGTTTGGATAGATGATGAATAACTGAATTAGAAGGTGATAATTAATTAAAGAAGCTGATGATTAATGAATTTATATGAAATTAAATAAATTTAATTGAGATATAATTTGAGGAATTGCAACTTGAGTTGAGGAATTAAACAATTTGTATTGATGATTTAAGATGATTTAATCTGAAGTAGATGATAAAATAAGAGTGTGTGAATAATTGGAAAGTATAATGAAGTGATGATAATAATTTTCATTTAAATGATTTAATGGTGATGAGTTAATGATTCTGACAGGAATATGTTGAATTTTGAGATGGGAATTAATGTGAGAAATATTTAACTTTGATGATGATGATGATGATGACCAATGATCAGTGAATTTTCTGTAATTCACGAACAAGCAATTATAAATGACAATGTAAATAGTGTAAATTAATTATTCGATGTTTAGGAGCATTTTACTAACGTATTCAACGTTTAAATTATGCCATGCAAACCATAAAATACGTGATATTTAAAATATGTGATTATAATATGTGTATGTTTAGACAGATTAATAATTTTTTCAAATCCACATTGGTGATGTTAAATTAAAGAGAAATTAGGTCTCAGGTATCACAAATGTCAGTGACGAAAGACATAGTGCTACAGTGATCCTGAGAACCCAAGAGAACTTTAGAGATTTTTCTTGTTCTATGTGGATGAAATATTTTTGATTAGAAAAGAGATGGTTCGATTTTTGGACAATGACAATTTAACGTTGGCATTCGACCATTCTCTCAGGTAGGAGGTATATTTAAAATGTCTGTCTGACTATCAAAATGAAATAAATTTGTTTTTATCTTAGTTGTGATCTGATGATGGTGTGATTTTCCTTTTTCTTTCCTTGTCTTGAGTAAGGCTTAGCAGGAAAGGATGTGGTTTGCTAGGAATTCAGTTGATGGCGCCCATTTATATTTGCATTATTTCTATTAAACTTAAGCCCGTAACGACCCTAGAGATACTTTGTCTCGTGTTACCCACTGCTTTTTCGATAACTCAGCTGAATTTCCGACACATTCCTTATTTGACTAGAGGTTCATTTAACTCCGCTCTGTCCTGGAACTCCAGGAATGCGATGTTATAGCAGATGGGTATCGCATCCCCAGGGCGAACGGGCACAGAGAGAGAGGGAGAATTGGCGCCCAACGTGGGGCTTCGATTTTGTTTATTCTATGGAATCACATCAGATTTAGATTACTGAGAGATTGATCTCAAGTTCATTTAATTGTGTTATAAAATTTATTAAACTTAGTCAGACAAAATACTTGTGTGCCCATTCCAGTGTTCATGTTAATCGTATTAGTATTATATCATGTTAGTTATGAGTCATATTTTTCCTATACCCAAGTGAATGCAGGAATTGAGGCATTGTGATGTGTTGTTGTCTAACGTCTCTGAATAAAACGTACATTGAAAATATAATTATGTTGCCGGAAGATTTAGCTAAGGTGTTAGCAGAGTTGCAGAGTGGTATGTCTGGTATTGCAGAAACTATTTCTAAAATGGAAACGGAAGTTAAAGAACAGATAAATAATTCAGAAGCTAGGTTAGAAGCTAGATGTAAAGAAAATGTGCAAGCATTGCAGACTAGTACTGAAGAAAATTTAAAATCATTACAGATTAGTAATGAAGCTAATGTAAAATTATTACAGTCAACTAGTGAAGATAATTTAAAGTCTTTAGAGACTAGGTTACAGTCAAATAGTGAAGACAATTTTAAATCATTGGAAGAGAAATTACAAGCTCGTAGTGAAGAAACTAACACAGAGTTAGAAAACAAGTTAACTAGGTTAGAGAATAGATTAACTTTAAAGAATAATGAAATGCTTAAAACTTTACAATTAGATATAATTGCAGTAAATATGAAAGGAGAGGAAAATGTTCAATTATTAAGAAAGAATATTATTGAATTAGAAAGTAGAGGAGAAGAAAACATTTTTACTTTAAGAACAGACGTTATGTCTATACAGAAAGACATTAAATCGGATGTATCGAAGTTGAGATACGACATCGATGGTTTAGTGGCAGATGTAGGCAAAATTCAAGATTGGTCTACCGAAGTATCTTTCGAAACTAAAATCAAAGGTCTAGAGATGAATCTAGGTAATGAGATTAAAGGTTTAAAGACAGTAATTGGGACCATTAAAGAAGAAGTCTTAGGAGAGGTTAATTCTAATTTAAAATCATTAGAGAATCAATTGCAGAAAGATATTAGGAAGATAGACGATGATATAGAGCAAAAGGTTAATGAAAACTTAGCTTTATTCAAAAATAGAGTCGGTGCAATCGTGGAAGAACGGTATAGTGAGGTCGATGCCGAAGCAAAAGAACAACGTGCAGGATTAGATGAGAAATGAATCGCAGGTATGGCGAACTTAGAAGCGAGATTTACGGAGAACAAGGAAGCGATGAAGATAGATTCAACTCTATTTAGGTCAGATGTTGATCTGTTAAAGGAACAAGTCGCGTCAGTAAAGAATACATGCGAAGACAAGATAGATAAGTTGAAAAACAATTTAGAGGAGAGTAATAAAACGCAGAATGTTACGTCGTTAGATGAGTTGAAGACTCAGGTCAAGACCGTAAAGAAATTGGCAGAAGACAGGATAACTAAACTAGAATCTATGTTTAACAGTTTCACCAGTCAGAATATTACATCAGGGGAAATATCGATAAATCAGACAGCGATAGACCGCAGTATGAGTAATCAAGAAGTTAGCATGGGAGAAGACCGTCAAATGCAACCGAATGTGACATTCGAAAGGGCAAGTTCAACCCCTCAGGATAATCCGAGTTCGAATAGGAGTACGTTGGGTACAAGTGAACGATACTCAGGTCCAGTTACCATTATCAGAAATCTGGATGACAAGCCGAGGAAGTTTTCTGGAAATACAGGAGTCACCCCAGTCGAATTTCTGCGAGATATTCGAGACTACATGGCGGAACATAGAGTAGCCAAGGAAAGAGAACTAAGGATAGTCGAACGCGCCTTAGACGGGTCTGCGTTAACTTGTTTTAGACCATTCAGAAGCGATTTTGCGAATATGAAGCAATTTGCCATAGCATTCTTGAGGAGATTTTGGAGTGCAGAGGATCAGCTGAACGTAAGAGCAGAAATGTACTCGAAGCGTTATTCTACGTCACATCCGACGCATTATGCCAATTATTTTACGTCACAGCTGGCTAAATTACAGTTTCTGATTCCTCCATTGCCAGAAGAAGAGCTTTTGCAAGCCATAGCGAGACAGTTACCGATTGAGGTACAGCGATCACTAATAGCGTCGGGAGCAAACACACTTGAGCACTATGACGACATTTTACGGCGATTAGACTATACAAGCGCTCAAGTTACACCTAGAAATGCAAGAAACGACAATAGAAATACACAAGACGTGAATGCGGTAGTCGTTGACAACACAGCTCAGACGGACAGAAGAAATTCCTGGGAAAACAGAAGGAACGAAGGAAATCGAGGAAACATCCGTAACGTTCGTGGAAATGATCGATATAGAGGACCATATGAGAGGCCATACGATCAGGAAGCAAGAGACAGCCGCTACAGAAATTATAATCAGAATTCCAGATATCAAGATAGGAATCGATACAACAATAGATATCGTGGTAGAAACAACTGGAGCCAAGGTCAACAGAATAATCGGAACGACAGGCAGGATGGCCGAAGAGATGAGCCAAACGAAAGACGAGATATTCGTGAATATGAGAGATCGAGGCAAGAAGGTAGACAGCCTAGTACACCACCCGAGGAGACAGTCAGAGATGTCAACCGAGCAAGCACGAGTGATGAAGGAAGAAACAGACGTCAAAGTAATACAGAATCAAGATGCTAATCATGGGAAGTCAATCATCATTGTTGAGAGTCAGAAAGTACCATCATGCTGATTAAGAGAATCGTAGAGCTATCGTGTACATGTGTTATATATAGAATGCCTGAGAGTGTATTTTTTTTCTCAATCCTGATTAAAAAAAGGAGATGTACGGGAGAGATGTACCCGATACCTAGTTGAGGCTATCGGCTACGCCAGCAGACATTAAGCCGTAGTTGAGATTTTAAGAAGAGTTATGAGAAGATAGCGCTCAGATCGAGTCAAGAGGAATGTCAGGATGACGTAGAAGGTCTAGGATTAAGAAGGCTCTGACGGCAGTCAAGTAGATGGAATTATGGATGGATTTATGAAGCTTTATTAGGATCTATATGGAGCATGGTATTTAAACATCTCAGTGGAGGAGATATAACATGCATTATACGTGGTAATCATTTTAAGGAAGTCAGATAACCCTTAAGTTATTTTATAACTTAATAGCCGAGAGGATCAGGGTTCGAGATTATATTTGTGACGCAAGACCACGGTGGTGGGGAGAACGCCACGTGTCTGCGCCAGGCAGGTAAGGGTCAAGACAGTGCAGAGACAGTCAGTCGAGCTCTGTGAGCCAAGCAAGAGAGTCGAGCTCAGTAGCAAACGCCAAGCGCATGGTGCAGGTCGCGCAGCGAACAGAAACTGTCACGGCAAAGTGAAGGCGACAGTTTCAACATCACCGAGCAGCGAACGACAAGTAGGTCAGTGAACCGGGCGGACATACGGAGCAAGCAAGTATGGACGGCCGGGATGTTAGGACAGCATTGCGAGTAGTTGGAGAATTTTATTCCAAGCTGCATTTCAACGCAGAACAGAATAGTAGAGCGACATGGCGAGGCCAGCTTTAGGCGGAGATGATTATAGCATTGCAGTAAAACCGAGCGGGTTATTTCCCATTATATACGCAAACATTATGACAGAAGCTGAACTTCATTATTACATTGAGTTGGAACGTTTATTCAGCACTTGAATTATAAAAGCAGATAGTTACGAGATACTGCAACTTTGAACTTCGAATGAACATAGTTTTTCTTAATGACATTACGACTATGCATTTCATAACGCATTCCAAGTAACATTAACAATTATCAGCAAACGGAATGTAGTAAGCATATGCACTTCTGAACATTAGCTCGTGCATTAATGCAATTATTTCTTATGCAGTGTTATAAAATTACCGAGTATGAACACAGCTACAGGGTGTTTCATAAACTTAGACACTCTCATATAAAATTTTATTTTATGAAAGTGAGACTTAGCAGTTATTGGAGATTGAACTTACAACACTTAAACTGAACATTGTATAGAACAGTGGCGTAACGCAGAAGAGGAATAGGGGGTCCGCTGTTTCTATGAACTTTTTCGTGAAGATTTGGACAATATCCGCTATGGATAACCAGCAGTTCATCATGACGGAGTAAACGCAGACAGAGACGCGATGGCACCACAGAGCGATGGATTCGATTCCTGACGAGGAGGAGGTCTACCAGCTGATTCACTTGGAATTCGAAGGCAATCGTCATTGAATGGTTGGAATGATATTCACGCCGATCTTTCGAGAAGTTCATTACATAAGGAAAATCGACGATCTTTGAAATTTAATAACAGCTGATTATGAGAAGGTACTGTAAGAGTTATAACTTCCTGATATGATTATTTCATGAATACTGGGCACACATGTATATTTTTCTAATAGGAGTGATACGATTATTTAGACATGGTTTGACTTTATATGCTTCGATATTTTGCTAGAATATGGCGTGACCATATGATATGGCAGGCATCATTATACGAAATTCTCACCATTGCATTGGTTGGCTTTATTAAGCAGATGTTTGGTCTTTTAGACATTTTTCCAGTAAGGATATTTTTCATGAATAGTTTTTTTTTGTGTAACGAGTATTTCGAACTCGTGATCTGCAATTGATTATCTAAATTACTTCGTCAGTTCATTGCATACTAGCGAGTGTGTATTATTCATCAGTAGGGATTTTTTCCATTGGATTGTTTGGAGATATTAAGATGTTATTCACTTTAGTGAATGAATATCGCTTTTATATGACAACTAGAGACTTGTTGATTCCTATCTGGTACATTCACTCATATAGTCTTCGAGATGGGGTCTTTCGTATTTATACGATTGTATGGTGGTTACTCATCTTACCCATCGTTTAGGGCTCTATCATCTTAGTCGACGGGGCGAGGTCTTTCGTATTTATACGATTGTACGGTGGTTACTCATCTTACTTGCCATTGAGGGACTCATTTTTATCATCCGAGTGTACATGAGATTGTAAGTGAATCAAACAAGGAACTACTAGTCACATATCAGTCGAAATTTTGTTAAATAAAGTACAGATAAATGTCAGCAGGGTTACATTTAGTAATTCTTGTTTGCCAATCCAATATTTTGTTGCTATACTCTTTTGAGAGTAATTTCAGTTTAACAGCTGTCACAGCTGATGCTTTTGATGATTTTTATAATTGTGTTTGATACCTTTGAGAAGGATTTAAAGTAATTGAATCTTGTAAGATGAATCATTAATGGTCAGATTTATTTTAAGGCAGATCAGTATTGCAGATTTTGATATGAAAGATTATAGCACATTGGTGTTTTTCTGTGATGTGAATTATGAGAATTGTAAGAGAATTTATGCTATTTGAAAGCAGATCTTGAATTACTAAGGTAATATTTTTTTCCAATTGTTTAAGAAGTTGTCTAGATGTGATCAGAGTAATTACAGTTATTGGAGATTGTGTGCGTTGATAATTTGAAGCCAGTTATATATTTTTTGTAGATCATGCAACATGGTTAAGTGAAGTTTGTGATAGGCATTTTGTGGAAGTTGCCAAGTGATAGTTGCAACGTTGCTAATGTATTTTGAAGCAGACATGAGGTCGTCATACCCAGTCTAGCGTAATTGTTGAGATTCAGACTGTATGCTGAATATTTATGGAGTTTTGTGGAATAATTGTGGTATTCAAATGTGATATTTGAAGAAGTGAGAATATATAATGTAGTTGTGGATAGTCAGATCCAACGTGATGTCGTGAAGGCAATAATATTTTTTGGCATGATAATTAAATACGAGATATAACTTGGAAGTGATAAAACTGTAAGACAACGTTCTATATACCATATTAAACAATTTGTTAGGAAATTAAACAAATAAATGAAGTTGATAATACAAGATTTTCTGATAATAATAATTAATGAAATAATAATCTGAAATTTAAGCATATTAATGATCTGACCTAATGAAATAAAAATCAGAATGACTAGATGAAATAATAAGAATCTAAATAACCAGAAGAATAAAATTTAAATAAATTGATAAATTAAATTTTGGAATAAATCAATGAATTAAATAAATGGATGAATTAAAGATTGAATAAATAAACTGATTTAAATAAATTAATAGATGTTTGGATAGATGATGAATAACTGAATTAGAAGGTGATAATTAATTAAAGAAGCTGATGATTAATGAATTTATATGGAATTAAATAAATTTAATTGAGATATAATTTGAGGAATTGCAACTTGAGTTGAGGAATTAAACAATTTGTATTGATGATTTAAGATGATTTAATCTGAAGTAGATGATAAAATAAGAGTGTGTGAATAATTGGAAAGTATAATGAAGTGATGATAATAATTTTCATTTAAATGATTTAATGGTGATGAGTTAATGATTCTGACAGGAATATGTTGAATTTTGAGATGAGAATTAATGTGAGAAATATTTAACTTTGATGATGATGATGATGATGACCAATGATCAGTGAATTTTCTGTAATTCACGAACAAGCAATTATAAATGACAATGTAAATAGTGTAAATTAATTATTCGATGTTTAGGAGCATTTTACTAACGTATTCAACGTTTAAATTATGCCATGCAAACCATAAAATACGTGATATTTAAAATATGTGATTATAATATGTGTATGTTTAGACAGATTAATAATTTTTTCAAATCCACATTGGTGATGTTAAATTAAAGAGAAATTAGGTCTCAGGTATCACAAATGTCAGTGACGAAAGACATAGTGCTACAGTGATCCTGAGAACCCAAGAGAACTTTAGAGATTTTTCTTGTTCTATGTGGATGAAATATTTTTGATTAGAAAAGAGATGGTTCGATTTTTGGACAATGACAATTTAACGTTGGCATTCGACCATTCTCTCAGGTAGGAGGTATATTTGAAATGTCTGTCTGACTATCAAAGTGAAATAAATTTGTTTTTATCTTAGTTGTGATCTGATGATGGTGTGATTTTCCTTTTTCTTTCCTTGTCTTGAGTAAGGCTTAACCGGAAAGGATGTGGTTTGCTAGGAATTCAGTTGATGGCGCCCATTTATATTTGCATTATTTCTATTAAACTTAAGCCCGTAACGACCCTAGAGATACTTTGTCTCGTGTTACCCACTGCTTTTTCGATAACTCAGCTGAATTTCCGACACATTCCTTATTTGACTAGAGGTTCATTTAACTCCGCTCTGTCCTGGGACTCCAGGAATGCGATGTTATAGCAGATGGGTCATCGCATCCCCAGGACGAACGGGCACAATATATATATATATATACATAATTTATATTTAAACTTTTGAACTGACGGTCGTTTTGGGGTCTGGGGGATGTGAAACGCGAAGATATGTCGAAATTTTCCGGAAGTCGAAACATGGTACCCATTGCAATAGTTAGCTTTCTAATGAAATCTACCTAAAACAGATACACACACTAATACAGCTATCACAATTAACACCGTTTATCAGACAGATTCTACACACACCCAAAGTACACGGGGCTACATGACTGCGTTGTCGCAGCCCCTGAACTGAGGAACCAACCAACTACATCAATATTTCTAAGTTTATGCCGTATCTTGTGAGGGGTTTCGCCTAGCAACACCGAGATGGGTAACCAGCGAGCTATTGTTGTCAATTTGGGAGCCCAAAAAGGCCTAGCGAATGGTGCTCTACCTAAATCCTTATCTAGTGCACCTGCGGTACTTAACTACGAGAGGTAAACGCTCAACGCCTTTTACCTCCCTATAAACGCATCCAAAAAGTTTGTATATTGGCAATCATGGCCAAGCAATTAAAATTCAGGTACATTTATAGATTAACGCTGTGTCTTGTGCGTGGTTTCCTTGGTCGTGAAAGAAGAAATACCAACACATTATGAAACCAACAGTTTCTGAAGTATTCCCAGAAAACTAATTTAAACTTAATTTAACAAACTAATGAAGGAATGCAAATCGGTAACCATGACAACATTACCTCCAGGGGTGGCATCCAACTTTCCATCTCCTTCTGTAAGAAGCGATGTCACTCCATTTATTACATTTCTGTGAAAGTTTGCAAATGGCCATTAGGTTATCACGGAACCAACTTAGACTGTATAATTCATCAATGCAATTAAGGGGGTCAAGGGATAACCTAGATTTTTTTCATGCAACGTGCGACAGACATATGGTACAGAAGGTCTATTATATCTCCAAACAGCAACATTATTTTCAAAAATTCCTGAATTGAATCAGCATTTTTTGCGGCCTTTAGGAATTTGGGCTATTTGAGGCTAAAGAACCTGAAATTTCATGCACCACAAGCCTTTTTAATTTATGAAAGAGGTCTTCCTGTGCATGGGGACCTAACACAGCGTAGAGGGCCAGTTCTTATGTGACGTGTATTGCGTTTCGTCTACAAGGCTTTCAGTTCTATTTCACATCAGGAAGTACACGTTAGGTGAATTTAGTTTGAGAGCACATTTTAACTTTATTTTTGTCGATGCAGACCTCACAAAATTGCCAGTCTGTCTGCCACTGTCGATGCTCAGGACTAATAAATTCGTCGTCCCCAAATCGTTTAAACTGGCTTTTAAATAGGCAAGGTAATAGCTATTACTTTATTTCAAGTCATATTATTTCAGTTAATATTATGTTATTATAATTATGCCAAAATTCACCAATATTTTTGTCAGACGAAGGTTATGATTAATTTATTGCATATACTTAAAAATCCGAATATCATACTCTACTTATGAGTATGTTTGATAGCTTTTTATTCCCTAACCCAAATATATACTTAATGCTTGATATTAAATTCAATCATCCATCCTCGTAGACAATACAATAAGACTGTTTACCAAATCAGCTGTTCTGCAGCTCAACTACTCCTCCTACTCACAGCTTATAATACCGGTACTGTATTCCCGTGCTTTCTTCAATGTTACTAATTATCACATGCGGTATTTAACTACAATCAAAATTGTTCAGGCGCACATGGTCTGCCACATGTAGTATAACTTTCCCAAAATTCTAATAAGACTCGTATTTCGTTGTGTGCGGGATGTAGGAAGATAGTTTCAAAATTTGGTTGGTTCCTCAGTTAAGGAGCTGGGACAACGTGGTCATGTAGGCACGTGTACTTTGGGTGAGGGTAGAATCTGTCTGATAACCGGTGTTAATTGTGGTGACTGTATTAGTATTAGTGTTATCTGTAATTCAGGTAAGGATTGCAGACGATCATTTTTAAGTAGTTCCTACTTTAGCTACCAAATGCTACCGTCAACGACAACTAGCCGCGAACTTGGCTACTAAATGCCACAAAAACTGGCCCCTGGTGACGAACGTTGGAACTTACAGAGCGTAAAGCAAATCAAACTTACAAATTCAGCTTCACCGGCTCTACTTCCCCTCCGAAGGAAGGCGTACTGAGGGATTTAACGTTCTTAAATAATCCGACGACTTCGGCCGGGTTTGAACCCGCGATCTTGGGCATAGAAGCTCAGCACGCTAAAAACTACGCCACCGAAGCCGCCTGTTTTTCAAAATTTCAATTAACATACAAAAATTTATATTTGTTAATATTACCACGGTGGCGAAGTTTTTCGAAGTATCAAGAAGGTTCAAGAATCCCTAAATTACAGCGTTCATGCATTCTTCTTCTACTTACCGTGCCTTCTATCGAAGGTTGGCGGTCATAATGGATTCTTCGAGTTAGCCACACGGAAAAGGGAATAGGTCGTTGGGTTCATCTCAAGCCAGTCCCTGATGTTCTTCAGCCATGAGTTTCTCCTTCGGCCTGGTCTCCGCTGTCCTGAGATCTTCCTCTTAATCAACAACTGCAGGATCCTGTATTTTTCAATCCACATGACGTTTCCTAAATATTCGAGTTTCCTCTTCTTGATGGAAAGCAGCGCTTCCGTCTTCTTGCTTAATCTTCCGATCACCTCAGTATTCCTCATCCTGTCGGTCCAAGAAATACGTAACATCCGCGGATACATCCACATTTCCAAAGCTTAGAGCTTCTTGCGCGGGGACTGGGTTAAAGTCCACCTTTCCATTCCATTAGAAATGAATAGTATGGGGAATACATATCCAGCCTAAGATCTAGACTTAAACTGCGGTTACTGAGGAAGCTTTTCACTTTAATGAAGGTCGTTCTCACATGCTCATCTCTTGAATGAGTTCCAATTGTTCATTGAGATTTCACCCAAGGTACTTAAAAGCATTCAGGGGATTTAAAATTGGCATCCCTATCAGTAACCTTCCTAGGTCACTCTTTGTTGTTGATATTGCTACTTGAAATACATAAATGTTAAGAAAAATTACTTTCGAGGAAAGAAGAATTAAGTTTCAAAACTTTGTACAAGTTGCCCGGGCTTGAAGGTCGTGGTCCAGCCTGGATGTTAACTCCCGACGTGTCACCGAAACTTATCAAGGGTCTGCTCCTTCCGTTAGTCAGCAATGGACTCATAATGCCCACAAGCCTGGACAACATGTACATAGTTACTGTATGAGCGCCGGCCAAGAAATCGTAACTTGTTGTATAAAGATTTACACTTGAGATATAAACAAAACAAACTTACTAGGTGACCTTCAGACGATATGATGTTTAAACAAGAGGTGTTATCTGATGGACAGGCGTGTGAACTGGTACCGGCTATTATGAGCCATAGGAATATTGGAATATGTATTTGCAAGTAAGATATCGAGCAGCCCTAAGACATGTGCTCATGGGGCCGGTTTAACTTATTTACAAACTACTTCCAGGTGGAAAATCTACATGAACTATATGTTATTTTGTAACAGACAGATATGACTTCAATTTGCAATGAAACCCCTCAAAATGGATTTCGTTTAAAAAAAATCGTCAATAGACTACCCCAAAATCAAGAATTGTCAATTTATGATTTGGTGTTAGAAAATAGAGTCAAATTTCCAGGTTGGTTTGATATTTAATTCGTATGGAATATTTTTTGTAAACGTGCCAAATTAATGTCTGAACTTATGTCCAGAGCGGACTATGGTTTATAGTGCCTTAATTAAAAGCTGACGGCCTCGGTGATCCATTCAATGAATCCCCAAACCTCCCGTGCTATAATAATGCACCTTAAGCTTGCCTTCCCAGGTTTTTAGTGAGAAATGGGGCAAATCTACTTCTGCAAAAGCTTCATGAATATTGACACACAACTGGGGTGTATTTTCCTTTCTGAAACACAGCACACCTTTATTCAGAAACTGATGGTGATGGAGGCATTAAACTAACCACTTATGATTAGAATAGCCGTTTTCATTTTTACTTTCGAATTATTTTAAAGGTTTATTTAGAAGTTGAACTTCTTGAAATGGATTCAAAATGCAGAATATGCAATTAAAAAGCAATTATTTAAAAACAAGTAGTTCCGTGAAGAATTAATAGCCTGTTTTTATATATCCTACTTATGTTAATTGCCTCTATCAATATACTAAATTTCACTTTGATTGCTGTAATAGACTAGTAGATATTGAGAACCGTCTAAATATTTCGGATGGTCACCATGTTGGAATTGTATATATGCAGGCCACTGAGTTACGTAATATTAGCTGATGATTGTTGCGTAGGATCATTTTTCAAACGTTAACTTCGATCGCATGATTAGGACACAAGATATACGGTAAAAACGGAATTTTAAAATTTCAGACAGCCACCATCTTGCAGTTATGTAAACAATTGAACTAAATTCGATGTCAGTGCATTACAATGTGTATTCAAATTTGCTGTACCATATTTCACTCCACTCGGATGGTTAAAAATTCGCTTGGCCACCATGTTCGTTTTGTACCTTACAGGTTGTGAAAGTTCCCTAGGTGAACTTCTAGTTGTGCCCTTTATCATCGTACAAAATTTCAGGGTGATATAGGTACTCCTCTGATTCGTAATTCATGGTAGGTGACATGAGATCTCATCCCTGTACATGGGTCTAGCCACCCATTTCACAGATCTGCCGAGGTTGACAGATCTCTCCTCCGATATCTGCGTTACTCCGTTGGAATTTTCACTTGCAACACTAATCTAAATCACATAAGTTAGTCCTCTTAAACATTCAAAACAATTCACTACACTAGTGTGCACCCGCGAGACTTATTGTAGGGGTTCTCAGTGAGTTGGTATGCCAGTGCATGCTCTAATTTTATTTATTTTTATTCATTACATTGTGCTGTTCTAAATTGTATACACGTGCAGAATACCAGTGCTCATATGTAATTCACAAACCTTTAAAACAAAACAAACTTACATTATAATGAGATTCAAATTGCGAAATTAAACACTAATTAAATTCACTAGAATTTTTAGTTTGATAATATATATTGTGTAAACATTTAAACCTCAACACCCGATGATGACCGCTTGAAGGGCGAAACGTGTAATCCTAAAGATTGCCCTCTTATAATAGTGATCATAAACTAACACAGGAATTGTTCCAGGAGTGTTATTAATATACAGTATTACACACATTGGGCAAATTAGTGTTGACCGACTGAAGAGTTACAAATATCAACGTATTTTGGTTAGTTTGAGGCAGGATTTAATTGGTCATGCTCATAACTTTTATGTCTGAGAGAAATCAATCACATCTAAGAAGTAAAAATTAATTGCATCGACGTTAATTTTTCATTATTTTATCATTGACGAGAGATGTCTTAAGTTATAACTGTACAATTATTGTTTTTGTAGTCTCTGGATTATTGTATTCTTCTATTCCTTGATATCCTCCATCGTAATAATAAATGCAAGTCAATATTTTCCCTTTACAGAGGAGCAGTCCTTACCATCTTAAAGCCCGCTTGATGAACAGACGAGTGGAAATCAATTTAGAGAAACTTACTCGCCTTTTGGTCTCAGCACAAGATTATATTCTGTTCTAATATTAATACCATATGCACGAAGCAATTTTCTTCAACAAACAATTTGTTATCATGATCACTCAGCTTTGTATTTATTTCCCAAATATTCTGATATTAAAATGGTATCTGTCATAATAAATTAACATTTTCTATATACACATATCACTTGCTTTCTCATGAGAATAATATTTCCACTCATTATCAAGAAACAGAGCCTCCGTGGCTAAGGCGGTAGCACGCCGGCCTCTCACCGCTGGGTCCGTGGTTCAAATCCCGGTCACTCCATGTGAGATCTGTGCTGGACAAAACGGAGGCAGACAGGTTTTTCTCCGGGTACTCCGGTTTTCCCTGTCAAAATTTCATTCCAGCAACACTCTCCACTATCATTTCATTTCATCTGTCATTCATTTCATCATTGCCCCAGAGGAGTGCGTCAGGCCTCGGCAGCCGGCACAGTTCATATCCTCGCCACTAGATGGGGGCTTCATTCATTCCATTCCTGACCCGGTCGGAGACTGGAAGCAGGCTGTGGATTTTCATCAAGAAACAGATATTCTAAGTCTCCCTGAAAATATTATTCCTATTAATAGAGAGGCACAGGTTACATGGATACGTCCTCCAGTAACCGAATCAACTTGAGTGAAAATTCAATCAGTTCAATATTAGGCAGTAGGAGCAATAATTCCTCGTGAATAGTCTACGCATAGAACTATTTTCAAAATTGGTCCAGATTTCATCGGATCTGCTGGATGTTTTTGGTACGTGACATGAATAAAACATGGCAGATGAAGCTCGACCCATATTTCTCACAAAGCAAATGAATTAACTTCTTAAAGGGTTTAAGTTCATGTCCCTGATATTTAGGAGAGCAGCATTCTCCTCCAATTTCTCGTGAATTGCGCTTATTGAACGTCCTTGTTCCACGTTGCGTTGTTTTGCTACAGTTGAAGTGATAGAAGCGATTTATCGGTGTTGCTATTTTCATTAAAGAAAGCTTTCCAGTCGGTCAACATGAGCTGCAATAATGTTTATTTTCTTTTCGAACAGAGAACATCAATCGATACAGACACTCAGGGTAGTTACACTTTCTTTACTTTACCGAATTTGTTATGGGGAGCTTTCGTAAAATGAATGCAGTGCAATGTCTCGTCATTAGAGCGTGACTTGTTGACAGCGTCATACGTAAAGTTTACACAAGCACTATGATATAAATTACTGCATAACATACATTGAATATTGGCATGAACATTCTGACGTGTCTCATCTTTTGAACATTTTGCATGATACAGCACACCCATTGTAACAATAAATTACAAGTCACGTCATTAACTGAACTTTAGGAATGCCAAGGTTTTTTTTTTTTTTTTTTTTTTTTAGCGTATGGCTTTTAGTGCCGGGAGTGTCCGAGGACATGTTCGGCTCGCCAGTTTTGTAGCTGCTTCGAGACGGACACCCAATGGGTGAGCTACAATTACCGTTGGGGAGGAAAGTTGGAAGGGAGGGTCGAGGAGTTGGAAGGTAGCGGCTGTGGCCTATAGTTAAGGACCAACCCCGGCATTTGCCTGGAAGGAAGATGGGAAACCACAGAAGACCATCTTCAAGGTTGCCGGCGGGGGGATTCGAACCTCCTCGCCTCCCGGATGTGAGCGACTGCCAACAGTCATGCCGCAACGACCTCGGCTAACTCACCCGGTAATGCCAAGGTGATCAGCACGAATTATGTACTTGTTCACTGAATTAACTTCACTTTATGTCCACTTCACATGTATTTTCAACTGAACGAGTTTGTAAAACTGTATGCTCTGGTGCCTCTTCTATAACCAAGACCCTGGCAGTCTCTAGTTGTAAATAAATAAAATAGAAGAAATTCTGAAAGTTTTTAATGTTTACTAAGAAACCAGAAGATGTCTATTTCTGAATGTGATTTTCTTCATTCGTGCGTTACAGACTTCCACCAACAAACTGACCACACAGAGCACATATCCTAGAAACAGCAAGAAGAAAGCTGTCTGCAGGTGTTCCAGTTTGTATTGTTCAGGCTCTGAAGTTTCCTTACTTGACGTTTCGAAACGTTGCCTCGGATAGAGACTTTTAAATTGCCATTCCTTCCATTTATCGTACAGTCCAAATTCAAATGTATCCATAACAGTAGAAGAGAACGCAGAATAATAAAGAGAATATAAGGGAGTTATAAAGATAAAAAATAGTCCGTCAATCCTTTCCTTCATTACGTGAATGAGACTGCTATCCTGGTTGGAGTTTTGCAAATACCTAATGAACGATTCTGCCTGATAACCACTCGTGATGACGCACACATTTCTATAGAGCAGTACGTCATATTCGTACAGGGTTACGCTTTTATCACGTTCCATTAATCTGTCGAGCAACTGTGGGTAGTTAATTTCCAATGTAGGCGTGATGAAACTCAAATAACCATATGCATACACAATGTTCAATCCAGACATGTAAAGATCTTGGAAAGTGTCGATCTCCGGATAATATTTAGTGACGCTCAGGAAACTAGTTAGAGTGCCTTGAAACGCGCTGGTTATTATGAGGCTGAAAAGTACCCAGAATAGAACGACCAGCCTGTCAGACAACACACTTGGGAGAGTTGGCAAAGAAACTGACAAAAAAGTGGAAAATGTGAGGAGAAAATTGGTGGAGAAACTCACCCCTGTGCCTTTACAGCGTTGTATAATATGCCACGACACAGCTAATAAAGGAATGCTGCAGATTATGAAACACCAGCCCATAACATCAAACGGAAGGAACAAGTTCATATATTGAGGGACGCGTTCAGATTTTGGCACCAGAAACACGATATTATCATAAAAGTGTGGATGCATTAACTCACGTTGATACATACCTGCGTAAGGTATCATTGATAGATCTAGCAAACCCTTTGTCATTGCTATGTATTCATTTCGCTCTGTTTTTACAACGAATTGTGGCACTGCATTAATGCGAGAAAGAAATACAGCTATATTCATTGCGTTAGGATGACTAAATAAATGTTTCTTGGTGTATGCACTTATCTTGACACCATTACCTTGAACGTTAAGAGGTTTCCTAGAGTATGCGGTATTGATAGCTTCATTCGATACATCGTGAACATCAATAACACCACCCCTTCCAAAAGGATTGTAGGTGAATGTCTTTATTTGTTCTGACATTCCTGTCGTTAAGGTAGATATTGCGACCAACACATTCAGTATCTTGTATCGCCACAATACTTGAAACACAGAGGACTCACAGCTGTCAATAGCAGTGGTAATGAACACGAGGAACCTTCCACGGGGGTTCCAATCACTCATTTGACTCAGATTGGCGACACTCTTATCAACAACGTCGCTGGAACATTGGGGAATGAAGAGGAGATATGAGTCACTCTTGAAGAATTTTTCCTTCTTCAGTTCTTCTTCACTATTTACCAACTGTACACCGGTGTAACATCGCTGGTGTATGAGGTGTAGTAATGTTGTGCAGACAGAGTTGCAGTTATGTCTGTCCATATACAGCGTTAAAGTGTTATTGACTCCATCAGCATTGTTGTCAAATAATGTGGAAATGAGTAGTGAGACATTTCCATTGGTAGTGTTGGGATCATGCTCCTTCAGATCAGGGATTACGATCGTTGAAGCTGGCTGCAGCACAATGAAGCTCAGAACACAAAACGCTGCTAGACCCATCCTCAGAAGACTGAGAGCAGTCCAGACAAATCTGTAACAGGAGAGAACATATATGTAACGTATACTCTTACAGATGGACTTGAGCAAAGTGTGTCTAGATAGGGACATTTGCAGTATTCACACCGTGTTTATTGTCTTGGAAATGTAGGTAATTCATGCCAAGATATTCAGCATACACAGTTTTACTGTTCGTTTGAATGTGAATAGGGGGGAAGTGTGTTTGCGAACACCGAAACATCACTTATTGATACATATTCCTTCTCCATTGTAGTCTTTATCTGAGGCATGCAGACAAAATTTCCGAAATTTCCACCTTTGCTCGAAAATTATTTACTCACACTCTTGGCTTGGAACTACCACGCCATACATGGAAATCACTCAACAGGATTCGAACGGGGCATGGGGTCTACGCAGACAGCTTATTCAAGTGGAATAAGGCTTCCTCACCTCAGTGCGACTGTGGTTTTGAAAGACAGACCATCCAACATATCGTGGAGTACTGCAGCCTTCGAGCCTATAATGGGAACCTGAAAGATTTTCATGATGCAACGCAGCCTGCTCTAGATTGGATTTCAAATTTAAATCTTACCTTGAAAATCTGAACATTTTATTATCTCCTCATTCAAAATTTATTTTTAAATGTAGATTAAATACTAATGTATATGTTTAATGTGTCCCTTAGCTTCTAATTATGTAACCATGCCATACGCTAAATAAATAAATAAATACTCACACTCTGCGATATATACCTGCATTAGACTGACCATTTAGACCCATACGGTGACATTTCCTTATGAGTTCGCTATATGCAAGGCAGGGATTACATTCCGACATATTCTCAATTGCCGAGAGTTAAGGGTTTGAATGCAGGTTCTGATAGTAACGTGCACACAGAAATTGATTTTATATTACTTCCTTTGTAGAGCGAGACTTGCGTGACACCCTGTAGATCAAGTTTATTTTGCGTATACGACTATGACTCCAACTAACATCTTATCGTGTAATCTTTCAATATTTGACAAGTGGACATGGTTTCTGTTCGAACGAGCGTAACAACATACGCGCTTGAATGAACGTGCACCGGTTTAAGAGCAAACTCTGATCTTTTGAATTATTAGCTATATTTTCCTGTTGTTGTTGTTAGAGTCTTCAGTCTTTTGACTGGTTTGATGCAGCACTCCATACCTCCCTGTCCTGAGCTAATCGTTTAATCTCTACATAGCTACCACACCCTACATCCGAGGCTATCTGTTTAACATACTCTAACCTTGGTCTATCCCTACAGTTTGTAACGTGTTTTTCGAGGGGATTTTACACCACTGGCATAAGTCAGTAGGAAGCCATTCTATATTTATTTACGCGGTAAATTGTTCAGCCAAGAGAGGTTTTCATGTAACTTATTATTATTATTATTAACTTATTAATATTATTAAGGTATTTTTGGAGCATTTTTTATAAAATTACAAGCTGTACCCGGCATGCGTTGCAATGCCAATCAAAGAAATTGTTGGCGTTGAAATTCTGTTTCTTGAAGTGCTTTTGGATACGCAACATGTTTTTCAATTTCCGTTAACTGCCTCTAAGCTATCGTAAAATGGATTTTCTAATTTAGAACCATACGAGGGAGCGTGAACAATAACTTTCAAAAGTTTCATCGCAATCGGATGAATGGCATATGAACGTATACGGGATTTTGTTTGAACGATTCTTGCGCTGTCACTCAATTGTTGAATCTACTCGTACGCTACCTATTGAGAAATGGATTTACTAAGTCGAAACCCTACCCTGGCGTGTACACAATAACTCATCAGGGTTTCATCACAATCGAAGAAGGTTATTTGAACGCATAGGGGATTTTGTTAAAACGCTTCGCGCGTCGTCACCAATTTGTTGCATATACTCGTGCGCTACCTATTGTGAAATGGATTTACTAAGTCGAAACCCTTCCCTGGCGTGTACACAATAACTCATCAATGATTCATCGCAATCGGATGAATGGCATATGCACGTATATGGGGTTTTGTTTAAACGATTCGTGCGCTGTCACTCATTTGTTGAATCTACTCGTGCGCTACCTATTGAGAAATGTATTACTAAGTCGAAGCCCTTCCCTGGCGTGTACACAATAACTCATCAAGGTTTCATCGCAATCGAAGAATGTTATATGAACGCAATAGGGGATTTTGTTGAAACGCTTCGCGTGTCGTCACCCAATTGTTGCATCTACTCTTGCGCTACTTATTGTGAAATGGATTTACTAAGTCCCCTTCCCTGGCGGGTACACAATAACTGATCAATGTTTCATCGCAATCGGATGAATAGTATATGAACGCATACCTGATTTTGTTTAAACGATTCGCGCTCCGTCACTCATTTGTTGAATCTACTCGTGCGCTACCTACTGTAAAATGTATTTACTAAGTTAGAAACCGTCACGTAAGTGTCCACAACATCTCACCCAAGTTTCATCGCTATCGGACTAATGGGATATGAAGACATAGGGGACTGTATTGAAACGCTCCGCGTGTCGTCGTTCATTTGTCGAATCTACTCGTGTGCTACCTAATGTGAAATGTATTTACTAAGCCAGAAACCTACCTTGGAGTGTCCACCATATTTCACCCAAGTTTCACCGCTAACGGCAGAATGGTATATGACCTTATACGGGACTTTGTTGAAACGCTTCGCGCGTCGTCCCTCATTTGTTGAATCAACTTGTGCGCTGCATATTGTATAGTGGATTTACTAAGCCAGAAATTTTCCATGACGTGTACACAACATCTCACCCAAGTTTCATAGCTACGGACGAATGGTACATGAATGCATACGGGACTTGGTTGAAACGCTTCGCGTGTCGTCGCTCATTTGTTGATTCTACTCTTGCGCTACATATTGTAATATGGATGTACTCAGCCAGAAACCTTCCCTGGAGTGTACACAACATCTCACCCAAGTTTCATCGCAATCGGATGAATGGTATGTGAACGTATACGGGACGTTGTCGAAACGCTTCGCGCGTAGTCACTCATTTGTTGAAGATAAACGTGCGCTTCGTATTGTAAAATGGATTTACTTAGCCAGAAACCTTTCCTGGAGTGTACACAACAATTCACCAAACATTTATCACTATCAGACGAATGGTATATGACTTTATACGGGACTTTGTTGAAACGCTTCGCGTGTCATCGCTCATTTGTTGAATCTACTGGTGCGCTACCTATTGTAAAATGTATGTACTAAGCCAGAAACCTTCCCTGGAGTGTACACAACATCTCACCCAAGTTTCATCGCTATCGGATGAATGGTATATGAAATTATATGGGACTTGATTGAAACGCTTCGCGCGTCGTCGCTCATTTGTTGATTCTACTCATGCTCTACCTATTTTTAAAGGGATTTACTAAGCTAGAAACCTTCCCTGGAGTGCACACAAAATCTCAGCCTAGTTTCCTCGCTATCGGATGAATGGTATATGAACGCAAACGTGACTTTGTTGAAATGCTTCGCGCGTCGTAGCTCATTTGTTGATCTACTCGTGCGCTGCCTATTGTAAAGTGGATGTACTAAGCCAGAAAATTTCCCAGCAGTGTACACAACATTTTACGCAAGTTTCATAGCTATCGGACGAATGGTATATGAATGCATACGGGACTTTGTTGAAACGCTTTGCGTGTCGTCGCTCATTTGTTGAATCTACTCGTGCGCTATCTACTGTGAAATGTATTCACTAATTTTGAAACCTTCACGTAAGTGTACACAACATCTCACCCAAGTTTCATCGCTATCGGACGATTGGTATATGAACACATACGGGACTTTGTTGAAATGCTTCGGGCATCGTCGCTCATTTGTTGAATCTATGCGTGCGCTACCTATTGTAAAATGGATTTACTAAGTCAGAAACCTTCCTTGGAGTGTACTCAACATCTCACCCAAGTTGCATCGCTATTGGACGAATGGTATATGAACGCATAGGAGACATACATACCCACAGACAAACTATCATGTAACATTGATTTTATATATAAAGATAGATAGATAGATAGATAGATAGATAGATAGATAGATAAGCATACCGATAGGTTTTCAGTGTTATAGAAAATACTATCAAGCAAATTATTACGAACAACATTATCATAGAAAATTATATGATTATGGAATTTTACAGAGTTTTGTCAGTTAGGGTATTGTGAGAGAGATGAGTCACGGGGAATTCGGCTACAGGCTAATTCTTGTCAAGAAGCATGACGCAAGCTGGGTTGCAGCATCAAGAAAAGGCGAAATGGTCTGGAACGGTAATCGACATCATCCTCGCGCCGATTGTAATGACCCTGAGGAGGGGAGTAGCGCGTGGTGGCTGAGCCAATCAGAGGAGAGCGGGCGAGAAGAAGCCGGGTCCAGAGAGGGGAAGCGACGAATGCATATATGGTTTGCGCGCCGTGAAGGCAGGACGACTATCTTTGTAAAACTTAACCAGTGTGGTTGCACGTGTGTGGGTTCCGATGTTCGGACCATAAAGTTATCATGTCTACAAGTATCCCATCAACTAACGAAGAAGATGACGACGTCCAGGAGACTGTGGGAAGCTCTCTTCAACATCCAGTACGAGGGAAATGCTACGGCAATTTCCAGTGGTAAGCGCGAATGACTCAGAACTACGTAATCTCTCGTCTCTTTGTTTTATATTCAGTATTTCAGTAGCTTCATAGCTTTGGAATAAGAGTAAAATCAGTAATTTATCCGACTCCGTTTTCACGTAATTCTCTAGCGATAATATTCAAATCGCAACGCTCCAATTTAAATTTAAACTTATTATTAATTTTGCCATACTTGTTTTATAGAATAAATTCATTTCTTTTAACCATGCAATCGTTGCTTTCAGTAGGTAGCATTAGATATAGACCAAATTCCTTCTCCTGATACAATTGTTAGTTGGGTTAATGATCAAATCATACCACGATCTGAGTGAAAAGATTCTTGGATGTGTTCTACCAGAGCTAGGTGTTGTTAAATATAAATTTAGATTTCAACATAGCGTTGAGGTCTTGGCGCCCATTCAAACAACATATCTTAGTCAGAGTAAATATTTCAAAGTGCAATGCAGGGCTAGTAAACGCATTACATTTGTCACGCAAGAGTAAGAGCAATAAGGGAAAGTTACAATTGTCGCTACCAACTTGGGGCTGAAAACCTAATAACATTTGTGGAAGGAGAAGGGTATATATTTCTGTGCCTGTATTTTATTTTATTTTCATTTATCGGTGTGTATCAGCATGGGTAGTGCTGAGGAAGAGATGAAGTTGCGTAGTGGTCACCAGTTGGATAGTGAAGATACGAGCAGTATGGCTAGTCTTGGAAATGAAAGCAGTACAGGGATGTCGGAGGTAAATCCCGATACTGAGGGGGTAATCAATACAGTCAAGCAGGGTTAGAGAGTTTGCTTCTTCAGTTTATGCAACAAAATAAAATTAGCACAGATGCTTTAAATGCTAAACTCGAACAAAATAATGCGAAACTTGAACACAATAGTAGGGAAAATGAAGAGAGTACTGAAACTCTAAATGCTAAACTTGAACAAAACAGTAGGGAAAATAGAGAGAGTACTGAAGCTTTAAACGCTAAACTTGAACAAAACAGTAGGGAAAATAGAGAGAGTACTGAAACTTTAAATACTAAACTTGAATAAAATAATGCTAAATTAGAACAAAACAGTAGGGAAATCAGTGATAAATTTGAGCTGATTAGAGGTGAGATCAGGGGGGTGATGGAACAGAAGGCTAAAGAGATTATTGCAGATGTAGACAGAAAGTTAGGAAAAGTACAGGAGGAGTTAGAAATTAGAATCAGTACACAGGCTGAAAATTTATAAGAACTTGTGCAACTGGAAACACAGCAGGTCAAAAAGCAATTGGGGGGAGAAATTGACAAAATTCAGGTAGCAACCAAAGAGGTTAAAGAACAGCTGGGGGGAAGAATTGATAAAGTACAATATGCAGAAATAATCACTGAAGTTAATACTTTAAGGGAGAGGAATAAGGAAAGCATTAATGAGATTAGTGAGAAACAAGCTAAATTAAGTGGTAAAGTTGAAGCATCGGAAGGGAGCATTAGGTTAACTGTAACTAATATTGAAAGAAAAGCTGAGGAGAAAATTGTTGAACTAGAACAGAAGTTGAAAGCCAGAATTAGGCAGGAAAATAGCCAGAGTAGGCCAGTTTATGTGAATAGCACACACAGGGAAATAGAACTAGGTAAATTTAGTAATCGGCAGGGTTGTCCAATGGAGTTCATGAATACTATAGAAAATAAATTCGGGGAGAGGTTGGAAGATGGTAGTATTGAGTGGTGCCAGGTAGTTGAAATTTTAGAGCAAGCGTTTGTAGGAGAGACAAGAAACTGGTTTGCTGTCTACAGAGACAATTTCGAGAATATTTCAAATTTTAAAGTTAAATTTTGTGAGAAATTTTGGTATGAGGTGATTCAGTCTCAGCATCGTGAGGGAATTGTGTGTGGGAAATATAACCCGAGAGGAAACTACACTATGACCGAGTACTTTTTAGGAAAGGTATTAACGTGCAAATATCTGGATGGTTTGAAGGAGGAAAGTGATGTAGTCAGGCTATTGCTAAGACATTTTCCATATAGAATCAAGGAAGCTGCCTGTATCCAAAATGTTAAATCTATTTCACAAGTGGAGAATTTATTAAGTACATTCGATGCTCTGGGAAGAGGTGGTTACGAGGAGAATTTTGGTAGGTACCAGGGTAACAATAATACTAGGCCTAATGAGAATAGGAATCAGGAAGTTCAAGGGAACAGTGGCGAAGGGGCCAGCGTCCAAAATAGGGGGAACCAAAATAATAATAATAATCAGCAAAACCAGTACAGAGGAAATGGGTATGGTACGAACTACCAAGGTAGAAATAATGATTTCAGGGGAAATCAAGGCCGAAATAATGATTTTAGGGGTAACCAAGGGAGGTATAATAACAATAATAATTATAACCAGAACGGGGGTCAAGGAGGGAATCAGCCCAATGGTAATAACGGACAGAGAGATACCGTTAACACAACCCAGAACAACCAGACCAGTGCAGTAGTGAGTAGTACTACACCAAGCGGTAGCGGTGCTTTAAACACGAACCAGGTTGCGATGTAAGGTCAGAATCTCAGTCTGTAACATGCCCTGTCCATACACTTATACAGGAACCCTATGACCTAAATGTAAGAAATGAATTATTACGTGAACTAAATGATGAAGGTATTATTCAGGAAGTGGTTAGTAAGAGCCCCATAGTTAAATTTAACGTGTCCGAGGCGTACACAGATGTTTTAATTGATAGTGGTTGTATGAAGAGTTGCATAAGTAGTGCATTTTATGATAAAATGAAAGGAACTGGAGTAAATTTTGAGGAGATGCCAATTAAAAGCACTTTTGTTATCACAGCTGTTGGGAAGAGGTCTAAAGTAATTTCTAAGTAAGTTTTAGTAGACATTAAAATTAATAATCACGTAGAAAAGCAGATTTGTCTTGTAATTCCAAATTTAGTATTCAGTGTTATCTTGGGTTCAGAGTGGCTAAGTAGAGTGTCTGGTAACTTATGTTATGATGTAGGGAGTTTGAAATTTAAATGGGGTGATTCTGAGGTAGAAATAGCGTTCAATGACCATATTCAGAGAAGTAGTGTTGTAGGTGTGATTTGTACTTTAAATGAGATATCGCCAGCCGTAGAGCGGGGCTCTCCATGTTTTGTGGGCAGTGTGATTACGAACGGTAGTCTAGAGGACTCGTTACGTGATGCTGCATTTCAGGGAAATATAGAGGTGGAACAATGTGTTCGGCTCTATGATGTGTTATTGTGTAATAGGAGAGTTTTTGAGGATCGCATTGGTATGGCCAATTGCTATACACATTCATTGAACGTTATTGATAGGTCAGTATTCACAGGACATAGATATCCTGTACCTTTCGCTTATCAGAGTGCAGTTGAGGCACAAATTAGCCAGATGCTTGAAGATGGGATTATTGAGCACTCTAACAGTCCATATGTTAATTCTTTGATCACGGTACCCAAGGCCGACGGCACAGTTCGTATTTGTTTAGACGCTCGTTTGGTTAACAGTAGAATTAGTTCAGATCAGTTGAAATCTATGTCAATAGAGGAATTAATGCAAACATTTGAGGGGAAGAAGTATTTCACTTGTGTAGATCTGAGTTCCAGTTTTTGGCAAGTGCCACTTATGTACGAGGATAGACCATTTACAGCTTTTAGTCATAAATATAACCTTTATCAATTTTGTAGAACACCTTATGGGTTAAAGAGTAGTTCAGCAGCTTTAATTAAGGCTTTAAACATCGCATTAGGGGATGTCACAGGAGAGTTTGTAACCATTTACATAGATGATATGGTAATTAGTTCACGCTGTTTTGAGGAGCATCTACGTCATTTAGATATAGTTTTTCAGAAGTTAGATCAGGCAGGGTTCACTTTGAAGCTGCCTAAGTCGTCATTCTGTCAGTCCGAAGTGACAACTTTAGGTCATAGAGTGTCGAGTGGAGGTGTGACACCAGAAGAAAGTAGGGTTAATAAGATTCTTAACGCAGAGGTGCCACAGAATGTTAAACAGTTAAAAACATACCTGGGAATTTGCAACTTTTTCAGGAGGTTCGTTCTTAAGTACTCAGGGTTGGTAGAACCATTCAGGGAATTGCTTAAATGTGGGACTCGGTGGAGATGGGAGTCCAAGCATGATCAGGCTTTCAGAGCGCTGAAGGAAGGTTTTGAGAAAGCTGTAGTGCTGAAATATCCTTTGAAAGATAAGGAATATGTGGTTATGACAGATGCTTCACATATGGGCATTGCTGGAGTATTATGTCAGAAAGATTATGAGGGTAATCTGTGCATTGTGTCTTTAGCCTCGCGAGGACTGACAGCAGCAGAGAAAAGATACACGATTACTGAGTTAGGGCTTTTAGGTATTGTTTTCAGTTTGGGGAAATTTAGAATGTATTTAGTAGGGGGGAAATTTGAGATCCATACAGATCACCATGCATTACTGTATATGAGGACTTGTAAACTCAGTTCTAACAGAGTTAGTAGGTGGATTCTTGCTCTGCAGGAATACGAATTCACAGTAAAATATATTAAAGGTAAAGATAACATTCTTGCGGACATGCTATCTAGGGACACTAATTTATGTAGGGATTATCCTGTGATTAAAGCAGAGGACGGTATTTTAATATGTGCATGTGTGGACAGTAGCAACAGGGCATCGTTATAGATACTGAGAAATATGTTAGTGGAGCAACGTGATGACATTAAGGATGTGTCATAAAGTGAGTGTGTTTAGCTGGCGAGCCACCTATCAAATGAGTAAGTGTGGTATTTAGTGCGTGGAAGATCTGGTCTTCTAGGCAGGCGTATCAGAAGTCACACAGGGGGGTAGTATGTAAGTAATTGAGAGTTTTCAAGGTACAGGGAAATATGACGGGATTGTCGGATGCTCTTGAGCACTAAAATGTCTCGATACACCAAGGCCAGAATTTGGTAGCGCTGGTGAATTCCCATTTGTCTCCTAGAGATGGGTGAGCGCTTGTACATGGTATTTTTGCTTAAGGCGTCCACGAGACAAAAGATAGGCCATCAGAAGGCGAGACAGTCCTTCATGAAACTCATACATAACAGCACACGTGATTTCTGTTTACTGCCTCGCCATGTAAGAGTTGTAAGTGTGTAATTTAAGGTAATTAGTAAAAAGGTATTATTTGAGTGAGGAGAACTGGTCCGGGTAGCGAACTAGTATTAAGTAGAATTTGGTCTACGGTTCCCAACAGCTTAAGAAGACAGGGCGATTACGGCACAGAAATATTTGGTGTTATATGTAATGCGCACTTACTGTTTTTTTTTCAGAAGTCAATATTAATTTTGTCTTATATAAAGAGAGATTAAGTATTATGGTCACGATGCGCTGCCACAATAGTGTGATCGTGTGCTCAGTGAGATCAGTGAGGTTAAATTTCACCATATGGAAGGAACCTCCAGTGAAATTAGGAAGTTCTGTGGTGATAAATATATCAGAACACCTTTGATGCGTGTGATGTGACATCATAAATACACAGTGCTTACACATTCATTATGTCTATTTTCCCAACATAGAGAAATTTGAGAGGCGGAAATATCCGTGGAACATTATTCTATATGAAAAACATTGGACTGGTTGCAAAGTGCAATCCATAGTGACAACAAACTTTGACGCAAAGTGCGTAAAGAAAAATTATGAGTGTATATATATGTAATTTAGGATGATTTCATTTATGTAATATGAATTTTGGATGGGGTTTTATTAACGTGTCTGGGATAATCGCATAATGAACCGTCGTCACGGTAAATCATCCGATGATCCGAGGCGAATATGTAACGAGTTTTTCGAGGGGATTTTACGCCACTGGCATAAGTCAGTAGGAAGCCATTCTATATTTATTTACGCGGCAAATTGTTCAGCCAAGAGAGGTTTTCATGAAACTTATTATTATTATTATTATTATCTTATTATTATTATTATAAAGGTATTTTTGGAGCATTTTTTATAAAATTATAAGCATACCGATAGGTTTTCAATGTTATAGAAAATACTATCAAGCAAATTATTACGAACAACATTATCATAGAAAATTATATGATTACGGAATTTTACAGAGTTTTGTCAGTTAGGGTATTGTGAGAGAGATGAGTCACGGGGAATTCGGCTACAGGCTAATTCTTGTCAAGAAGCATGACGCAAGCTGGGTTGCAGCATCAAGAAAAGGCGAAATGGTCTGGAACGGTAATCGACATCATCCTCGCGCCGAGTGTAATGACCCTGAGGAGGGGAGTAGCGCGTGGTGGCTCAGCCAATCAGAGGAGAGCGGGCGAGAAGAAGCCGGGTCCAGAGAGGGGAAGCGACGAGTGCATATATGGTTTGCGCGCCGTGGAGGCAGGACGACTATCTTTGTAAAACTTAACCAGTGTGGTTGCACGTGTGTGGGTTCCGATGTTCGGACCATAAAGTTATCATATCTACAAGTATCTCATCAACTAACGAAGAAGATGACGACGTCCAGGAGACTGTGGGAAGCTCTCTTCAACATCCAGTACGAGGGAAATGCTACGGCAATTTCCAGTGGTAAGCGCGAATGACTCAGAACTACGTAATCTCTCGTCTCTTTGTTTTATATTCAGTATTTCAGTAACTTCATAGCTTGGGAATAAGAGTAAAATCAGTAATTTATCCGACTCCGTTTTCACGTAATTCTCTAGCGATAATATTCAAATCGCAACGCTCCAATTTAAATTTAAACTTATTATTATTATTAATTTTGCCATACTTGTTTTATAGAATAAATTCATTTCTTTTAACCATGCAATCTTTGCTTTCAGTAGGTAGCATTAGATATAGACCAAATTCCTTCTCCTGATACAATTGTTAGTTGGGTTAATGATCAAATCATACCACGATCTGAGTGAAAAGATTCTTGGATGTGTTCTACCAGAGCTAGGTGTTGTTAAATACAAATTTAGATTTCAACATAGCGTTGAGGTCTTGGCGCCCATTCATACAACATATCTTAGTCAGAGTAAATATTTCAAAGTGCAAGGCAGGGCTAGTAAACGAATTACATTTGTCACGCAACAGTAAGAGCAATAAGGGAACGTTACAAGTTCTTGTCCTCGACCCTTCCTTCCATAACTAAGCTTGCTATTCCTGGGTGTCTTAGTATGTGTCCTACCTACCTATCTCTTCTCTTCATTAGCAGTCGCCAGAAACATCTCTCCTCTCCCACTCGTCTTAATACCTCTTCGTTTGTAACCCTATCTACCCATCTGATCTTCATCATTCTCCTCTAACACCACATTACAACCGCTTCAATTCTCCTCTTTTCTGCTGCACCAATAGTCCAAGTTACACTTCCATAGAGCGCCACGCTCCAGACAAAGGTTTTCAAAAATAACTTCCTAATACCTAAATCTATATTCGATGTCTACAGATTCCTTTTTTGTAGAAATGCTTTCCTTGCCTGGGCCAACCTACTTTTTATATCCTCATTGCTACGTCCATCACTGGTAATTTTGCTTCCTTAGTAACGGAAGTCTCTTACTTCCTTTAGTTCTTCCCCTGCCAATTTGATGTCCATAGAGGTTTCTGATATATTGCGGCTTCATTCCAATATTTTTGTTTTACATTTATTAATTTTCATCGTGAATTCTTTCCTCAAGACGGAGTCCATACCATTCAAAAACTCATTCAAATACCTCAGGCGTGTCGGCCAAGATGACGATGTCATCAGCAAATCTCAGAGTTGAAATTATTTCTCCTTGAATCTTCTCTCCCACTTTAAATTTCTCTTTAATTTCCTTCATTGCTTGTTCAATGTAAAGATTGAAAAGTATGGGTGATAAGTTGCAGCCTTGCCTCACACCTTTCTGAATACCAGCTTCACTCTCATGTACATCAACTCGAATGACTGCTGTCTGGTTTCTGTATAGATTGTAGATCACCCTCCTATCCCTATGCTTTATTCCAATCATTTTCAAAATGTCAAACAATTTAGTCCAATCAACGTTATTAAAAGCCTTTTCTAAGTATACAAATGCCATTTTCCTTAAAACATATAATCATTCTTGGCCTGGAAAGTTAAAATAACATTAATGATTGCCTCTAAAGTATCTGACAGGAAGATAATAAAGGAAGAGTCAAGGATTATTCGAGTAGGCCTATTCGCTTAACATTCGTATTTGCCCGTTTGTGTTTGCTATTATTTAGTTAAGTATAATATCTCACGTTATTTTTAGTAGCTACTTCACATTCTTGTTCCTGTTCTAAGTTGGTGTAAAATGTAAATTAGAATGGTAATGAGACAACAAATTTAGTCTGTTTTAGCACTACGACTGTCTTCCCTGTAAGCTCCCAGTATACTGAGCCGTTCTCGTGATTAAGTCAGCGACCAGATGGTTTAAGCACGTTATTGCTCCCTGTTATCAGTCTCCCTCGTCATGGGCTACGTCAGCTTAGAATATGTTCTTGTCAACTCGCTGGTTTGTATACTGGCTCAGCTCTACTAACCTCATACTCATCAATCAACACTGCGTAGGTGCTGCCTCACTCAGCCTTCAATTCTCTACAGTCATGAAAATGCACGAACGCACTTCCAATACCCACTAGTCGACATACATCAACATCAACGCTCAGGCATAATTGCTTTTAATTTCCAATGCCGTACTCCATGGAAGTGCTGTTCTACTAGCCGATATCCGGCAACTCACTACATCAATGGTAAGGAATGTTCGTCTTCCACTTCCAATACCCTACGGTAACCGCTTGTCCACACTTGTCTACAACAACGGCAAGGCATGTTCGCTACCATTTCAATTACTCTACGGGAGCGCTGCTCCGCCATTCATTAGTCGCCTTACACATCTAATATTATGTACATCAACGCTAAGGCTTGATCGCCTTACACTTGTAATATGATGTACATCAACGCTAAGACATGAAGCTGAGATTGGAATTGAAGTGGCCATGGCCTTACATTAGGAACCATCCCGGAATTTACCTAAATTGAAATGTGAATCCACTTCTAGAATGGCCGAGGTGGGATTCGATACTAACTCTTTTCAGTTTTTACTCATGAGGCAGAGTGTACCACGTTCCAGGCCTCACATTAGAATCAAAACCGGACATCCGGGGCTACAGAGAAGAATGCTAGTCACTACACCAATTGGTGGTTATGTATCATCATCATAATCATCATCATCATCCTCCTTTCATGCGTTAGTCCTAGAAGAACTATTACGGTCCACACAAAAGATTTGAATTTTTACGCCATCTTTTCCAAGGGCGACCTACAGATCTCTTCCCACCGGGTCAGTAGTTGACGACTGCATTAGGGATCCTGCTTCTATTCATCCTGTTAGAGGTGTCCTAGCCAATTTCTTTGGTATTCATTGATGTATTCCAATATAGGTCTGCTGATAAGACCATTCACCGCTTCTGTGTTTCGTTTGTAATCCCACTTAGTGACTCCAGCTGTTCGTCGCATATATTTCATTTCGGTGGTAGTTATTCGTCTGTCATCGCATTTCCTCAGGGTCCACGCTTCGCTACCACAACAAAGTACTGGTCTTGCTAAGGTTTTGTAATTTCTTGTTCGGTTGTGTTTCTGAACTAATGATGTCATAAAACTTTATTGATGATTCCTAAATATCTGTTGAATTTAAAGATTTTCTCGGGTATGTCCATTTCTTCAAGGAAAGACAGTTTGTAACCAAGGTATTTAACATTGTTTACTCTTTCCAAAATTTTATTATCCAAGCAGATCTTAATTCTTACTGGTTTCCGTGCCACAGAATGCCATTATCTTAGTTTTCTCTAGAGATATTTCCATTGAGAAGTTTTCTGAGACTAGTTTCAGGTTATGTGGTTATGTATCAATGCTAAGGCATAGTCAACCTCTAATACTCTACGGGAGAGCTGCTTCACTCATATTCACTGTAGTAAAGTTCAATTATCGTTGTGTGAATCAAGCCTTAACAATACAGTCTACTTAAGTTAACTTCGTTACTTTACCATGCCAAAGCTACATCATTTATTCTGGAAGTATGTGAAGTCATTTTGTAATTTATGTTTCTTTGGGTGTGTCTGTAGTAAGCTTTCGTTTTAAGGGATTTGTATGTCATATATGTAGTCTTGTGATTAGTTATGTCTCGTTGGTTTGTTCGTCATTTGCGTGTGTTGGGTTACGTATTGTTCTTTGTTTATGTTTGTGGAGTGACATACTTTGTTTTTAAGGGCGGGATTTTCCTATTCTTTGGTAACTTGACTTCATAAGCTTCCTAGAAGATTTCTCCTGACTACGTTATGTAGTCAGCCTGTGGTGGGAAGAAAGTACTATTTACATTATTGTTAACTTGTTTTAAATCTCCGCGTTTATTAATTGAGTTTATCTTTAAACGACCTCCAATCTACAACACGTTAGGCATCTCTCGGTTTTCTTATCTTTATTACCTGATTTATTTTTATACTTGTATTTACTTTGTTTTGATATGATGTGTACATATTTTATTTCAGGCCCATCATCCCTCATCTTACCATTTCACGCACCCCTTGTTTCCCCTTTTGCTATGTCTTGTTTTTTGATAGTTAAATTTTTATTTTATTCAACCTTTACTCGAAGAATGTGGTCATTCCTAATTGGTGTTCCATCTAGTTCTAAATGCGAATGGTACACAACATGGCCGGTCCCCATTCCGCGCATGCGGGGAGCCTTTTCGGTTCCTCAGTCTTGCCATCGACTGTGTGCGTTGGGTGGTGGTTACCGCGCGGGTCAGTTGGTAGCAGAGCGTGGTTGTGTCAATTTCACTTTTTGAATATTGGGAGATTAATTATGTGATGACTGCATTTTTCATGTATTGGTTGTTATGACATTTTTCTTAAATTATTTTGTAAATTCCTTGGAACTTAGAGATGTCCTAAGCTAGGTCGTGCCTTTCTGTTGGCTACATTACGTGTATTGTATTGCAATTCGTTTTCACAATTGAAAAGTGTGGGCTATTGGCAAGTGTAGTGGGAGACTTAACTACTAAACTGCGTAAGAACTGTTTGACACGAACTTTCTCTACTTCGACAATACATATGACTGCTATTTAAAACGTTATTCTGCCTTCCTTGAAATCTTCGTCTATGGACCCCGTACTGCCATTCCTAACTATCTCTTTGGCGAGCTATTACAAATCAGCTGTGACTTATTCAGACGTCTGGCCATTGATACAACCCACAATCCTCTCTGCTCCGTGTTACGTCAGGGCCCGACTATCACGTGACGCAGACAAATGACAGTCACGTTACCAGCTGATAAATGTCAACACGAATACATGTAGTGATTGCTTTTCTACATTGTACGTCGGACTTGTAAACTGCGTCCAAGATTGGGGCGTGGGAGAGATGTACCGTTTCTATTTTCGATATTTTGACGCCGTGTCCATCTAGCGGTCATTTCTAAAAACATCTAAAAGATCATAATTTCGGCTCGTCTTGAAATGGAAAACGCCCGCGATGAAGAATCCGTCTATAACGAAGGAACACGACTTCGGCGATTGTTATCAGACCTAAATTGTTATGACGAGGAGATGAAAATCGAGAACCATGATGTCTAGTTAAAAATCTGTAAGACGCAAAATATTTTGAAATGAAGTTCGGAAATTATATATATAAATACGTGTACAACGTCCTCGCTCTCAATTCTATTCGTCATGCGTATTCAAATGGAGACCTGGTTGTAGCACGAAAGTGTACATATGTATTTTGAAGCTGTCGACGAGATCTTCGGACCGTCTCTGGAAAAGCAAAGTCCTTAGGCCTATGTATTTTGAAGTGTCAACATGCATGGATATGTGTAACGTGAAGTTAGGTTAATATAAAATTGTCCACCTACTTTCAAGTGATAACTTGTCCCCTTTCTAGATGGGAGGTCGTTTATGTTATGTTTGGTTATTCTGTTGGTAATTGTTCCTCCCTCTTATATAGAAATGCGTGATGAGGAACCGTGCTGTTATTTTGGGTTTATGTCTTAAGGGTTTGTTGTTGTTTCTGTTCTTTTGGTTTTTCCTTATTCTGTGCGTGTCCTTTGCGTGTGTTTGTCACGAAACGTAATTGTAATCATGAGAAGTGTTTCTAACTAATTTCCAATTCCTTGGGAGTATGTGGGTGCTCTGGAGTGCTATTGGGGATTCGTTATTTTAGTTTTAGTTAACGTGTCTTGACGGAGAAGGGTGTGTGTCCATCGCATTGGATGACCTTGTGTCTGTATTGTTGGGACACACATCTATTTGTTTGCTTCTTTAAGGGTTGTTTTATTTAGATGCCAGTCATTTGTGCACCTCAAGAATGCCTATTTTGTGTTTTTTTCTTTCCTTGAGGACTGGGCTTGCATCGCCAATGTTTGTGTCCGAAACACTGTTCATTTTATAATTACGGTTCTAGACGTGATATTAAGGGTGGGTTAATGTTAATCGTTTAAGTGGGGCTCGACTGAAAGCCAAGGGTCATGTCATTCATGTTCTTGTTATGTGCGGTTTCAGTCGAGAAACAACACGTGAACTCATTACGCTTATTAAATGAGATGTATGGGTTAGCCTTTCGAGACGGTGGAATGTGTGTTCATTGTATGTGTCCGGGACTGCAATCGACTCCCATTTTGTCTTCCGTAAGATAACCGAGTCTCGTGCTTTTTTTATTTATTTTTTTCGAAAAGGAGATTTATTCAGGAGTACGTGAAGTCATTTTGTAATTTGTGTTTCTTTGGGTGTGTCTGTAGTAAGCTTTCGTTTTAAGGGATTTGTATGTCATATATGTAGTCTTGTGATTAGTTATGCCTCGTTGGTTTGTTCGTCATTTGCGTGTGTTGGGTTACGTATTGTTTTTGTTTATGTTTGTGGAGTGACATACTTTGTTTTTAAGGGCGGGATTTTCCTATTCTTGGGTAACTTGACTTCATAAGCTTCCTAGAAGATTTCTCCTGACTACGTTATGTAGTCAGCCTGTGGTGGGAAGAAAGTACTATTTACATTATTGTTAACTTGTTTTAAATCTCCCCGTTTATTAATTGAGTTTATCTTTAAACGACCTCCAATCTACAACACGTTAGGCATCTCTCGGTTTTCTTATCTTTATTACCTGATTTATTTTTATACTTGTATTTACTTTGTTTTGATATGATGTGTACATATTTTATTTCAGGCCCATCATCCCTCATCTTACCATTTCACGCACCCCTCGTTTCCCCTTTTGCTATGTCTTGTTTTTCGATATTTAAATTTTATTTTATTCAACCTTTACTCGAAGAATGTGGTCATTCCTAATTGGTTCTCCATCTAGTTCTAAATGCGAATGGTACACAACATAGGTTTAAGATCCATGGCCGGTCCCCTTTCCGCGCATGCGGGGAGCCTTTTCGGTTCCTCAGTCTTGCCATCGACTGTGTGCGTTGGGTGGTGGTCACCGCGCGTGTCAGTTGCAACAATCAGACTATCTTATAGATCTCCTGACAAAATTGAATATGCATACATCACAGTTTACTGTACCAAACAGTTCTTCTCAGAACTCCTTGACACGAAATCGTGGACAAGGTGTTAAAATATGCCAATTAAATATTGAAGGTATCAGTTGATCCAAATGTGACTACCTATCTCGGATTCTCCGTGAAAATAATGTACATCTGGCTCTTATTCAGGAAACCCACACTAGCAATGAGGATGAACTCAGAAAAAGAGGCAAGATCTGTGGGTACACAATAGGGTGGAACGAAAAAATATTCTTTTCAATTTCAATACGTAATAGTGATAAAAAGTTGCCTTTTGCTATTATTAAATCAATTGTAATGTTTGAACACGATTGGAGTAGGGTAAGAGGTGCCGCAAAGGGTTAGAAATTAAGATTTTTTTTGTGAAATTTATGAAATTTCAATACATTTGGATCGGCAAAAAATATTGTTGTATTCATCAATTTCTGCTTTAAAATGACAGTTTTAGGTGACTAAGATGCACTATCTGACAGAACTGGGGTTTCAGACAGGGTTGCATGAGCCATAGCAAGTGCCGTTCTTAAAGTTGTGGGAATGATTTCTGAGGAGAATAAAACTTACGCCATTGACAGGATTAAAATTCGAAGAGCTAGAGCCAGTAATCGAAAAAAAAGCAGTTGCAACCAGTGTCAACAATCAAGTTGGAGAGAACAAAGGGTTGTTTTTTGATGGCAGAAAGGATAAGACAATTGTAAAAGAGAAAAAAGGGAACAAATTTTACAGAAAGACTGTCGTTGAAGAACACGTTTCATTAGTTGAAGAGTCTGGTTCTCTTTTTCTGGCACACGTTGCTCCTGCCTCCGGTACAGGTAAAGGCATCAAAGATAATATTATTGAGTATGTCAATAGTAACTGTAATTTGAACTTGATCAGTGTAACTACAATTGGATGTGATGGCACTGCTACAAACATTGGAGCTTATAATGGTGTTATCGCTCGTTTAGAAAAGAACATTCATAAGTCTTTGTAGTGGCTAATATGTTTACTTCATTGTAACGAGTTGCCGTTGCACCACCTGTTTTGTGCATTGGATGGAAATACAAAAGGACCTAATGAGTTCGGGGGAGTATTAGGCAAACCACTTGAAAAATGTTATGAGCTTCCAGTAGTTACGTACTCGCCGATTAAGGACAACCTTCCAGACCTCGAAATGAAACAAGATCTAAGTACCGATCAAAAGTATTTACTTGAAATGTGTAAATCAATCTCAAGTGGAATCTGCCTCCCTGATCTAGCCATGAAGGAACCAGGAAAGTTGGCACATTCACGATGGCTGACGTTGGCCAGTCGCATTCTCCGATTGTATGTTGGAACACAGAACCCTTCAGAAAACCTGAAAACCTTAACAGAGTATGTAGTTAAGGTGTATGCTCCCATCTGGTTTTACATTAAGCTGAGCCCTTTTGTGTAAATGGAGCAAAACACTTATGGAGACTGATTTCGATTTCAGGTTACCTTTGCAACGAACATCTCAAAGTAATCGACCCGGTTATTAAAAGAAATGGCTACTACGCTCACCCTGAAAATATGCTTGGCTGTATGTTAAGTGATGAGAGAAAACACATAAGAGAGTTAGGCCTCCTACGACTTTTGAAGGCAAGGTCAGATGAGGTACGGAAGTTTGTGAGACCTAAACTAAACTTCAAAGCTGAAGATTACATCGACATGATCAATTGGGCTGATGTAACGATCACGGAACCACCGATGACAAAGCACGTAAATGATGTGATGTACATAAGTGAAGCAAGAGAAGATGGCCTGATGCACGTTTTCCCTGTCATACACAAGCAGTGGAAAGAGTAGTCAAGCTTGTAACACATGCATCACTCTATGTTTGTGGTCTAGAAGAAGAAAATTGTTTTGTCTAAGCCAGAATTGCTTCACACAAGATGATGCCAAAATTTGAAACAAAGAAACACTTTACCTAAAATGTATTTGAGAACATTGAATATTGATTTAGCTTTGTTATATGTTTTATTTCTCTATTATTTGCATTTTATGAATAAGTGTGTGTTTTTATCTCAATGGTTATGACTTTATTTCTTAGGTTAAGTACTTTTTCTACTCTCAGATTTGGTTCAATATTTTCACTGTATTATAAAAATGAAAGGAGACATTCTAAGTACCTTAAATAAGTTTTAGTCAAAGAAAAATCATTACACTATCATATATATCCCTATCTTACTATGACAAAGCCACAAAAGTACATTTTTTTAAGAAAAAACTTTATTTATTCATGTTTTAATGCCTACTAAGTGGGCCTATAAAATGATGATGGACAACAAATTTTAATTTTTTGCACTATTTGAGGCGTAGTTTTAATGCAATTGAAATAATAAACATAAAACACCATCAATAAAATAAAATATAAAATTCTAGAAAATTTGAAAATTTTAAGTCAAAAATTTATGTTCAAGGCCTTTGCGGCACCTCAAGATGTGGTTCTATCACAATAAAACTTAGTAGAATAACATCTCACATAAAAAGAATTTTTTTTCACTATTAGAATGGGTAATACAGAAAACTATTTTTTGCCCTATACCAACTTATCACAGTGCATATGGAGTAGCAACATATGCTCGTAACAATCTGGAAGATATCCATCTTATTTCTGCTTGTTCTGACAACAGCATTCATTCTGTTGTAGTAAAATTGCAAGTTATTATAGTTGTAAATATCTACAAGCGACCTACAATTCCTTGGCCTGCTACTGTTCTCTCACCTGCGAACTATCATGCAATTAATGCTGGTTATTTGAACAGTCACCATGAAAATTGGAAATACGCCAAGAATAATGACTGCGGTGTTGCTCTTTCTGACTGGGCTGATGAACTCAACCTACATCTTATCTTTGATGCAAAAGATCGAGGGACATTCAGATCTGCTGCTTGGAAGAATGAGCAAAACCCAGATCAATGTTTTGTCTCTAGTGACAACAAGGGTCATTTCCTACCTACAACAAGAAGAGTACTAGCTGACTTTCCACGAAGCCAACATAGACCAGTACTTATAGAAATAGGGCTATCTATCCACTTAATTACATCATTTCCTCATCCTCGCTGGAACTTCCTGAAGGCAGATTGGGAGAAGTTCTCAACCGACTTAGATAAATGCATCAGGTATATTCCGGCAATCATCAGTTGCTACCAAACGTTTGTTGGCCTCGTGACTTCTGTGGCAAAGAAATACGTTCCAAGAGGTTACAGAAAAGAGTATGTCCCAGGATGGAATCAGCAGAGTGATACACTCTACAATGAATATCTAAGAAAAGGAGACCGTGAAGTAGCGGAGGAACTGTTACGAAGCTTGGATGCGGCACGCAGGGAAAAATGGTCCAAGACTGTTGAAGAGGTGGATTTTAGTCACTCCAGTAGAAAAGCTTGGAGCTTACTGCGGAAACTTGGTGGTAGCACACCAATAATAAAAGAGAAATCTAACATTACACCAGATGAGATTGCTAAACACATTGATTCAACTTCCAGAATCACACAGGATGTAAATCACACAAGACTGGTGAAAAGAAAATTAAAACAACTCAAAGCCTCTTCACCAACTCATTCTGCATACTCTGAACCCTTCACTCAGGAAGAAATCAACATTGCCTTGAAGGGCATGAAAGCTAGAAAAGCACCAGGCTTTGATGGTGTCGATCCAGAGTTCCTCATACATATGGAAAACAATGCTAGAAAATGGCTGGCTCGTTTCTTCTCTGATATTCTCCGAACAGGAATACTCCCAAAGCAGTTCAAGAAATCTTAAAACCTGGGAAACCAAAAGATTTGCCTCAGAACAATCGACCTATAGCCCTACTTACCTGCACCTATAAGCTTTTTGAAAGACTGATTTTGAACAGAATCAGCCCCAGTATCACCCATTGAGCAAGCTGATTTCCAGAAAAACCGAAGTTGCTGTGATCAAGTTCTTGCTCTTACATCACACATAGAAGCTGGTTTCCAACTTCACCAGAAAACAGCCGTTGCCTTCTTAGATTTAACTGCTGCGTATGATAGAGTTTGGAGAGAAGGTCTACTGTATAAATTCCTAAAAGTGAGTCCCTGTAAATCGATGGCCCAGCTTATTGACAATATTATTAACAACAGACATTTCCAGGTTGTCTTGGGATCAAAAATCAGCAAACGAAAGAAGCTAACTAATGGCCTCCCACAGGGTTCAGTACTGGCTCCTCTCCTCTTCAATCTGTACTTATCGGATCTACCAGAAACAAACTCAAAAAAGTTTTGTTATGCTGATGACATAGCATTGGCCACTAGACACCAAAATATGGAAGATTTGGAAAATGTACTTGAAGATGATTTGGCTAAACTTGGAAGATATTTCCACAAATGGAAGCTCCAACACAATGCTACAAAAACTGAGGTATCTTGTTTCCACCTGAGCAACATATTGGCTAATACCCAACTCAATGTAAAATTTGAGGGGAAGATTTTGGAATATAACAAGTTCCCAAAGTACTTAGGAGTAATACTGAACCGAACACTCTCTTACAAGCAACACCTCCAGAGCACAGCTGCTAAAATTAGAAGCCGCAACAATATATTGCTAAAGCTATGTGGAACATCTTGGGGAGCTTCTGCCACTACTACAAGATGCTCTGCCTTAGGTCTAGCCTTCTCTGTAGCTGAATACTGCGCCCCAGTTTGGCTCAATAGCCCACATGTCAAACTCGTTGGCACCCAGTTGAACAACACCATGAGACTAATCACTGGTTGTATAAGAACTACACCAGCATATTGGCTTCCAGCCCTCAGCAATATTCCTCCACCCCACCTTCGTAGAGAAGTTGCCTTGCTACGGGAGTACTACAAGATCATGGATCACCCTACACTACCTATTCATGAAGACATCCCCTCTCTTCAAATGAACAGGCTCAAATCCAGGAGGCCACCCATTTGTCATGCCCAGAGGCTTGTAAGAAACCATTTTGATTCCAGCATGCAGAGGATTAGTGAATGGACACTAAAAGCTTGTCCTGAGTCGAGCTCCTTCCTGGACCCTACAAGAACATCCACTCCAGGTTCCGATCTGCCTAGGAGGGCTTGGGCAACTCTCAATAGGATTCGGACAAACAACGGAGTATGCAATGGAACTTTGTTCAAATGGGGAAAAATTTCGTCTCCTCAGTGTGATTGTGGTGCTCCTAATCAAACCATCCAACACCTCTGAGGGCATATGGAGTAGACTGGATCGACTTCCTGTTGGCGACACCTGACGTGGTCCAATGGATAGACTCGTTAGACCTGAGACTTTAAATAGTGTAAATAGTAAAAATAATGTATAGTAGATTTTAAAGTGATTTTCTTTGTACTCTGAAATCTTGTATTGATTATATTGCCAAACGATAAATAAATAAGTACATAAATATGTGTTTTTATTGATTGCGCTTTAAAAAACAGCTGCCACGTTCCAACAGCGCTTGCATTTCGTTCAACTGTCAACAAGGCGCAATCTAGTGGCACACACCGATGCGCACACATTGTTGCCAACATGTGGGATACAAAATCGGCTTCCTTTGGTCATAAATGAATATTTTTTTCTAAAATAATCTCCCTCGAGAATAGTGCAAACCGCATCAAAATCCATCCAGTGGTTCTCGAGATTACCCGTTATATCCAAGAATCGGGGATTGTGTTTTATACTCTGTAAGGATGTGCACCGAAAAAAGTAAGCACTTTGATTTTTTAGAAACCATTTGAGTAGGCCTAACACTTTCATAATAATGTTATTAATATTACGATCATGTAGAAATGAGCGAAAGTGTGGTGGACGTAAGCACATTGTAGGCGTAGCGAGCAGCATTCAGGCAACGCTGCCTTCAGTTCAATGCTTATCCGCCGAACTGTCAGAACACATCTCTGAAAATTACAACTCTAGAATAGACGACTGTCTGGACGAAACCATTGGCCGCTACTAGGCCAGGTGACTGTGTGGATGAAAATTACTGCTTGTAATACAAGCAAGGGGGTCTGGGGTGTAAGCCCCAGGTTACGTTTGTATGTAAAGCCTTATTCCGCGTTCACCACACTCGAACTAAGCGGCAAAATCAGTGCCAAACAATAATGTTGGTACTGCTGAAAAATGTAATAACACCCTTTAGCGATAAATTGTTCAACTCTTGTATCTTAGTGACATTACATAAGTTACTGTAGAAAATTTTCCAGATTTTGATGGAGGTTGACTGGTATATTCCGCTCTCGTAACTTAAATATCTCAACTTTCCACAGAAAATTGATTTTTTTGGTACCTTCTCGTCCCATCTGCTAGGTAACTTCCTAGCGCATGCGCGTTGTCAAAGCTACGGACGTAGTCTAAATCCTGCGATCCGAGAATGTATTTCCTAGGCGTTTTCTCTCCTTAAGGGCCTGTTTTTCAATCGCTAGGCAAAGTTCAGAGTAGCGTACTCCCAGCATCAAACGCCACATTGTGTTTTTCAATCGCTAGGCAGCGCTGCCAAGGGAATTAATGTGGTGGGTAAGTTTACTCGGTGCTATTTGTGCTGAATAAGCATTAAACATTGGGAGTAGTGACACTCCGTAGTTGCTTGTTGTATTTCTCCTACCAGCTGTGAACACTATGATTTGTGTCATGGATTTGTATTATAATTGCATGAATCTTTATTTCATGGCTTGTTTTCGTTTATCGAAAAGTGCTGCGATGGCTGCGCTAGAATTATCAACTATTGTATACATTATACGGTAATAGAAAACTAAAAATTCAAAGATCTCGTATACTATACAGCTTGGACATTCTTAAAATTCACCACACGACACGGGAATAATGAAATAAAAGGCAAAACCATTGGCCCGGATAAAGATTATTGATGCGTGACAAAAACCAGGGGTGTTATATATTAGCTAACGCAGGCCGCGCTACCTCAATTTTTCATATTAAAGTACATCATAATTTAAATACTGATACGAAGTCTGAGACTATGCAGTTTGTGTTTCAATCAGTTGACACCAGAGATCGCATTTGCGTTTACCGTTCAGAATTCAATTTTGACCAATCACGTAACACCACACGGTACCATATGCGTGGGGATGGCAACATTTTATTTATCCTATAAATCACGACCACCGTAGCCGACACAACTAAGCGGAAAAACCAGCGCCTCACTGCCTAAAAATTATTGGTCTAGGCACAAACCATTGTATGACGCATCACCCCCACGTAACTTCTGTAAAGTACAAAAATTAACGAAAATACCTTTAGTAATGGTCAGAAAAGAATCTGGAGATGATGTAGTAATAGATGTTTACTCCTGCACTGTCTTTAACCCATTTGCCGTCCCAAATAGGATCACGACTTATATAGATGAAATTCCAGCTGAGTCCGCCATGTTCGCTGTTAATTATGCACAAGTACGGTATTGACAATCCCGCTCTTACGGTACTACTTTCTATAAGCGCGGTATCATGAAACAAAATAGCGCCAAGTTTGCACCAGTTCGCAATGGATTGTGCAAGCTGTTTTTGTCTAGACCAATAATTGTTAGGTCGTTAGGCCTTACAAACACCGCTGGTTTCGTCACGCACAGTGGTGGAGACACGCATCAATAATTTTCATCCAAACCAATGGTTTGTGCCTAGACCAATAATTTTTAGGCAGTGAGGTGCTGGTTTTTCCGCTTAGTTCGAAACATGGAATCTTTGCGATCAGCGTTCATTACATTGGTAAATACTGTTCAACATACAAAACAAACCTAACCTGGGGCTTACGCCCAGAGCCCCTTGCTTGTAGTGCAATCAGTAATTTTCGTCCAGACAGTCATCTAACCAAGTAGCGACCAATGGTTTCGACCACACAGTCGTCTAACCAAGAAGAGCCCGATTATTTCTTTTTTCACGTAATTACAACATTACGTGTGTCGTCTAATGTAGGCCTATTTTGTATCGGATATGTTGGTAACTAATGACGTCAATGTGATCGCTCACTGCAGCAGTTTCACATACTAAATATGCTTTCAAACATGGCTGCGGTTGTTAAATCAACTATATATTTGTCACTCATTCATACATCACGAAATCGCCGAAACCACCGAACGGATTTGAATGAAATTTGGTATGGAGCTCCCTCAAGGGCCGTAGGTTATCGCTAAGAAAGGTTTTCAAAAAATGCACTCGGGATCATGGTCAAACCACGGAAACAGCGATTATATGAAGCAATGCGGGCTGCATCACGTCTCCCCTACCAGTCTTCTGGTGCTTTGCAGGCAGTGAGCGTACTGCCATTACGTGCACGTCATTGTTGTCTGCGGTCCCGAACTTTAACCACTCTCTCTGTTCAAACAGTACTTCTATGTAATTTCTGTTTGTACTTCGTACTTTCACCATCATCATATTGCATTATATATTAGCCTTTAGTTGAAGTAACTGTAGAGTTCCTTTGTTTGTTGGATTAGGTTCGGCGTTTTTGATCATTTCTTGGTAGTACATAGTTAGAGAGCAGAGTACAGGCAGATGAGATGAGATTCCTGAGAAGTATGGTCCAGAAAACGAGGAGAGACAGAGTGAGAAATGAAGATATACGGAAAGAACTGGGAGTACAGAAACTAAATGACAATCTGGAGCAAAACAGATTGAGATGGTTTGGACATGTCAAATGGATGAATGAAGTAAGGCTACCAAGACGAGCACTGGAACGACGGATGACAGGGAAGAGAGGACGAGGAAGACCAAGAATGCGTTGGATGGACTCGGTGGAGAATAGCATTAGAAAACGGAACCTGGATTGGAACACCGTGTCGGAGGAGGAATGGTGGAACGACAGAACAAAGTGGAGAGGAACCATATTTTCCCCCACCCAGTAACAGCTGGAAAAGGGGAAATGAAGAAGGAGAAGAAGAAGAAGACATAGTTATAATGAAAAGTGGACTTTGGTAAAAGAGAATTACCTCTTCTTCTTCTTCTTCTTCTTCTTCTTCTTCTTCTTCCTAGCATTTGTCCCGCCTGGTGGCAGGGTCTGCTGTGAGGATTCGTTGTCTCCATTTCTTTCGGTCTTGAGCCATATCTGGGTGTAGATGTGCAGTCTTCAGGTCATTATGGATCGTATCAACCCACCTCTGCCTAGGTCGTCCCTTGGGCCTCTTTCCCGTGACTTCCAGGTTATATGCTGACTTAGCTATTGTGTCTTCTTCTGCACGCAGCACATGGCCAAACCAGCGTAAACGGCCTTCCCGCATTTTCTGATGGATCGGCGCCACTCCGAAACGTTTCCGTATATCAACATTGGTAACATGATCCATTCTAGTGACGCCGCCTGTCTACCTAAGCATCCTTGTTTCCATGACGTTTAGCCGACGTTCCACCTCTTTTGTAGTGGGCCAACACTCGGTACCATAGAGTGCGACTGCACGGATAACAGTGCGGTAGATCTTGGATTTAAGGTGGTCTTTCATCCGGCGGTCACAGGTGACACCTGTCGTCGCACGCCATTTCAACCAAGACGCCTGCGTCCTTGCGTTGACCTCGTCAATGATTCTTCCGTTGTCAGAGACAGTAGATCCAAGATATTTGAATTTTGTTACACGAGGCAGATTTTCTCCGTCAACGCTGATGGTCCCAACATCTTGGGGATCTAAAGTCATATACTCCGTCTTCCTTTTATTCAGTCGCAGGCCATATTCGGCTAATCGGTCACTCCACATTTGTGTTTGGTGCTGGAGTTCAAGTTTGCTGTTTGCAGCTAACATGACATCATCAGCATACAGAAGCGTCCATGGGATTGGCTCTACCTACGTTAATTTTGTTAAGTTAGGCTAGGTCTGTTCCATTTATCAGGTTTTTTAAGTAGAGATTTGTTTTATTACGGTACTTTAGGGGAATATCCCTCAACGTCACAACAGCACTCAAGCACCTTTGAAGATGACCGTGTCTGTCGCTAACTTTTACAGTTTCAGAATATTTGAGCTTGAGGGTGATAATTCTTATCTTTAATTATTTCGCAATCTTCTCAATCAGTTTCTGGTTGATATGTATGCAAAGATTGAGACAGAGAGACTACTTTGGATTCGCATCAATCAGAAAAATTTGAGAAGTGAGGAATATGTGCACCTGAAGGACGCAATGAGTAACGCTGTCAGCCGTTTGTCAGATATTGGTAAAATGGTCGTGTTGCCGTCGACTTTTCCTGGAGGCCCGCGCTATATGCATGAATGCACTCGGGATGCTATGACTTACGTGCGCCATTTTGGACGTCCTGATCTTTTATAACATTCACCTGCAATCCAAAATGGTCGGAAGTAGTCGAGCACCTGAAAGAAGGTCAACCACCTCAAGATAGGCATGATTTGGTAGCGCGGGTATTCCATTTGAAAGTCAAGCACATGATAAGACTTCTTATTAAGGGTTGTATCTATGGTCCTTCAAGGTGTCACATGTATTCCATTGAATGGCAAAAGCGAGGATTACCTCTCGTTCAAATAATTCTGTGGCTGGAAGAAAAGCTAAGGCCAGAAGACATCGACAAAGTCATCAGTGCTGAGATCCCTGATCCAAATCTTGACCATGCTGTCCATGAGACTGTCAAGGCAATCATGATCCACGGTCCATGTGGAGTTCTCAACAGGAGTTCGTCTTGCATGGTGGAAGGAGTATGCAACAAGAAGTACCCCAGACCACTCATCAAGGAAACCCAAACCGGGGAAGATGAGTATCCCAAATATCGCAGGCTGCCTACTTCGGAGGATGGGGTTTCTATTATTAAAAAGGGAGTGGAAATTGACAATAGCTGGGTGGTACCCTATATGTTGTTTGAGTCTTCAGTCTTTTGACTGGTTTATGCAGATCTCCATGCCTCCCTGTCCTGAGCTAATCGTTTCATCTCTACATAGCTACCAAAACCTACATCCAAGGCAATCTGTTTAACATATTCTAATCTTGATCTACCCCTACAGTTCTTGTCCTCGACCCTTCCTTCCATAACTAAGCTTGCTATTCCTGGGTGTCTTAGTATGTGTCCTACCAACCTATCTCTTCTCTTCATTAGCAGTCGCCAGAAACATCTCTCCTCTCCCACTCGTCTTAGTACCTCTTCGTTTGAAACCCTATCTACCCATCTGATCTTCATCATTCTCCTCTAACACCACATTTCAAACGCTTCAATTCATCTCTTTTCTGCTGCGCCATTAGTCCAAGTTTCACCTCCATAGAGTGCCACGCTTCAGACAAAGGCCTTCAAAAATGACTTCCTAATACCTAAATCTATATTCGATGTCAACAGATTCCTTTTCTGTAGAAATGCTTTCCTTGCCTGAGCTAACCTACTTTTTATATCCTCTTTGCTACGTCCATCACTGGTTATTTTGCTTCCTAAGTAACAAAAGTCTCCTACCTCCTTTAGTTTTTCACCTGCCAATTTGATGTCCATAGCGGTTTCTGATTTATTTCGGCTGCATTCCAATATTTTTGTTTCACATTTATTAATTTTCATCATGAATTCTTTCCTCAAAACGGAGCCCATACCATTCAAAAACTCATTCAAAACCTCAGGCGTGTCGGCCAAGATGACTATGTCGTCGGCAAATCTCAGAGTTGGAATTATTTCTCCTTGAATCTTCACTCCCACTTTACATCTATTCTCCAATTTCCTTCATTGCTTGTTCAATGTAAAGATTGAAAAGTATGGGTGATAAGTTGCAGCCTTGCCTTACACCTTTCTGAATGCCAGCTTCTCTCTCATATCCTTCAGCTCGAATGACTGCTGTCTGGTTTCTCTATAGATTGTAGATCTCCCTCCTATCCCTGTACTTTATTCCAATCGTTTTCAAAATGTCAAACAATTTAGTCCAATCAACGTTATCAAAAGCCTTTTCTAAGTCTACAAATGCCATGAACGTTCTCTTATCTTTCCTTATTCTACCTTCCAAAATCAGCCTAAGACTTAGTACAGCTTCCCTTGTTCCTACATTTCTCCTGAAACCAAACTGGTGCTCATCCAACTCCGTCTCTATCTGGCTTTCCATCCTCTTGTAAATTATTCTAGACAGGTTCTTTGTAGCATGAGTAATCAAGCTGATTGTACGGTAATCCTCACATCTGTCAGCTCCTACTTTCTTCGGTATAGGGATATTAACATTCTTCTTGAAATCAGAGGGTACCTCACCTGTCTCATAAATCCTACACACCAAGTGAAATAACCTGATCAGACCTTCATCTCCTATGCAGCGTAGCAACTCAATCGGTATATCATCTATGCCTGGTGCTTTGTTCCTGCTTAAGTCTTCCAATGCTCTGTCAAATTCTGATCTCAATATTATATCTCCTTTCGCATCCTCGTCAATTTCCTTCTCCCTTTCCATTACATGATTATCAATCTCCTTTCCCTTATACAAACACTCTATGTAAGCTTTCCATCTCTCAACCTTTTCTTCCCTATGTGTTATAGGCTTTCCAATTCCGTCCTTAATATTACAGCACTTAGTCTTCTTTTCCCCAAAAGTATTCTTAATCCTTCGATAAGCTGTGTCTACTTTTCCTAATTTCAGACAATTTTCTATACCTGCACACTTCTCTCTCAACCATTATTCTTTCGCTTCCTTGCACTTCTTGTTAACCTCATAACCTAAACCCTATAACCCCGTCCTATCTCGCACCTTCTCAGCTCATATCAATGTTGAGTACTGCAAGTCTGTAAAGTCAATAAAATACATTTGCAAGTATGTTGACAAAGATTCCGACCAAGCTACTTTTAGCATCGGAGAGTTTGACGAAGTTGCGAGATATGAATCAGGACGTTACATGACCAGCTCAGAGGCGGCTTGGCGCATATTCTGCTTCCTCATACATGAACGCTATCTTTCGGTCATGCAACTTGCCGTCCACCTCGAGAATGGCCAGCGGGTTTACTTTAATGAAGACGACGTTCGTGACCAGTTTAACAGCCCTCCAAACACATCTCTTCTTGCCTTCTTCGAGCTATGCCGATCCGAAAAATTTGCTTCAACACTTTTATATTGTGAAGTTCCATCCTATTTCGTTTGGAAAGTTAAGAAGTTATGTAGAAGGAAACAAGGAAAGCCTGTCCCAGGGCATCCTGGTGTGAAAAAAGATCAGACCCTTGGCAGAGTTTACACCGTTCACCCTGGTAATGCCGAGTGCTACTACCTCCGCCTCCTTTTACATAAAATCCCTGTCCCTCAGTCTTTTCCTGACCTCAAAACCGTGGAAGGGGGGATTCAACCAACATTTCAAGCAGCATGTAAAGCACTTGGCTTGCTAGAGGCTGATGCGCACTGGGACCGCACACTAGAGGAAGCGTCCTCCTCCGACTCTCCCCACAAGATACGCGAACTGTTTGCCATCCTACTGGTGTTTTGACAAGTGAGTGATCCCATCATGCTCTGGAAAAAACACAGAGACAGCCTCGCGGAAGATGTGGTGAAAGAGGTTCAGAGGCAGTGTGCTGATGTTAACTTGGTCATGGGTGTTATCTATAACAGGTGTCTGTTGCTTCTTGAGGATTTAGTACTAAAAATGTCTGGTCAACAACTGGAACGCTTTGGACCTCCGTCACCTTCTCGAGAACAAGACTCCGTCGTTGTTCACCGATAATATGTCAGTGAACTATCTTACGACACAATTAAGTTTTCCAAAGTGGTTGCTGATAATGTTCCAAAATTGAACAACGAGCAGAGATTGGCCTATTACGAAATAGTTCGAAGTGTTGTTTCAGAATGTGGTCAGCTCTTTTTTCTGGATGCACCAGGCGGAACTGGCAAAACCTTCCTGATTAATCTCCTGCTCAGTACATTTAGAAGTCGACAGAACATAGCCATCGCAGTCGCCTCCTCGGGTATTGCAGCAACCCTACTGGATGGTGGAAGAACAGCGCATTCTGCCTTCAAGCTCCCTCTTATCCTCAGTCACGCTGATTCTGGCCTTTGTAACATCTCTGCAGTTTCCTTTGAAGGTCTGCTTCGCCACGAAAATAAACAAGGCTCAGGGGCAGAGTTTAAAAGTAGCTGGCATGGATCTGAGAAGTGACTGTTTCGCACATGGTTAATTGTATATAGCATGCTCCAGATTCAGTTCTTCTGGTGGCTTAATCATTCAGCAGCCTGAGAGAAAGACCAGAAATTTAGCTTACCGAGAAGTGCGTAGGCGTTAAAATCACTCTCGATACACATAGCAGTAGGCTAGGGGACCTGCCTTAAACCAAAGCTCCCCGTCGTATATTGTACCCAATTTCAAATTTCAACGCTCCATATTGCCGTCATTATCTTCCACTACAGGAAAAATGTATATAACTAATGTTATAACGGGATCCCGAATGTTATTGCGGGCGAAGCCGCGGGTTACAACTAGTATACAATAAATAAAAATACATATTTAAGTGCTTTAGCACATATATCCAGTGCAGAAGTGATCAAGGTTATTAGTTACAATTGATAATGTTGTCGTCCACCCCCCCCCCCCCCCCACCCCCCACCCCTCTCCCACCCCCACCCCACCCCAGCCAAAAGATGAAATAAGGTATGAAAATTATATATTATGAAAGTGAAAGCGAAAAGGAAAATAGTGATACGTGGTACAGAATTAATCTGAAATTTCACTACAGTATATAAATCGTGTTATAAAAGGGGATAGCGGGTGGGTTACAGACAGCGAAGGAGAAGACATCTATTAGGACATCATTTCCACAATTATTATTCATCATTACACAAGGTATTTAGGCTAATTTAAGTATTCTACTTGGTTCATCACTCCTGAAGTGCCTCTTTACGTATGTCGTTTTGCCTTGAACATTTTTGCTTGAAGACGGGCTATTTTTTTTATTATAGAATATGCACTGAAAATTTTAAGCACTTTGATTAATTAGAAACCATTTGAATATCACTATCATAATAATGCTATTATTATTATGATCATCGCACATAGTAGGCATAGCCAGCAGCATTCGCAACAACGCTGTCTTCAGTTCAATGCTGACACCGTAGTCCCTCTCATATATTCCGCTCTCGCAAGTTAAATATCTCAGCTCTCCACAGAAAATTGCTTTGTGTTGGTATCTTATAATTATAATTTTAGAGATATTACTCCGTCGATAAAGGTTGCTTTTCAACGCCTGTATTTAACTCGTCAATTTGTCAGTGAATTCAGTGAATTTTCTGCTAGTAGCTTTTAATGTGCCAGGTGACGAGAGGCCAGGAGAGTATTCTACCAACCATCTCGCGCTGTGCGGCTAGCATTTTTTGGCAGTTGGTAGAGGTTCGATTTGCGGCTCCACCAAGAAATTTTAATTTTGGTCTGAGGGATGGAACAAGGCACACTAGGCCTCGTGAGGCGAAACTGAGAAGAGGAGGGTTCGATTCCTATCTTAGCCATGTTGGAAGTGGTTTCCGCACTTCTACTCCAGGCAAATGCCGGGATGGTTCCTAATTTAAGTCCATGGCCGCCTCGTTCCAAATCCTCATCTGAATAATAAATGCACACACTAATACAGCCATCACAATTACACAGGTTATCAGACAAATTCCACACGCCCAAGTACACAGATCAACATGACCATGATGTCGCAAAACCCCAAAATCAACCAACAACTGCTGCTTTCTACCATTCCAAGAAGATATCTTAGAGTTGCATGGCCAGTCTTATGCCCCTAAAATCCACGACTAGTTCGAATGGTTTTAGGCCTAAGCATTGGATCAACCATCTTCTTGCATCTCAATAGGGATTTGCCAATAGGCTTTCTCAACTTGTCTCAATTCTGCTTTCATATATGTAGGCCTATACATGCAAGAAATGAGTACGGTACTTATCAAAATTAAAGAAATAATAAGCTAATATAAACCCTACTATTCTAATTCTCTCCTACTCCTAAATCCTTCCCTGAACACTCATCTTAAAACAGAATGGTCTGCATTGTTGGACTAATTATAAAAATGTAGCCAATAAGAAAAATGAACATGCTCATCTTTAGCTCCCCGGCGAAACTGGAAAAAACCTTGAGTAAGTATTAGTGTTTCTGTTCTTATGCATTTTATATGATGCTTTAAAAATCAATCTAGAAGATCTAATTTAAGTAAACTTCACTACCATAATACTGCTCAAGAGTTAGACTGCTGAGGACTGATGACCAAGATTGCCCTAACTTGAGCAAGGTCTGCTTCACAACTTTATGTAAAATGTATTTTCGTAAAAGGGCCTTTACTTAGTTTGGATCATTTGCGATACGTGTTACATGGATGTGTGTGCTGAGGTTTCTGTGTTAAATGATGTAAGTTGGCAACACCAAATGTAGCGGCCATTTTGGTTTTTAGGAACTTATTTAAGGTGGCCCGGACTATACTCCTGTATCGAGCGTAAATATAATTATGTTTACTAATAGTTGATCAGTAATCTCATTTTCATATTTAATAAGTGGCAAGTACAAATAATTTTCTCTTTTAGAATACAGGACGTGGTAAATTTCAGGATACCATTTTGTTTATTTCTGAGCACGCTATCATATTATCCCTGTTATTAATCTCATAACGGAGAGCGTTTGTTATTGATTTCCATATGAAGGACCAAATATACTTTCATTCATGACCGACATAGTGATAATAAGGCTATAATTTCATACTAGTAAGTCAATATCCAATCTTTCCTCTCATTACAGATGCTCCAGCAGACATAAACATGGAATTTTAAGATAACAACATGGTCTTAATACGGGACTATAATTTGCCCAGTCTTAATTGAAAGCTCCCAACGTTTCTAAAGGTAACTCACACAACACAAACACAACTTCAGCACTGAAAAACGTGTGTCGGAAGTCACGGAATGAAGCGCTATCTATAATAGCCTACAGGAGCACGTCAATAAACTAATTGATCGTACTGGTTCATATTAAAAACTTTACCCAAAATTGAACTAAGTGATATTAATTTTCTTAAATTAACAATTCATAAAACCTACTGTTCCCGTTTCCGGATGAGAAGTGATGACCCGGCTATAAACATCACAACCCTCCAAGAAAGGCGCACCCTATTTTTATAAAAAGAAATATTTCTTGCGCTGCAATTTTAGTTTAGCAAAAGTAGAAGAATCTAGCCCAGTATATTGAGATCTCGGGGGATAGCCGGGATGGGTTTGTGGGATTCATGAACTCAAAATTCCTAAAAACACACAAAATCAGGGCACAATTTATCACCAAGCAAACTATCTAAATATAAGAAAAACCAAGTTAAAATAAATAATCCACCTGCATTTATTCACATAATATAAAATAGATAGAACCCTATCCTAGATTATGTTAGGTCTGCGAAATTTACGATGCAAATGAATCGTCCATGAAATTAAATTTATATAGCTTCTACAACAAAATTCAAAGAAAATTGAATAATCTGGAAGGGTTTCAAAATGAAGGAAGACCCAAGAGAAGTGGACGAACTTGGACAGAAGATCAAAGGGAACACGCCGGTGACCTCATTAAGGAATTTTATTTATTTAGCGTATGATGAAACAACCTATAAACTATTTACATATCCAGTGGAAGATAAGCAGAGAGTAAATACAAATTATCATGTACAGTATATACAAAGCAATTTACGAAGCTTGAGATTGTAAATATTGAGTGTGAGTGATGTACGTCTCACTAAATGTGAATGTCCAATTCCGCTACCCACTTCACTGCTTCCGGTGTTGCTGAATTGAGGTCTTCCATGGTGCCAGAGAAAGCACGGAGTGGACATTCCTGCACTACATGCTTCATTGTTTGGCGAACCTCCCCACAATCACAATGGGGGGAAACTGACCAGCCCCATGTGTGTAAAGTAGATCCTGTTCTACCTACTCCACATCTCATGCGATTTAGTCTACTCCAGGTGCAGCGTGGCAGATCGAAGCCTGCCAGTTTTGTAAATGGATTATTGATGTCCACTATTGCACGAGGTGGGGATAAAGACCACTCTGTTGACCACTTAGAAGTGGAGTTGAAGGAGCTGGATGTTAATTTCACAGCCGTCTTCCAAGCAGGCTGACGAGACTTAAGGCGTGTGCATTTCTGTCTGATATCCTCATGAACAGGTAGATGTTCATTCTTCAACATTCTTGTCCACAGCTGAAAAAGGGCCTTCTGTCTCCTGATATGTGGAGGTACTATATTGCTGAGTACCGGTAACCATTTGATCGGTGTCGCACGAAGTGTACCAGTTATGATCCGCATGGTTTGGCGAAGTTGTGAATCTACTAGCTGTGTGTGAGCACTATTAAGCCAGATACCAGAGCAGTATTCTGCTGCAGAATAGACCAAGGCCAAAGATGTTGTCCGTAAAGTGTTTCCATCCGCTCCCCAAGAAGTTCCAGCCAGTCGTTGGAGAATGTTATTACGACTTTTTAGTTTGTTGGCGGTTTTCTGCAGATGATGTTTGTACGTAAGAGACCTATCCAATGTTACTCCTAAATAACTGGGATTGGCACAATATTGTAGTTCATGACCCTTGAAGAATAGCCTTGGATGGTAGTTCGCTTCTGCGTTGTTTAGATGAAATGTAGATGTCACTGTTTTCTGTGGGTTTGGATGTAGATACCATCTTTGAAAATAGTCATCCAACAGTTCGAGGTCTCGATTAAGAACTATTTCAGCTTCTGCGAAGTTGGGTCGCTGAATTGTAAGGCAAATATCGTCCGCATATATGAACTTTCGGGACACTGTTTCAGGCAGGTCGTGGATATATAAGTTGAAAAGAGCAGGAGATAGAACCGACCCTTGTGGCAGACCATTATTGACTTTGTGGAATTTGCTTCTGATGTGTTCTGAGTGAACTTGAAATAGCCGGTTGTTTAACATTCTGTCAATTAGTGTTGCAATTTTTATGCAAGGAACAGCTTTAATAAGTTTAAGCATAAGACCTTCCCTCCAAACTGTGTCATATGCAGCTGTAAGATCTAAGAAGACAGAGACTTTTTCAATTTATTCTCAAAACCAACCTCCAAATACGTGGACAAGGACAGTACTTGGTCACTGCAGTCACGGCCGGGTCGGAACCCTGCCTGCTCAACTGGAAGGATTGCTTCGATGGCCGGTGCTATTCGGTTCAGTATCAGTCTTTCTAATAACTTGTAGGTGACGCAGAGCAGAGCAATAGGTCGATAGCTTTGTGGGAGAGTTGGATCCTTTCCTGGTTTCAGAAGGGCGATAATTTTTGACTTCTTGAAGATTGGGGGGAGTCTTCCTGACTGAAGTATGGAGCTGAAGAACGCAATGAGCCATCTTTTTGTAGCTGGATCACAGCTCTTTAGGAGTTCTGGGTAGATTCCATCTAGTCCTGCAGCTTTGCCATTTCGGAGTGATTTTAATCCCTCGTCGATCTCTTGCGATGTGAAAGGTTGTGAATAGGTGGCGTGCGGTTGGGTTTCACGTTTTGCCTGTTTAAGCTCAGTTTTAACCCCTTTCGTGGTCAGTTTATTCCCTGTTGTTTTAGAGATAGAAACGAGGTGATTTGCTATTGCTTCTACCTTGATTGGAGAATGTTGCTTCGGGGGTATGGATGTGGAGTCTAATTTCCGTATAAGTGACCATGCTTTTCTGCTAGAATGGGTGAAATTCATGTCTTGTACAGTTTTCACCCACTTCTCTTTTCTAGCAAGATCAAGTGACAGTAGTAAATCTGTTGCTTTCTCGTGGCTGCTATTTTCCTCGAATTCCTCACTCAGTCTGCTGGACTCTTCACTCCAACCCGGTATATAGTCTTTACGAAACCCTCTAGGAACACATGTTTTTGCTGCTGATTTTATTAATCCCACAAACCTCATGTAGTTCTCTGGGACAGGTTTAATCCATCTGATGTTGGCATCAGTAGACTTGGCATAAGCATCCCAGTCTGCTTTCTGAAAGTTCCAGCGTGGTTTGGGTGTAGATTGTATAACTGGGATCTGGATTCCTATTTGGTAAATTATGGGTCTATGCTGGCTGTGAGGGAAGTTATTGAGCACTTGTCTCCTAACACGGCAAGAATATTAGAGAATATTAGGAATATTAGGAATATTAGAGACAGAGGAAAATCCATGCACAGAAAAGAAAGAGTTGTTGCGTATCATAAGTGGTCAAATCGCTTGAAAAAAAAACTCATCTCGGCACGCCGGAAGGCGGAGGTAGATTTCACCGGACAAATTTGGGCATAGGCGAAATTAGGCAGAATAAGCAGGTTTTCGTAGAAGGATCAGACCTCATTTATTGCGAGAAAGTATTTTATAGGGGCAGATGACCTCGTAGTTCCGCCCCTTAAAACAACAATAACTAACTAACTAACTAACTAAAGTATTTTATAATTGGAGCTTAATTAACTTTGTTTTTCGTCATTTTATGCATATTTTAAACATTTTATTGTCTTATGGGGACGGTAACTTTCTTGTCATTTGTGGTCCATTTTTAGCCTATTTTCAATTTTGAAAAAATAGGCTTATGAGATCACATTTTGTCCGTGTGTGTGTGCGTGCGTGTGTGTGTGATTCGTGGGTGTGTCCCCCCCCCCCTAATAAAATCTAAACGGCTGGAGCGATTTCAATGAAACTCGGTAAGTTCATAGCACTATTCCCTGCGACCCCGACCGTGCCCTTCGAATTTTGTTACGACTCACCAATCCAACATGGCAGCTGTGCGAAATATTTCATCAGCATTCAATATCTCCGAAACTATTACCGATATTACCCTGACATTTTGTATGGTGATAAAGGGAACAACTATAAGTTCACTTATGTGACCTTTGAAAATCTGGTAACAACAAAACGAACATGGCGGCCAAGCGAATTTGCGAATTTTAAATAGACGTTTCTCGCGATTTAACCAACCAAACGCAATGAAACTTGGTACAGTATATGTTTATATACATTGTAATGCACCGACATCTAACTTCGTTCAATTGTTTACATAACCACAAGATGGCGGATGGGCGAAATATTTCACCGGCATTCCATATCTGTGAAACTATTAGCGGTATCTCCCTGAAATCTTTTACGGAGATAAAGGGCACTACGGAAGTCCATCTATAAGACTTTCAGAAACCGGTTAACTACAAAACGAACATGGCAGCCGAGCGAAGTTGAAATTTTTAAATAGACCTTTCTCGCGATTTAATGTTCCAAACGCACTGAAATCTGGTACAGAAAATATTTATACACATTGTAATGCACTGGTATCTAATTTAGTTCAATTGTTTACATAACCTCAAGATGGCGGATGTGCGAATTTTAAAATTAAGTTTTTATTTCTTGTGATGTAGTCATGCGATCGAATTGAAAGTTTGAATATTGAACCTACGCAATAATTTTCCTTTAATGGTACATGACTCTATGGCCTATACATTTAACAATTCAACATGGCAACCATCCAAAATATTTAGTCGGCTCTGAATATCTACGAATCTATTATAGCAATCAAACTGAATTTCTTAATGTCCATAGGGGCTATGAACTTAAGTTCACCTATAGGACTTTAAATAACTTGGTGTTCACAAATCCAACTTGGAGGCGACGCGAAATATAAAAATTCACATGGACGTTTCTCGCAATTTAACCATCCGAGTGTAGTGAAACTTGGAACAGTAAATCCTTATACGAATGGTAATCCACTGGCATCTAATTTATTTCAATTGATTCCATAACCTCAAGATGGCAGCTGTGCGAAATTTTAAAATCTCCTTGTTACTTCTTGTGTCCTAATCATGCGATTGTAGTTTGAATACTACACGTACACAATAATCTGCATGTAACAGTACATAACTCTAGGACCTACATATATAAAATCCAACATGGCGACCATCGGAAATATTTAGTCGGTTCTCAATATCTACGAATCTATTACAGCAATCAAACTGAAATTGTGTATGTTGCTAGAGGCAGATAACATAAGTAGGACATATGAAAATAGGCTGTATAGTTCTTCGCGGCACTACTTGTTATACTTGTGGTCACGCTGTCCTTATGCAAGGTTTCGACACTGATGTGTAACTATGTAACGGTCTGTTACTTCTTCACGCAAAATTATATCTCCCGCAGAGATTTTGGTTGGTTCCTCAGTTTAGGGGCTGCGACAACGCGGTCATGTAACCCCGTGTACTTTGGGTGAGTGTAGAATCTGTCTGATAAACGGTGTGAATTGTGATGGCTGTATTAGTCTGTAATTCAGGTAAGGATTGCAGATGGTCAATTTCAAGCAGTAGTTCCCAATGTTGCTACCAGATACTACCGTCAACGACACCTAGCTGTGGACTTATAAAAAATAGTAAGGTGACAATAATTTAAGAAGAGTAGCAATGAAGATATAACAGGAAATGTAGGAGTAAGAAGGATTGAAGAAAGATTTATAGGACGTTGAAAACCTAAATTGTGGAATGTATGTAAACAAAAGCCCTTCGTTGGGTTTCATAAAGTGAACATTGAAAGATTGATTGTTCCGATTTCCTGTTTACAATAACAAACGGGTGAACTACGGAGATTACTATGAGATGAGCCATGTACAGTATACTGGAGTAAGGGCATGATTGAAGCGTAGACGTATGATGGTTATGATGTGTCGGCGATTGTATTTACCTGTAAAAAAACAGGGGAGTCGTGGGATCGTAGATTGGATGCAATAATATTTCGCTTTCAAACTCTGAATACTCTTGCCATCGTCGTGTCCAGTCGCCATTGAGTTGCGTTTTAATGATAGGCAGAAAATCTGTGAAACGTATTATGTTATTCATGGCTGGACCAGGACATGAAGCAGCTCCCTTAGCAGATCTATCAACACTTTCATTACCTGGAATATGAGAGTGACCCGGTACCCAAGAAAAAGCAATCTAAGATTCGAATTGCGTTAATTATATTCGAAATACAGTATAACCCTTCAAATCCGAACTAATTGGGGCTGTAGCCTGTTCGGACTAGCCGAAAGATATCCATAACATACGTTACGGTATAGGACTGTAGCCTACATTGAGCGAGGCAGGCTGGTTTGGCGCAAACAACGATCATGACGGCAATGTAGCTAATGACAGTGAGGAAGAAGAAACTTCGGCATACAATGTGACTTATACTGAAGCTGCATCTGCTGTTGACATCGCATTGCGCTTCGTAGAACTGTTGTCAAACGCCAACCGATGTCATCTTAGTGCGACGCTGGCGCGCAATTGCCTCCGCGGGAAGATTTTCGTCACTTCTACAATATTGAAGATAACTGATTTCAAGTGAAAGCTTAAGAGATATTTTGTGTGTTTCTATTGCTATTTCATTGTTTTAGCAAAGTGATTACCTACGGAATAATAATAATAACCAACGTTTCCGTTTCTCAATCCTGGTTGGGATAAGTAGTCTATGTAGGCACTTTTACACTATGCTAACTGTACTTCTTGTTAATTTTTCAACTAATTATGTAAAATGCGGTCATAATGCAGAATATATGATTGTTTTATGAATAAATAAATAAGTTTCACTTTTTTGTGTGTATTTTTTCAAACTTCAAATTGTCGAAAGATTCTCGTTCGGATTACACGGGATTTCAGATTTCCGGGGTTCGGATATGAGGGGTTTCACTGTATACCAATTGTCAATGCGAACTATGTTTTGTAAAGCCTGTAATATACTTTGAGAATCAGTAACAATAAGTGAGCGAGGAATACTTTGCCTTTTAATAAAAAATAACGCTACAAAAAAAAATCCTCTCGGCACGCCGGAAGGCGGAGGTAGATTTCACCGGACAAACTTGGGGATAGGCGAAAATAGGCAGAATATGCAGGTTTTCGTAGAAGGATCAGACCTCATTTATTGCGAGAAGGTATTTTATAATTGGAGCTTAATTAACTTTGTTTTTAGTCATTTTATGCTTATTTTAAACATTTTATTGTCTTATGGGAACGGTAACCTTCTTGTCATTTGGGGTCCATTTTTATACTTGTGGTCACACTGTCCTTACGCAAGGTTTCGACACTGATATGTAACTATGTAACGGTCTGTTACTTCTTCACGCAAAATTATATCTCCCGCAGAGATTTTGGTTGGTTCCTCAGTTTAGGGGATGCGACAACGCGGTCATGTAACCCCGTGTACTTAGGGATGGCTGTATTAGTCTGTAATTCAGGCAAGGACTGCAGACGGTCAATTTCAAGCAGTAGTTCCTAATGTTGCTACCAGGTACTACCGCCAACGACACCTAGCTGTGAACTTGGCTACTAGATGCCACCGCAACCAGCAACTCGCAACGAACGTTGGAACTTCCCCTCCAAAAGGAAAGCATACTGAGGGATTTTTAGCGCTCTTAGAAAATCCGACGACTTCGGCCGGATTTGAACTCGCGACCTTGGGCATAGACATTCAGCATGCTACCAGTTACGTCACCGAAGCCGCTAAACACTTAGTGAGATGGAAATATGAATCTGATGTCGTGCAAGTGCGTTGTCATGGCAACGTCTGATGGCTCATCCCTCATCAATTTAATAGTGTTGCCATGGCAACCACTGATAGCTCTTGGCATTTTCTTATAATTCCCAAATCATTTTTCTCATCCCTTGGCATAATGGTGGCTCATATCAAAAATTATTTCAGACAAAAGTTTTAGGTAATTATTAGGGGAATATTGTCCATTTTGTACGGTTTTGATATTGTGCTTATTAAGAGAGATATGATTAATGTTTCCCGAAAAAAACAATTTTTCCCACCCCTTTGGTCAATGGTTGGTGCTATAAAAAAAACTCTTCAAACATAAATTTTTGGGCTTTATCCGACACATAGTATGAACGTTGAACGGATTCGATATTTCACATATTAAGAGAGTTATAGCAATATTTCACTTTTTCGAAGAAAAAAAAAAGCCCCCCATTTTCACCCTCTTCGACCGATTTAGCCCAGTAACGAACTCGACCGAGATTTTATAGGTATACATATTCGGTAAAAAATTCAAAGTGATTGGTACTAAATTACGGCAGTTATCGTGTCCACAAGAAACTGATATATATATATATATATATATATATATATATATAAACTTTTGAACTGACGGTGGTTTTGGGGTCTGGGGGATGTGAAACGCAAAGATATGTCGAAATTTTCCGGAAGTCGAAACATGGTACTGGGTAGTTTATAGGCTGAGGAATAACCCACCCACCAAGGGAAGATGATTAAGAGAAGGAAGTAGATTTTGGATTGGAGAAAAAGGATAGAAAAATAGGAGGAGAGTCCCACAAAAGTTATGAATTTGACTTTCAATACATTTAAAGGTGGTTGCCACCGCAAGTCCGTGCTCGGATACCTAAAGTGGGTACGAGCTTGGTCGAAGCTAACGGGAACCGCAGCTAAGACTTGGGCAGTTTGCCAGAGAGAGGCTGTAGTGTATTTCCTCCCAAGCACGAATAAAAGTACTATAGGGAAGGGTGATGGTCTGGCTAGACTGAGAGGAACAAATTTACTGTATGTCTTCTCAAAGAAATTAGGTTTTACAAAGTAATTCAAAGAATGCCAATGATTTAACTCAGGTTTGGTATTTTCAATTTCCAAAATTATGGAGTTCCTGTAAGGGCGACCAAGTGTCTCTAAAAAGGAAAATGATAAAAGATTATGCCTTATTGGGTAATCTTGGTAAATGAACCAATGGTTGCATTGGAAAATGGCTAAGCTTTTACTCAGCGAGGAGCCGGCTAAAAGTTTAGACAAAAAGAAACACTTATCTTTTAGAAAACTGACCATAAGTTTTCGGAGAGGGTCTCCACAAGCAGGTAGCTGGCTTAGCGAGCTTTACTTGCCTTACTGGCCAATTAGAATTAGCTATTAACGCTAAGAAGAACTTTAGTGAGGTGAAAATTAAGAGTTCTTGTTCAAATGCAACAAATGGTGAAAGCTCTATTAATGATTTTAATATCATTGAGTGAGGAGAGTCAAGGAAGACAGGATTTTGCCTAAACTTTATATTCGTAAATGAAAAAGCGAAGGGAAACGATTCGTTTATTTTACAATTAGAAGAAGTTTGAGGAAATTAACAATTATGCAATATAATTTTAACAAACATAGTTCATTTGAACTTTTTAACAAATAGGGTCGCAGACCTCTCAACATTAAACGGTTGCTCCAGGCAATTGACAATTTACAAGGTTTCAAACCTTACATGTTTCTAAAATCTTTATAAGATTTAAACAAATGAACAATGAAATAATTAAAGCTTGAACGTGAATTGGAGTACAAAGAGTGCACCTTAAGAAATTCTGGAGAGAATGTTCTAGAGAAAGTGACAACTTTGAAAATAACAATAATAAAAACATGAAAAATAAGATAGAAGTTCCTACAACTTCTTATATTTATACAGAATTAATATATGAGAATTATACAAAGAGGGCAGGTCACTTACTGTGAAACCTGAAGAAAGTGAAAGGGAAAGTTCTAGACTTCCCAAGTTTGAGCAGGAATCACTCGCCAAATGGGACAGTTTCCATTTCGTGAAACCTGAACATGACTCGCTCAAGAGTTTAAAGAATTGTTTTCCCTGATTATGGGAAAGGAACAACGTGAATTTAAAACTTGTATCACACAAGCAATTATGCAGAATTTAATTAATGTTAAACTAGCAAAGTTGGAAGGGCACTTCGTGAGTGACACCTTATAGAAAAGTTTCAATTTTATTAATAATGGTTGTTAGTAGAAGGTTGAGGAAAGATCATTGGGATATAGGATCAATGTTCATGGTCGTATTTAATATAACCGGACGATCGCGACGCGGTAGAAACATGGAGCAAGCACTGGTTATCACTGTAGTCTATGAAGATGGATGCAAAGTTCACTGTAGAAACACTAAAGTTTATGAAAAGGAAAGTTATTGCAATTATGTAAATAACTGATTGCACTATATAGGTGAGAGTCTATTTCTTGAAAAAGTTGTGATTTACAATTAAATGCGCCATAGAATGTTCCAGAGGTTTCAGCGGTGGAAGAAAGTTAGCTATTGCAAAAATTTGTAAGGAAGATTCCTCATTTTAAATATCATTGTCCCAAGTGAGCGAAAAACACTTGACGGCAAGACTCGCAGATAGAGTACAAGATCTAGAAGGTTCCAGAACGACCTTAGCAGAAAAATGGGGTTGAGAAAATCAAACGGAGGAACTAGCTTTATAATTATAGACAGCGGGTATTAGATAATATCCCACGTAGCGAGAAGATTTCTCATTTGAACAGCTTAAGAAAAGCTCTTTTTTAGTAGGGTTGGCTTATACAAGCAAAAGCTCAACATGGCAAATCCCACGAAGTATGATTTTTGCCCCAAAGTAAATAATTTCACACTGTCTATAAATTATAATTAAAAGCACGTGGAAGTTAAAACCTTGAAGATGAGGTTAAAACTTTTAAAATGGTACTTATCTTGATTTCATGTTGAAGTCGAAGTTTCCGTTGATGACTACTTAGCCAACATGGCGTAGAAGAGGGTGAGCCTCTTGGTTTGAGGAGGCAAGCTCGAGCGGAGCTTTGACTGAACGAGTCAACTGCAGACTGAGAAGTAAGAGCAGCTCAACGGAGCACGGAGGGACCAAGAAGGGGAGAAAGAGTGGGGGGTAGGAGACAAAAGGAGAACATATAAACATTACCAACTTTAAAACAGAAAATTAATCTCTTGCTGAGCTGATCTTCTAAGAGTTGATAACAGATGATACTAGCGCAGCATGGTGAGTAAAGAAGTAGACGTAGTCCTCTTGCTCAAGGAGAAAATAGCTGGCGATGGTGACAGGAACTGGTGGCCAAATGGATAAGTAAGTCCTCTAGCACCAGGAAGAGTTGAGGAGCTTCAGAGATTCGCTGAGAGGTGACGCTAGGTGGGTCACAGAAGTTATATATCTAGAACAGACTTATGAAGACATAAGAGATATGCCCAACAAAGAGAAAACAGATGATCACTGTTGGTGTTTGACAAAGAGGAAGGAAGAAATGAACATGCAAAGAGCAATAAAAATTATATCTCAGGTACCGTGTATTCAAAGAATACACCATACTGGGGGGGTAAACACCAACAGAGAGCAAATAAACAGTTACACATTTAAAGGAAGAGGAGCGATCAAAGACAGGGGTCTTGTAATCGAACCGTTAATGGTAAAGACTCTGACCACCCTGACTCTCCCATCTCTTCCAGGGTAACACCTAGTCACTCTACCGGAAGTCCAGACTAGAGGGGGGGAAACATCCCTAACCAAGACCAAGTCCCCCACTTTAATGTCGGGACTGGAAAGAAACCACTTCTGCCTCCGTTGCAAGGAAGTTAAATATTCCAAGTTCCATCTCTTCCAAAAAGAATTACGGAGGGCTTCAAGTTTACGCCAAACAATAGGTAAATTAAAATCCCTGTAAGAATTGGGAAGAGGAGGAGGGGCAGAAAGAGAAGTGCCGATAAGGAAGTGACCAGGGGTGAGTGGAAGTAGGTCATAGGGTCATTGGAAAGTGGAGTTAAAGGGCGAGAGTTAACAACACCTTCAATCAGAACAGACAGTGAATTGAATTCTTCGTAAGTCAGAATTCGATTACCTAAGACTTTTCTTAAATGACGTTTAGTGAGCTTTACGCAAGATTCCCAACTACCACCATGATGCGGAGCGTAAGGAGGTATGAAGCGCCATTTGAAACCTTTTGAATAAGAAAAATTAGAGATTTGTTCCATGGCAGGAGAGGAAGTGAGAGCTTTCTTCCACAGGGAAGCTGCGCCCTGAAAGGTGGAAGCGTTATCAGAGAACATCTCAGAAGGAACACCACGCCTAGCAGTGAAACGAGAGACAGCTGATAAAAAATAAGAAGTAGAAGCATTCGTTACTAGTTCCAAGTGGATTGCGCCGGTAACCATGCAAACAAAGAGAGAAACATAAAGCTTACTAAACAATTTGCGTTTAGCTTCAGGAGAGTTTCGTTGATATTGGAACGGACCCATATAGTCCACGCCAGTTAAAGCAAATGGGCGTATAGGAGAAGAACGAAAAGAGGGCAGATCGCTCATTAATTGAGTATTGATTTTGGGTTTCGCTTTGAAACAAGGAATGCACTTATGAATTACAGAAGAAACTTCATGAATTCCATTTATAATCCAGTACTTTTCCCTTAAGAGGCAAAGCAGAGTACGTGTACCAACATGAAGATTACGGTAATGAAAGTCACGTATAATTAAGGAAGTTACGTGATGTTTGGAAGGCAAAATAACAGGATGCTTTTTGTCTTCAGAGAGTAAAGATTGCGAGAGCCTTCCACCTACCCTGAGTAACCCATGGTCATCAAGAAACGGGGCTAAAGCACGGAGACGGCTGGATTTGGGAAGATCTCTTTTAGAAGAAAGCAATGACAATTCAGAAGAAAAGGCTTCTTGCTGTGTCAGTTGTAAAACCTTAACGGTAGCGAGATTCAATTCATGATTGGTAAGGTGTGGTTTAGGGAGAAGAGGTTGGTCAACCACAAGATATTTCCATCTAAGGAGATAGGCGACAATCCATAGTAATTTATGAAAAGAAGAATAGTGGGACAACAAAGGATGAGAAGCGTTGGAAACAAGACACGAAGCAATGGGTAGAGGTACTTTAGCGTCAGGCAAGTTGGAGTTTGTAGCTGGGGGTTTAGAGGGCCATGAGGAAGATTCTTCGATTAGCCACGAGGGCCCATGCCAGTACAATTGGGAAGCTGCCAATTGAGAGGGTAAACAACCACGAGAGATAATATCAGCTGGATTATCCGCACTGGGAACATGCCTCCATTGACATCCAGAAGAAAGAGTTTGAATTTTGGAAACCCTGTTTGCAACGAAAGTTTGCCAGTGAGAGGGGTTCTTGGCGATCCAAGAAAGGGCGATCATGGAATCGCTCCAGAGATAGATTTGCGAGAATTCGACCTTTAACACTTCCCGTAATTTCTTGACAAGTTCTGCAGCCATGAGGGCAGCGCACAGTTCGAGCCTAGGCAAAGTGATAGTTTTAAGAGGAGCGACCTTCAATTTGGCACAAACAAGGTTGGAAACTAGAGATCCATAGAGTGAATCGTGATAAACTAAATATGCACAGCAACCATAAGCTTTTTCGGAACTGTCCGCGAACACATGAAGGAAAAAAGATGCATTAGAATGAGAGCTGATTAAATTCCTGGGAATTTCAATAAGGGAAAGATCCAGCAAATTGCTGCGAAACGAGAGCCAACGATTAAGAAAAGAAAGAGGGACAGTGTCATCCCATTCACATTTAAGCGACCACAGCTCTTGCATGAAGAGTTTGGCCCTGACGATAACTGGGGCAAGGAATTGAAGTGGATCAAAAATTTTTGCAATTTCAGAGAGAATTTGTCTTTTTGTATTAGGAAGCTCTTCTGCAAGCGAAACTTTATAGATAAGAGTGTCAGTGCTAGTGCACCAGTGAACTCCTAGAGTTTTTATAGATTCGGAGTTTCCACAAATTTCGACAGAAGAAGGATCTACGTCTTCGATGGGAAACTGAGCGAGAAACTCAGGGGAGTTGGAGTTCCACTTATGGAGTGGGAAACCTCCATTCCTTAGTAATGCCTGAAGTTCTAAAGATACAAAAGAAGCTTCCTCCAAAGAGGGGAAGGATTGCAAATAATCGTCAACATAGAATGACGTAGTTAGTGCTTCAGAGGCTTTGGGGTTAAATAAATGACCATCTTGAGAGGCTAGCAAGTGTAGGGATCGGATAGCAAGGAAAGCAGAGGGTTTTAAGCCATAAGTAACCGTTTTCAAGCGAAATACCTTAATGGGCTTACTGGTTTCATCACGCCACAAGATTCTTTGAAGATCTCGTTGTTCTGGTTGAATTAACACTTGACGGTACATCTGTTTTATGTCGGCTATGACAGCTATGGGAAATAATCGAAAGTTTAAGAGTATAGCAGATAAATCTGATTGAATAGCAGGACCAGAATAAAGAGTGTCGTTAAGGCTGTTGCCATTAACGTCGGGTGATGAACCATTGAAAACAACTCGAATTTTATCTTTTACAAGAGGATTTTTCCACACGGGATGATGATTTAAATAAACCGTTTCAATTGGGGGGTGCAATTCATCATTAGATTTGTTAACAACTTCCATATGATCTAAGCTTTCATACTCATCCATGAAATCAGTGTACTGTTGTTTAACAAGAGGTTCCTTTTTGAATTTGCTCTCGATGGCGAAAAGAGCTTTTCGAGCTTTAGGCTGAGAGTTGATAAGTTTAGGAGGATTATGTAATCTTGGCATTTGAACGACGAACCGGCCATCAGAAGAACGAGTGGTGGTGTTCAAAAAAAGTTGCTCACAGAATTCATTTTCTGAAGAGGTTACATTAGGAGAATCGACATTTTCAAGCCTCCAGAACTGTTCCAGGTCAGTATTGGAGAAGTAACATTGCGATGCGGGTTGAGGAGAATAATGGGGAAGTTGCCCTGTGACGATCCATCCAAAATTAGTGTCTCTGGCGACCACGTTTGAGGATAACTTACGAACCTGTTTACGTAGGCAATTCCAGAAAACATTGGCACTAAAGAGTATGTCAATAGGGTTCTGCATATTAAAACAAGGATCGGCTAGCCTTAAATGCGAGGGAATGTTTAACCCTGAAATATCCACAGAGTGACTTGGAGTGTCTTCTCCAATGCTATTAAGAATTAGACAATTAAGTTTAAGAAAGTTGTTTCTATGACAAGTATCTCTTATAGTTAGCTTTGAGAATTGTAAAGCTTGCGATTTTGAGCTATTGATGCCCGACACGTTGATAGAAGTGGGGTTTACAGGTAGACCTAGTTTTCTAATCAAGGAATTGGACACAAAATCATGAGTTGCCGCTGAGTCTAGAAGACCGCGTGCACGAACCCAGTTGCCAAAGTTATCCTGAACTTCGATTTGGACAGTAGACAACAATACTTGAGCACTGCGAATGGACTTGGCATTTTGAATATAAGATGAAGCATTAGAATTGTTAGCACTATCATTTTTCGGCGAAGTAGATGCTGTCGATGACCTTGCCTGATCATGACGATGTAGCAGAGTATGATGAGCCTTTTCACAATGGTAGCAAAGTCTTGTGGACTTACAGTTAGAAGCAGAATGCGTGGGCGCTAGGCAGTTGAAACAATATTTGTTTTGAGCGACTAATTTTCGTCTGTCATCGACTGACATTTCTTTAAAAGATTTGCAAAGGTATAGGGCATGGGGATCTTTACAAAGTATGCACTTTACAGGTTCTTTTAAACTTTTGCGAGGTTCGCTTTGCGTGTTTAAAACAATAGAGCTAGCGACACGACGTTCACTAGATCTAGTTGGGTAACCAGTGGAGTTTGATTTGAATTTGGATGAGCTGGACCCGGGTTTTTGGGTATTGGACGCTGAGCGTTCACTTTTGGATTTGATGGACATTAATTCGAATTTGGAACTAGGAGATGAAGGTTGACTTTGATTAGCTAGAGCGGTTAAATGTTGGCATCTAGCGTTTATGAAAGTGACTAAATGCTCGTAAGAGTAGTCGTCTTCTTTAGAAAGTTCAATTTCCCAAGCTTTGAGGGTAGCAGCATCAACTTTAGAGACTACTAAATGTATTAGGAAAGTATCCCAATGTTCAGTAGGTTGATCTAATTGGGACAAAGCTTTAACATGGAGTTGGGTAGTGTCAATTAAAGTACGCAAACTAGTGACGTCATTGTGCTGTGACGCAGGTAGGTTAAATAGAGCCTTCATATGGCGTTGAATACGTAAACGTAAATTTCCATATCTTTCTTTTAATAAATTAAAGGCAATGGGGTAATTTTCGGCACGCAGAGGAAGTTCTTCAACCAACTGCAAAGCTTGACCTCGAAGGATAGATCTCAAGTAATGAAACTTGTAAATGACTTGAATGTCTTCATTGTCATGAACAAGGGAGCAAAATAACTCATAGAAAGAATCCCAAGCAGATTCATCTCCAGAAAAATGGGGTAAATCAATTTTCGGTAAAGTAGGTTTGGGCTTGTGAGTGCCCTCACGGAAAGAAGTTTGGGGTTCGTGAAGGGAACCAGGAACAGAAGCGTCCTTTTTCTGCTCCTCTTCGAGTTGGCGTATTATTTTGAAAGCAGAACCTATGCCTTCGTAATATAAGTTTTCTACTTCGACACGATCTTCTGTTTGATTGAGCATGCAAGTTTCTATTTCAGTTTGAATGTTACAGTAGTTTTCATAAGAACGTTCAAAATCCTTTACACGATGTTTCAACAAGTCTAATTGCGCGTCTGAGGGATCTAATTCTTTTATGTGCCTTCTGAATCGGGTAATTTGCCCTTTATAGGATGCTCGTTTAGAAGTAAGTTTTTCATCCTTATCCTTATCAGTGGGAGCCATATTAAAGAAGGTAAATGAAAATGTAACTCACGAAACTGTGGAACCTTGGAAATGCTGTCAAGCTGGCAGCAGCGAATGAGTAGAAAGAATGGGACACACCATAGGAGACAGGAGCGGCCTCTTTCCCGTTCACAGGCTTTGCACGATGTGGTTATAGCTGAAATATTCAACACAGATATTAGAAATATGCAAAGTATTGTCAAATGACACTATTTTAAAAAGAGAAAAGAAAAAATGGGCTCTCCCGGGTTTCTGGGACCAAATTTTGTGTAGTTTATAGGCTGAGGAATAACCCACCCACCAAGGGAAGATGATTAAGAGAAGGAAGTAGATTTTGGATTGGAGAAAAAGGATAGAAAAATAGGAGGAGAGTCCCACAAAAGTTATGAATTTGACTTTCAATACATTTAAAGGTGGTTGCCACCGCAAGTCCGTGCTCGGATACCTAAAGTGGGTAAGAGCTTGGTCGAAGCTAACGGGAACCGCAGCTAAGACTTGGGCAGTTTGCCAGAGAGAGGCTGTAGTGTATTTCCTCCCAAGCACGAATAAAAGTACTATAGGGAAGGGTGATGGTCTGGCTAGACTGAGAGGAACAAATTTACTGTATGTCTTCTCAAAGAAATTAGGTTTTACAAAGTAATTCAAAGAATGAAAATGATTTAACTCAGTTTGGTATTTTCAATTTCCAAAATTATGGAGTTCCTGTAAGGGCGACCAAGTGTCTCTAAAAAGGAAAATGATAAAAGATTATGCCTTATTGGGTAATCTTGGTAAATGAACCAATGGTTGCATTGGAAAATGGCTAAGCTTTTACTCAGCGAGGAGCCGGCTAAAAGTTTAGACAAAAAGAAACACTTATCTTTTAGAAAACTGACCATAAGTTTTCGGAGAGGGTCTCCACAAGCAGGTAGCTGGCTTAGCGAGCTTTACTTGCCTTACTGGCCAATTAGAATTAGCTATTAACGCTAAGAAGAACTTTAGTGAGGTGAAAATTAAGAGTTCTTGTTCAAATGCAACAAATGGTGAAAGCTCTATTAATGATTTTAATATCATTGAGTGAGGAGAGTCAAGGAAGACAGGATTTTGCCTAAACTTTATATTCGTAAATGAAAAAGCGAAGGGAAACGATTCGTTTATTTTACAATTAGAAGAAGTTTGAGGAAATTAACAATTATGCAATATAATTTTAACAAACATAGTTCATTTGAACTTTTTAACAAATAGGGTCGCAGACCTCTCAACATTAAACGGTTGCTCCAGGCAATTGACAATTTACAAGGTTTCAAACCTTACATGTTTCTAAAATCTTTATAAGATTTAAACAAATGAACAATGAAATAATTAAAGCTTGAACGTGAATTGGAGTACAAAGAGTGCACCTTAAGAAATTCTGGAGAGAATGTTCTAGAGAAAGTGACAACTTTGAAAATAACAATAATAACAACATGAAAAATAAGATAGAAGTTCCTACAACTTCTTATATTTATACAGAATTAATATATGAGAATTATACAAAGAGGGCAGGTCACTTACTGTGAAACCTGAAGAAAGTGAAAGGGAAAGTTCTAGACTTCCCAAGTTTGAGCAGGAATCACTCGCCAAATGGGACAGTTTCCATTTCGTGAAACCTGAACATGACTCGCTCAAGAGTTTAAAGAATTGTTTTCCCTGATTATGGGAAAGGAACAACGTGAATTTAAAACTTGTATCACACAAGCAATTATGCAGAATTTAATTAATGTTAAACTAGCAAAGATGGAAGGGCACTTCGTGAGTGACACCTTATAGAAAAGTTTCAATTTTATTAATAATGGTTGTTACTAGAAGGTTGAGGAAAGATCATTGGGATATAGGATCAATGTTCATGGCCGTATTTAATATAACCGGACGATCGCGACGCGGTAGAAACATGGAGCAAGCACTGGTTATCACTGTAGTCTATGAAGATGGATGCAAAGTTCACTGTAGAAACACTAAAGTTTATGAAAAGGAAAGTTATTGCAATTATGTAAATAACTGATTGCACTATATAGGTGAGAGTCTATTTCTTGAAAAAGTTGTGATTTACAATTAAATGCGCCATAGAATGTTCCAGAGGTTTCAGCGGTGGAAGAAAGTTAGCTATTGCAAAAATTTGTAAGGAAGATTCCTCATTTTAAATATCATTGTCCCAAGTGAGCGAAAAACACTTGACGGCAAGACTCGCAGATAGAGTACAAGATCTAGAAGGTTCCAGAACGACCTTAGCAGAAAAATGGGGTTGAGAAAATCAAACGGAGGAACTAGCTTTATAATTATAGACAGCGGGTATTAGATAATATCCCACGTAGCGAGAAGATTTCTCATTTGAACAGCTTAAGAAAAGCTCTTTTTTAGTAAGGTTGGCTTATACAAGCAAAAGCTCAACATGGCAAATCCCACGAAGAATGATTTTTGCCCCAAAGTAAATAATTTCACACTGTCTATAAATTATAATTAAAAGCACGTGGAAGTTAAAACCATGAAGATGAGGTTAAAACTTTTAAAATGGTACTTAACTTGATTTCATGTTGAAGTCGAAGTTTCCGTTGATGACTACTTAGCCAACATGGCGTAGAAGAGGGTGAGCCTCTTGGTTTGAGGAGGCAAGCTCGAGCGGAGCTTTGACTGAACGAGTCAACTGCAGACTGAGAAGTGAGAGCAGCTCAACGGAGCACGGAGGGACCAAGAAGGGGGGAAAGAGTGGGGGGTAGGAGACAAAAGGAGAACATATAAACATTACCAACTTTAAAACAGAAAATTAATCTCTTGCTGAGCTGATCTTCTAAGAGTTGATAACAGATGATACTAGCGCAGCATGGTGAGTAAAGAAGTAGACGTAGTCCTCTTGCTCAAGGAGAAAATAGCTGGCGATGGTAACACGAACTGGTGGCCAAATGGATAAGTAAGTCCTCTAGCACCAGGAAGAGTTGAGGAGCTTCAGAGATTCGCTGAGAGGTGACGCTAGGTGGGTCACAGAAGTTATATATCTAGAACAGACTTATGAAGACATAAGAGATATGCCCAACAAAGAGAAAACAGATGATCACTGTTGGTGTTTGACAAAGAGGAAGGAAGAAATGAACATGCAAAGAGCAATAAAAATTATATCTCAGGTACCGTGTATTCAAAGAATACACCAGGTACCCATTGCAATAGTTAGCTTTCTAATGAAATCTACCTCTGGTTGGTTCCTCAGTTTAGGGGCTGCGACAACGCGGTCATCTAACCCCGTGTACTCTGGGTGAGTGTAGAATCTGTCTGATAAACGGTGTGAATTGTAATGGCTGTATTAGTCTTAATTCAGGTAAGGACTGCAGACGGTCAATTTCCAGCAGTAGTTCCTAATGTTGCTACCAGGTACGACCGTCAACGACACCTAGCTGTGAACTTGGCTACTAGATGCCACCGCAACCAGCAACTCGCAACGAACGTTGGAACTTCCCCTCCAAACAAGAGCATACTGAGGGATTTTAGCGCTCTTAGAAAATCCGACGAATTCGGCCGGCTTTGAAACCGCGACCTTGGGCATAGACATTCAGCATGCTACCAGTTACGTCACCGAAGCCGCTTCCCACTTAGTCAGATGGAAATCTGAATCTGATCTCGTGCAAGTGCGTTGTCTTGGCAACGTCTGATGGCTCATCCCTCATCAATTTAGTAGTGTTGCCATGGCAACCACTGATAGCTCTTGGCATTTTCTTATAATTCCGAAATCATTTTTCTCATCCCTTGGCGTAATGGTGTGTCATATCAAAAATTATTTCAGACAAAAGTTTTAGGTAATTATTCGGGGAATATTGTCCATTTTGTACGGTTTTTATATTGTGCCTACTAAGAGAGATATGATTAATGTTTCCCGAAAAACCCACTTTTTCCCACCCCTTTGGTCAATGGTTGGTGCTATAAAAAAACTCTTCAAACATACATTTTTGGGCTTTATTCGACACATAGTATGAACTTTGAACGGATTCGATATTTCACATATTAAGAGAGTTATAGCAATATTTCACTTTTTCGAAAAAATCCCCCATTTTCACCCCCTTCGACTGATTTAGCCCAGTACGAACTCGACCGAGATTTTATAGGTATACATATTCGGTAAAAAGTTCAAAGTGATTGGTACAAAATTAGGGCAGTTATCGTGTCCACAAGAAACTGATATACATATATATATATATATATATATATATATATATATATATATATATATATATATAATTATGTATAAACTTTTGAACTGACGGTGGTTTTGGGGTCTGGGGGTTGTGAAACGCGAAGATATGTCGAAATTTACCGGAACTCGAAACATGGTACCCATTGCAATAGTTAGCTTTCTAATGAAATCTACCTAAAAATGGGGCAAACCCAAACTTAATATGTAAATCTTTGTCTTTGCAGGAGATAAAACATATCGAATAAATTCTCAAACCTTAAGTCCTTCGTTCGCTGGTCACTCAAAAAATATTATCCCTGCACAACACTATGGCTTCTCGGTGTTGTTTTCCTATCCATGATTAGGGTTTACAGTAAATCAAGGAAACGGAATTTAAAAAATCCCCTGTGTCCAGATATCTATTCCATGTATTTCATACACTTCACACTTGACACAATAATTGTTTATACAATTACAAGCTGTACCCGGCATGCGTTGCAATGCCAATCAAAGAAAGTGTTGGCGTTGAAATTCTGTTTCTTGAAGTGCTTTTGGATACACAACATGTTTTTCAATAACCGTTAACTGCCTCTAAGCTATCGTAAAATGGATTTTCTAATTTAGAATCATTCGTGGGAGCGTGCTCAACAATACACTAAAGTTTCATCGCAATCGGATGAATGGCATATGAACGTATACGGGATTTTGTTTGAACGATTCGTGCGCTGTCACTCATTTGTTGATTCTACTCGTACGCTACCTATTGAGAAATGGATTTACTAAGTCGAAACCCTACCCTGGCGTGTACACAATAAATCTACAAGGTTTCGTCACAATCGAAGAAGGTTATATGAACGCATACGGGATTTTGTTGAAACGCTTCGCGCGTCGTCACCCGTTTGTTGCATATACTCGTGCGCTACCTATTGTGAAATGGATTTATTAAGTCGAAACCCCTCCCTGGCGTGTACACAATAACTCATCAATGTTTCATCGCAATCGGATAATGGTATATGCACGTATACGGTGTTTTGTTTAAACGATTCGTGCGCTGTCACTCATTTGTTGAATCTACTCGTGCGTTACCTATTGTGAAATGTATTACTAAGTCGAAGCCCTTCCCTGGCGTGTACACAATAACTCATCAAGGTTTCATCGCAATCGAAGAAGGTTATATGAACGCAATAGGGGTTTTTTTTGAAACGCTTCGCGCGTTGTCACCCATTTGTTGCACCTACTCTGGAGCTACTTATTGTGAAATGGATTTACCAAGTCGATACCCTTCCCTGGCGTGAACACATCGCAATCGGATGAATAGTATATGAACGCATACCGGATTTTGTTTAAACGATTCGCGCCCCGTCACTCATTTGTTGAATCTACTCGTGCGCTACCTACTGTAAAATGTATTTACTAAGTTAGAAACCGTCACGTAAGTGTCCACAACATCTCACCCAAGTTTCATCGCTATCGGACTAATGGGATATGAAGACATTGGGGACTGTATTGAAACGCTCCGCGTGTCGTCGTTCATTTGTCGAATCTACTCGAGTGCTACCTACTGTGAAATGTATTTACTAAGCCAGAAACCTTCCTTGGAGGGTCCACCATATTTCACCCAAGTTTCACCGCTAACGGCAGAATGGTATATGACCTTATACAGGACTTTGTTGAAACGCTTCGCGCGTCGTCCCTCATTTGTTGAATCTACTTGTGCGCTGCCTATTGTATAGTGGATTTACTAAGCCAGAAACCTTCCATGAAGTGTACACAACATCTCACCCAAGTTTCATAGCTATCGGACGAATGGTATATGAATGTATACGGGACTTGGTTGAAACACTTCGCGTGTCGTCGCTCATTTGTTGATTCTTCTCTTGCGCTACGTGTTGTAATATGGATGTACTCAGCCAGAAACATTCCCTGGAGTGTACACAACATCTCACCCAAATTTTATCCCAATCGGATGAATGGTATGTGAACGAAAAAGGGACGTTGTGGAAACGCTTCGCGCGTAGTCACTCATTTGTTGAATCCAAACGTGCGCTTCGTATTGTAAACTGGATTTACTACACCAGAAACCATTCCAGGAGTGTACACAACAATTCACCAAACATTTATCACTATTAGACGAATGGTATATGACTTTATACGGGACTTTGTTGAAACGCTTCGCGTGTCATCGCTCATTTGTTGAATCTACTCGTGCGCTATCAACTGTGAAATGTATTCACTAATTTTGAAAAATTCACGAAAGTGTATACAACATCTCACCCAAGCTTCATCGCTATCGGACGAAAGGTATATGAACACGTACGGGACTTGGTTGAAACGCTTCGCGCATCGTCTCTCAGTTGTTGAATCTACGCGTGCGCTACCTATTGTAAAATGGATTTACTAAGTCAGAAACATTCCTTGGAGTGTACTCAACATCTCACCCAAGTTTCATCGCAATCGGATGAATGGTATATGAACGCATAGGAGACATCCACACCCAGAGACAGACAGACAGACAAACTATCACGTATAATTGATTTATATATATATATAGATTTACAACTCCTTCCTTCAATCCTTTGGCTTTCAAATAATGTCCAACTTTATTCAATTCACTTCAGGCTTAAACAACCATCCATCGAATCCCACGTGTCTTTATCAAAAGTCATTATTTGCGCATTAATGCCACATTCAGTTTATAACTCGAATAATGTATATCCCTCAATCCAAAAATCATGTTGTCTACTCGTCAAATATATTCGACAACACTAATTTCTAATTCATCTCTAACTTCAACAAAAATGACTTAAATCAACCTCTATTTGACTTACATGGGAGTTATTTCATTAACGAATCTACCATCGTTGATCTTAGTATATGGCACATTTTCACTAAACCACCAACCCTAATTTCAATATCATCATTCTTATAACAAACACCAGCCAATGCCGCATTATCCAAATTATAAAATAGAGCTCTAAAATACTCAATTTCCATGTCCTGCCATCCAAATTTGTATGTTGATGTACCCATAAGTGTCATATGTATGTGCGTTATAAAATAGCAGAATATGCAGGTTTTCGTAGAAGGATCAGACCTCATTTATTGCGAGAAAGTATTTTATAGGGGCAGATGACCTCGTAGTTCCGCCCCTTAAAACAACAATAACTAACTAACTAACTAACTAAAGTATTTTATAATTGGAGCTTAATTAACGTTGTTTTTCGTCATTTTATGCATATTTTAAACATTTTATTGTCTTATGGGGACGGTAACTTTCTTGTCATTTGGGGTCCATTTTTAGCCTATTTTCAATTTTGAAAAAATAGGCTTATGAGATCACCTTTTGTCCGTGTGTGTGTGCGTGCGTGTGTGTGTGATTCGTGTGTGTGTCCCCCCCTAATAAAATCTAAACGGCTGGAGCGATTTCAATGAAACTACGTAAGTTCATAGCACTATTCCCTGCGACCCCGGCCGTGCCCTTCGAATTTTGTTACAACTCACCAATCCAACATGGCAGCTGTGCGAAATATTTCATCAGCATTCAATATCTCCGAAACTATTACCGATATTACCCTGACATTTTGTATGGTGATAAAGGGAACAACTATAAGTTCACTTATGTGACCTTTGAAAATCTGGTAACAACAAAACTAACATGGCGGCCAAGCGAAGTTGCGAATTTTAAATAGACGTTTCTCGCGATTTAACCAACCAAACGCAATGAAACTTGGTACAGTATATGTTTATATACATTGTAATGCACCGACATCTAACTTCGTTCAATTGTTTACATAACCACAAGATGGCGGATGGGCGAAATATTTCACCGGCATTCCATATCTGTGAAACTATTAGCGGTATCTCCCTGAAATCTTTTACGGAGATAAAGGGCACTACGGAAGTCCATCTATAAGACTTTCAGAAACCGGTTAACTACAAAACGAACATGGCAGCCAAGCGAAGTTGAAATTTTTAAATAGACCTTTCTCGCGATTTAATGTTCCAAACGCACTGAAATCTGGTACAGGAAATATTTATACACATTGTAATGCACTGGTATCTAATTTAGTTCAATTGTTTACATAACCTCAAGATGGCGGATGTGCGAATTTTAAAATTAAGTTTTTATTTCTTGTGATGTAGTCATGCGATCGAATTGAAAGTTTGAATATTGAACCTACGCAATAATTTTCCTTTAATGGTACATGACTCTATGGCCTATACATTTAACAATTCAACATGGCAACCATCCAAAATATTTAGTCGGCTCTGAATATCTACGAATCTATTATAGCAATCAAACTGAATTTCTTAATGTCCATAGGGGCTATGAACTTAAGTTCACCTATAGGACTTTAAATAACTTGGTGTTCACAAATCCAACTTGGAGGCGACGCGAAATATAAAAATTCACATGGACGTTTCTCGCAATTTAACCATCCGAGTGTAGTGAAACTTGGAACAGTAAATCCTTATACGAATGGTAATCCACTGGCATCTAATTTATTTCAATTGTTTCCATAACCTCAAGATGGCAGCTGTGCGAAATTTTAAAATCTCCTTGTTACTTCTTGTGTCCTAATCATGCGATTGTAGTTTGAATACTACACGTACACAATAATCTGCATGTAACAGTACATAACTCTAGGACCTACATATATAAAATCCAACATGGCGACCATCGGAAATATTTAGTCGGTTCTCAATATCTACGAATCTATTACAGCAATCAAACTGAAATTGTGTATGTTGCTAGAGGCAGATAACATAAGTAGGACATATGAAAATAGGCTGTATAGTTCTTCGCGGCACTACTTGTTATACTTGTGGTCACGCTGTCCTTATGCAAGGTTTCGACACTGATGTGTAACTATGTAACGGTCTGTTACTTCTTCACGCAAAATTATATCTCCCGCAGAGATTTTGGTTGGTTCCTCAGTTTAGGGGCTGCGACAACGCGGTCATGTAACCCCGTGTACTTTGGGTGAGTGTAGAATCTGTCTGATAAACGGTGTGAATTGTGATGGCTGTATTAGTCTGTAATTCAGGTAAGGATTGCAGATGGTCAATTTCAAGCAGTAGTTCCCAATGTTGCTACCAGATACTACCGTCAACGACACCTAGCTGTGGACTTATAAAAAAGAGTAAGGTGACAATAATTTAAGAAGAGTAGCAATGAAGATATAACAGGAAATGTAGGAGTAAGAAGGATTGAAGAAAGATTTATAGGACGTTGAAAACCTAAATTGTGGAATGTATGTAAACAAAAGCCCTTCGTTGGGTTTCATAAAGTGAACATTGAAAGATTGATTGTTCCGATTTCCTGTTTACAATAACAAACGGGTGAACTACGGAGATTACTATGAGATGAGCCATGTACAGTATACTGGAGTAAGGGCATGATTGAAGCGTAGACGTATGATGGTTATGATGTGTCGGCGATTGTATTTACCTGTAAAAAAACAGGGGAGTCGTGGGATCGTAGATTGGATGCAATAATATTTCGCTTTCAAACTCTGAATACTCTTGCCATCGTCGTGTCCAGTCGCCATTGAGTTGCGTTTTAATGATAGGCAGAAAATCTGTGAAACGTATTATGTTATTCATGGCTGGACCAGGACATGAAGCAGCTCCCTTAGCAGATCTATCAACACATTCATTACCTGGAATATGAGAGTGACCCGGTACCCAAGAAAAAGCAATCTAAGATTCGAATTGCGTTAATTATATTCGAAATACAGTATAACCCTTCAAATCCGAACTAATTGGGGCTGTAGACTGTTCGGACTAGCCGAAAGATATCCATAACATACGTTACGGTATAGGACTGTAGCCTACATTGAGCGAGGCAGGCTGGTTTGGCGCAAACAACGATCATGACGGCAATGTAGCTAATGACAGTGAGGAAGAAGAAACTTCGGCATACAATGTGACTTATACTGAAGCTGCATCTGCTGTTGACATCGCATTGCGCTTCGTAGAACTGTTGTCAAACGCCAACCGATGTCATCTTAGTGCGACGCTGGCGCGCAATTGCCTCCGCGGGAAGATTTTCGTCACTTCTACAATATTGAAGATAACTGATTTCAAGTGAAAGCTTAAGAGATATTTTGTGTGTTTCTATTGCTATTTCATTGTTTTAGCAAAGTGATTACCTACGGAATAATAATAATAACCAACGTTTCCGTTTCTCAATCCTGGTTGGGATAAGTAGTCTATGTAGGCACTTTTACACTATGCTAACTGTACTTCTTGTTAATTTTTCAACTAATTATGTAAAATGCGGTCATAATGCAGAATATATGATTGTTTTATGAATAAATAAATAAGTTTCACTTTTTTGTGTGTATTTTTTCAAACTTCAAATTGTCGAAAGATTCTCGTTCGGATTACACGGGATTTCAGATTTCCGGGGTTCGGATATGAGGGGTTTCACTGTATACCAATTGTCAATGCGAACTATGTTTTGTAAAGCCTGTAATATACTTTGAGAATCAGTAACAATAAGTGAGCGAGGAATACTTTGCCTTTTAATAAAAAATAACGCTACAAAAAAAAATCCTCTCGGCACGCCGGAAGGCGGAGGTAGATTTCACCGGACAAACTTGGGGATAGGCGAAAATAGGCAGAATATGCAGGTTTTCGTAGAAGGATCAGACCTTATTTATTGCGAGAAGGTATTTTATAATTGGAAACTGATATACATATATATATAAACTTTTCAACTGACGGTGGTTTTGGAGTCTGGGGTATGTGAAACGCAAAGATATGTCGAAATTTTCCGGAAGTCGAAACATGGTACCCATTGCAATAGTTAGCTTTCTAATGAAATCTACCTCTGGTTGGTTCCTCAGTTTAGGGGCTGCGACAACGCGGTCATCTAACCCCGTGTACTCTGGGTGAGTGTAGAATCTGTCTGATAAACGGTGTGAATTGTAATGGCTGTATTAGTCTTAATTCAGGTAAGGACTGCAGACGGTCAATTTCCAGCAGTAGTTCCTAATGTTGCTACCAGGTACTACCGTCAACGACACCTAGCTGTGAACTTGGCTACTAGATGCCACCGCAACCAGCAACTCGCAACGAACGTTGGAACTTCCCCTCCAAACAAAAGCATACTGAGGGATTTTAGCGCTCTTAGAAAATCCGACGAATTCGGCCGGCTTTGAAACCGCGACCTTGGGCATAGACATTCAGCATGCTACCAGTTACGTCACCGAAGCCGCTTCCCACTTAGTCAGATGGAAATCTGAATCTGATCTCGTGCAAGTGCGTTGTCTTGGCAACGTCTGATGGCTCATCCCTCATCAATTTAGTAGTGTTGCCATGGCAACCACTGATAGCTCTTGGCATTTTCTTATAATTCCGAAATCATTTTTCTCATCCCTTGGCGTAATGGTGTGTCATATCAAAAATTATTTCAGACAAAAGTTTTAGGTAATTATTAGGGGAATATTGTCCATTTTGTACGGTTTTTATATTGTGCCTACTAAGAGAGATATGATTAATGTTTCCCGAAAAACCCACTTTTTCCCACCCCTTTGGTCAATGGTTGGTGCTATAAAAAAAACTCTTCAAACATACATTTTTGGGCTTTATTCGACACATAGTATGAACTTTGAACGGATTCGATATTTCACATATTAAGAGAGTTATAGCAATATTTCACTTTTTCGAAAAAATCCCCCATGTTCACCCCCTTCGACTGATTTAGCCCAGTAACGAACTCGACCGAGATTTTATAGGTATACATATTCGGTAAAAAGTTCAAAGTGATTGGTACAAAATTAGGGCAGTTATCGTGTCCACAAGAAACTGATATACATATATACATATATATATATATATATATACATCAATTATGTATAAACTTTTGAACTGACGGTGGTTTTGGGGTCTGGGGGTTGTGAAACGCGAAGATATGTCGAAATTTACCGGAACTCGAAACATGGTACCCATTGCAATAGTTAGCTTTCTAATGAAATCTACCCAAAAATGGGGCAAAACCAAACTTAATAGGTAAATCTTTGTCTTTGCAGGAGATAAAACATATCGAATAAATTCTCAAACCTTAAGTCCTTCGTTCGCTGGTCACTCAAAAAATATTATCCCTGCACAACACTATGGCTTCTCGGTGTTGTTTTCCTATCCATGATTAGGGTTTACAGTAAATCAAGGAAACGGAATTTAAAAAATCCCCTGTGTCCAGATATCTATTCCATGTATTTCATACACTTCACACTTGACACAATAATTGTTTATACAATTACAAGCTGTACCCGGCATGCGTTGCAATGCCAATCAAAGAAAGTGTTGGCGTTGAAATTCTGTTTCTTGAAGTGCTTTTGGGTACACAACATGTTTTTCAATTTCCGTTAACTGCCTCTAAGCTATCGTAAAATGGATTTTCTAATTTAGAATCATTCGTGGGAGCGTGCTCAACAATACACTAAAGTTTCATCGCAATCGGATGAATGGCATATGAACGTATACGGGATTTTGTTTGAACGATTCGTGCGCTGTCACTCATTTGTTGATTCTACTCGTACGCTGCCTATTGAGAAATGGATTTACTAAGTCGAAACCCTACCCTGGCGTGTACACAATAAATCAACAAGGTTTCGTCACAATCGAAGAAGGTTATATGAACACATACGGGATTTTGTTGAAACACTTCGCGCGTCGTCACCCGTTTGTTGCATATACTCGTGCGCTACCTATTGTGAAATGGATTTATTAAGTCGAAACCCCTCCCTGGCGTGTACACAATAACTCATCAATGTTTCATCGCAATCGGATAATGGTATATGCACGTATACGGGGTTTTGTTTAAACGATTCGTGCGCTGTCACTCATTTGTTGAATCTACTCGTGCGTTACCTATTGTGAAATGTATTACTAAGTCGAAGCCCTTCCCTGGCGTGTACACAATAACTCATCAAGGTTTCATCGCAATCGAAGAAGGTTATATGAACGCAATAGGGGTTTTTTTTGAAACGCTTCGCGCGTTGTCACCCATTTGTTGCACCTACTCTGGAGCTACTTATTGTGAAATGGATTTACCAAGTCGATACCCTTCCCTGGCGTGAACACATCGCAATCGGATGAATGGTATATGAACGCATAGGAGACATCCACACCCAGAGACAGACAGACAGACAAACTATCACGTATAATTGATTTATATATATATATAGATTTACAACTCCTTCCTTCAATCCTTTGGCTTTCAAATAATGTCCAACTTTATTCAATTCACTTCAGGCTTAAACAACCATCCATCGAATCCCACGTGTCTTTATCAAAAGTCATTATTTGCGCATTAATGCCACATTCAGTTTATAACTCGAATAATGTATATCCCTCAATCCAAAAATCATGTTGTCTACTCGTCAAATATATTCGACAACACTAATTTCTAATTCATCTCTAACTTCAACAAAAATGACTTAAATCAACCTCTATTTGACTTACATGGGAGTTATTTCATTAACGAATCTACCATCGTTGATCTTAGTATATGGCACATTTTCACTAAACCACCAACCCTAATTTCGATATCATCATTCTTATAACAAACACCAGCCAATGCCGCATTATCAAAATTATAAAATAGAGCTCTAAAATACTCAATTTCCATGTCCTGCCATCCAAATTTGTATGTTGATGTACCCATAAGTGTCATATGTATGTGCGTTATAAAATAGCACCACTGATCTCAGGCAAATTTCGACATTACGAAAAGAACATAAAGAACATAATTAGACTTATAACTTTCAGTATCGATTAATTATGTTTCCATCTGCCAGATTGAAACTTTCTGTAACAAGAGACAGTTGTTAGTCAAATGAACGGCATATACAGGGTGTAATTAATATAATGGAATTCCGTTACACTGGTGATAGAAGAGACTATTCTAAGCTTCCTAGGCACAATAAATTGTCACCTATCCTTAAATTGAAAATTAATCATTAAAAGTTTTTTTTAGGTTTTTCAGAAGGTATGGGGAAAACGAGGCGGGGCGAGGTGGGGCGACGCGCGGAGGAGAAGTTGTTATGTAATTGGAGCATTGAACTTACCGGTTGAGGGGTGGTATCAGCTGTTATGAGGACAAGGTTACCCGTCTCGTAAGAAAATTAGTATTGCTGATGTTCTTCTTCTTATTGTTGTTGTTGTTGTTGAAATTGTACGCAATGGTTTGGGACGTTAGGACCGGTAGTATTGTGTAGCCTACTTTGTAAGTGTGGAACTCATCGATTGATGTTCATGTAAAGTATAAAATAATTCCTATAATCAGCCCTAATGTGTCACTGGCGTCCGGCACGTTAATGAAATACACTGGGAAAAAATTCAGATATCCCGTAGTCTGTTCAGAACTAGCATTTAAGAAAATGCCTGCTTCCGGTCAACTGACCTGGTCAGGGAATGGAACGAATGAAGCCCCCATCTAGCGGCGAGGATATGAACTGTGCCAGCTGCCGAAGGCTGTCGCATTCCCCCTGGGGCACTGATTAAATGAATGACAGATTAAATGAAATGATAGTGGAGAGTGTTGCTGGAATAAAATTTGGACAGGGAAAACCGGAGTGCCAGGCGAAAACCTGTCTGCCTCCGCTTTGTCCAGCACAAATCTCACATGGAGTGGCCGGGATTTGAACCACGGACCTAGCTGTGAGAGACCGGCGTGCTACGGCCTAAGCCACGGGGGTTCTATTCGAACTAGCATTTAAGACGGAAATAAAATACTTGATGTTTTGTTTGAGAGGCATGGCGATTTAGGTCATTTAGCCTCATGTAGTTGGGTGTGGGTGGAATTAGTCTATTAACCCGTGTTTCTATGTTTCCGTAGTAATATGGGTATTTGTAATTCAGGTGAGAATTGGTAAGAAGGCGGCTATGGCCTTAAGTTTGGAACCATCCCGGCATTTTCCTGGGGTAGAAGTGGGAAACCATGGAAAACTACTTCCAAGATTTAATACTAGTACGGTACCACATGTACATAATAATAATAATAATAATAATAACAATAACAATAAAGCAAATATAGCGAGTTTGGTCGGCCCTATCAAAAGGCAATGGCATGTAGAGCGGGTAAATACCATTCCTATCATTGTCTCGAGTACGGGCGTGATCCCAAGTACCTTGCTCTAGGGCCTTAAAGAACTGGATCTGGATACTCAACTGTGCAAATTAATGCAGAAGGCAGTAGTTCTCTCAACAAACCTAATCGTCTGGAAGTTCATGGGTAGCGATTTCGACTTTCCAGCTTAGAAGTGGTAGTTTCAGTGACAAAAACAATTACTTTGGTTCCATGAAGCCCTTATAGTTATGTTGTGATGTACCAGTAATGTGTTATATGTACTGTATAATACAATAATAATACTGTACTAATTTAATGATAGCGAGGCTGTGTAGCTCAGGTAGTAGAGTGCTATCCTTCTCAAGGTTTCGATCTAGGCCCAGTCATGTAGTAAATGAGGGCGAACAAATACGACAGCCTTATGCCGATGGCAGGTACATGAAATTCTGTGAACATAAGATTCCGAAATCTCGACTTCCCCCTCCCCCCCCGAAAAAAATAGTGTGTGACTAAATACATATTAATATCATTATTATTATTAGACTTCTAGCAACCCGGTCCGGCTTCGCCCGGGAACAGATGTGAATCAATTACGTGATAAGCGCTTCTTTACGATGTCAATGAACTACGATCTATATCCGTTTTACGTCTCGGCATAATGGGTTAAAATCACTGACTGGACTGTTAACTATATTATCAAGGAGATGCATGTGCAACAAATTCTTGTCAGACGAAATTTAAGAATGGCGAGGTGCATGAAACACAAATCCGTCCAATCTAAAAACACTTATAGTGGACGATATATTGAATATAGAGATGTGCTCTCGCGTACGTTTTTGTAGAACTTTTCATGCTGAACAATTCTTACACTCATTCTATATTGTTAATTTTAACGGTTTGCCCAGCGTAAGCTTAAAAAGCGCACGGACGCCATGATATTTTTCAACATTTTCTCTGAAATCGTTACTGCTTGGCTTCCTTTGATCATAAATAAATGATTTTCTACAGAAACATTCCTCGATGTATCCTTTACAGAATGGTGAAAACCGCATCAAAATCCATGCAGTGGTTCTCGAGATTACCCGTGACATCCAAGAATCGAGGATTTTGTTTTATACTATAGTAAAGCCGTCATTACTTGCGACTTGATGTTTCAGTGTTACCCTAGAGTCATCTAGTGATCAGAAGGAAAATCACTTTCACTAAACAATAACAGGCAGCCATTCAAATCGATATATCACGACAAATTGAGTTTCGTTCGCGATGTCCCGATTTAGTGAACGAAACTCTAACCTAGCACTGAAACGTCAAGTTGGAAGTGATGATGGCTTCACTATATGTAGAGATTATACGCCAATCAGTATAATTTAATATAATATTAACCCCCTTCCGTCCAATCTTAACTTGACTGTGTTTCACAGGCGAAATGAAGAAAACCCGAGTTGCACTTCCACGGAAACTCCAACACAACCACCCTTCTCAGAAGTCTTAACTCAACACGACTCGACGGTTTGCTGCTGGCTGTATCTGGGGCAATAGGTTCGCCCGCTAGCTAGGCTGTAACAGGGATGATAGACATATGCTCTCGCGGACTTTTTTGTAGAACTATTCATGCTAGAGTTTTTTTTATCATTTCAACTGATCTTGTCGACTTCGTCGTTATGGTTGGGGTCCATCGTTATGCGTTACGGACACGGACACGGAGACGGACGTGACGTCATGCAGTGGCACGGGAAGTGACGTCATGCTCACGCGGGGAGCGAGAAGCAGACGCTAATGATTATTGGAGTCTGTTGAAAGAGGCCTGGCGTCGAGCGACCTGGGGCTTTGAGCGAAGCGAACACAAGAATACAGGGTGACTTCTAAAGAGATATACAAGATGCTATATAAGAATACAGGGTGCCTCCTAAAGAGGTGTGCAGGATATCAGAGCAAAATATTAGTCAGTCTGATATAAGAATACAGGGTGCCTCCTAAAGAGGTGTGCAGGATGTCAGAGCAAAGCATCGAACCAGTCCCAATATTCCATCCCTACTCTAACTCAAAAAAATGCCCCCCCCCCCTCCCTACTGTTCAGCCCGCCACTGCTCGCTCCCAGGTTCTACAACTCATCTCCCAACTCTCTACCGTTACACTAGTCTAGCCAGATCGAACACAGGCCTGCCTGGGGCAAAAACACTCCTTTTCAGAGAAATAACAACTCCGCAACAAGGTTCACGAAAACCCAAATTAAAATCGAAAATTACATTCTACAAACACCAAATTCAGTAAACTTCCCTCATTTCAGTTACTCTATACTTTAAACAGACACAGAAGGCATAAACATGAAGTATAACATAAATTTCTCGCCAAATCAATACTTTTTACTTACTTAAAAATTCTATAGGTACATGTTTCGAAAACACACAATGTTTTCTTCCTCAGCCCACTTATTGGTGTTAAACATCATAAAACATCGATAACCTCACTAAATAACAAAAACACAGTTCACATTCCTTCTCTTGTTCTTCCTTTGTTAGGCCTGTGTCATTCGACACATTAATGTCACTCACGGAATAAACACTTTTAGTTGAAGTAATGAATATTGACACATTGACACATTTACTCATTGCTAGTTTCAACGTGGGTTGCTGAAATGCACACAAGTGTCGTATAACCTTGCCAAAAGCGGAGAAAACAACTAACCAGCACCCAGGAAGGTAATTGGGTGTGGCGTCATGAAAATAAATCGAGTCAGGAATGTATGTTGGAATTAAACTATTACGGTGGGGGTTGAGGAGGTGGTTTGCGTTTTTTATTATTATTTAAATAATCTGCTAATAAATCTAACAATTCATTCGTTTCAAAATTAACCTCGTTTAGATTATTGCATTCCTTTGACCTCTGATAAGTAATGATATGAATATTTTCCAAAATATTCATATAGCTGCCCTTCGATGCGTAATGCAAAATTTTGACGTCATTATTTATGTCCGTGAACTTATGTCCTGTTTCTTCCATGTGTACCGCCATGGCTGAAAACTTCCTGTGTTTTGTGGCCGAAACATGCTCAGCATAACGAGTACGTATGCTCCTACCCGCCTGTCCCGCGTAATTTGAATTGCAAAAATTACATCTGAGCTCATAAACTCCCGATTTTAAATGTTTATCACTACAGTAGTAGTACTACACAACTTTAGCAGTGGAAAACGTGTGTCGGAAGTCACGGAATCAATCGCCATCTATAAAAGCCCACACGAGCACGTCAATAAACTATTTAATTGATCGTACTGTTTCATATTAACAAATTTATCCTATTTTAAACTAAGATATATTAGTTTTCTTAAATTAACAAGCTTGTAAGATATAATTCATAAAACCTACTGTGCCCGTTTCTGGATGAGAAATCATGACCCGGCTATAAACATCACAACCCTTCAAGAAAGACGCGCCCTATTTTTATAAAAAGAAATATTTCTTGCGCTGGAATTTTAGTTTGGCAAAAGTAGAAGAATCTAGCCCAGTATATTGAGATCTCGGGGGTTAGCCGGGATGGGTTGGTGGGATTCAAGAAGTCAAAATTCATAAAAACACACAAAATCAGGGCACAATTTATCATCAAGCAAACTATCTAAATATAAGAAAAACCAAATTAAAATAAATAATCCACCTGCATTTATTCACATAATATAAAATAGATAGAAGCCTATCCTAGATTATGTTAGGTCTGCGAAATTTACGATGCAAATGAATCGTCCATGAAATTAAATTTCTATAGTTTCTATAATAAAATTCAATGAAAACTTATTAATCTGGAAAGGTTTCAAGATGAAGTAAGACCTAAGAGATGTGGACGAACTTGGACAGAAGATCAAAGGACCGCATTAATGAATATTAGAGACAGAGGAAAATCCAGGCACAGTAAAAGAAAAAGAAATAATGTTGTTGCGTCATCATAAGTGGTCAAATCGCTTCAAAAAAAGCGGGGGGGGGGGGGGGGGACCAAACATAATATGGTTTTGCAGGAGATAAATCGGTGTTGTATTCCTATCCATGATTAGGGTTTACAATAAATCAAGAAAACGGAATTTAAGAAATCTCCTGTGTCTAGATATTTATTCCAAGAATTTCATACACTTCACACTTGACACAATAAAATTGTTTATACAATTATTTACTACTCCTTCCTTCAATCCTTTGGCTTTCAAATAATGTCCAAATATATTGTTACACATCCAAGGGCGTATAACACCCTTAGGAAGTGTACACACATATTACTATCATTTCTACAGATACGACTACCATTCTACAGACATCTACAAATACTCCTTTTAACAGCTATATTATCAAACCATCTGCCCCACACCCTACACCGTTTTCACCCCTTTAAACACCTCCAAGCTGGAATCAAAAGCAACTACAACACACTTCTAATTACACTAAGCCGGCAGAGTTACTTAATGGCTCTTGCCCAAGCTTGACAAACACATCAACATGTACACAGAAGCTGCTACCAAAACAGCTATGCAGTAATACTGCAGAGTCGGCACTTCGGAAATGTTTAAAAGGACCACCTCCCAAGGGGAAGGTATCTGTTACCGTCGGAGACTCTGCCCAACGACAAGCTGACACCGTACCTCCAGTAAGTGTATCTCAGATTTCCACACACACCAGTTATACATCCATCCCATTACCAGACCTTTTATTACTTTGTGAACACTTGTACATTAAAGCTGTCCCCACAGTTGAGGGAAGCACACTTGAATCCTTACTTACACTAGTAAACTAGTACATTACACCAACGCCCAATTGTTATCATTATTGCCCTCATCCCTTTATACTGCCGACTTCCCTACACTTCCTTTCGTAAACACCGGCCTACCACATATCGATGTGTCAGCATTAGCAAATTGCCTGCAACGCAAGCTACCTTGCCTTTCAGAGAGTGCACGCCACCACGGCTCACTCAGACGCGCTGTCAGCAGTAGTAGCCTTGCTCGTCCACGATTACCTTGCCAAGTATTGTTTTCCGCCCCAGGGTGAATCCCTTGCTTGTAACCAATAATTCGTAGAGCTTACCCTTTGCCTACCACGCTTCCCAACACAAGTCCAGAGATTCCACACCCTCGTCAAACTTCCCCTTTCTACACACACCACCCTCTTCACACAAACCCATCCCCTAGTTCAGCCAGCCCTCGTAAAGGGTCTGAACAATATTCAATTCACTTCAGGTTTAAACAACCATCCATCGAATCCCACGTGTCTTTATCAATAGTCATTATTTGCACATTACTGCCACATTCAGTTTATAACTCTAATAATGTATATCCCTCAATCCAAAAAGCATGTTGTCTACTCGTCAAATATTTTCGACAACACTAATTACTAATTCATCAGCATTAATGAAACTTTCTATCAAACTTCGATTGAAACACTAATATCCCACTACACGACAAATTCAGCATAGCCTACAACTTATCTAACTTCAACAAAAATGACTTAAACCAACCTCTATTTAACTTACATGGGAGTTATTTCATTAACATATCTACAAACGTTGATCTTAAAATATGGCACAGTTTCTCTAAACCACCAACTCTAATTTCGATATCATCATTCTCATAAACAACACCAATCAGTGCTGCATTATCCAAATAATAAAATAGTGCTCTAAAATCCTCAATTTCCATGTCCTGCCTTCCAAATTTGTATATTGATGTACCCATAACCTTAAGTATCATATCAATGTACATTATAAAACAAGAAGTTCCGTGACGAACTAAAGATCCTACTTTTATTAAAATTTAAGATTCCTGCCAATTATTAATGTATATGGACCGATCTAGAATAATGACGAAATTAAGTTGGTAATATCGACATTTCTAATTACTTCGAAATATACCTGGCATAATGTAGCCTAATAGAGCACTACAGTTGGCAGCCCTGGTGAATGAATATATTCTTAGTTCCATCTATTAAGGTACAGAATACACAATTTGGTTGAAGTACAATGGATAGCATGGGCGTTACATACAGTTAGCCATTGGATCTATCAGCGCGTAAAATCATTTTGGCAACAAAGTCAAGCATGTGTAGGTCAGTAATAATCTGAAATATTATGATCATATTCAGGGTAACCAGGGCTGCCAACTGTAGTAAGTTACTCTATTAGACTACACTATTTCAGGTGTATTTCAAACTGCAGTAGGCCTACTTAGAAATGTTAGTATTACCAACTTGATTTCGTCATTATTCTAGAGAGGTCTATAATTTTATATTGGCATGAATCTTAAACTTTAGAAAAGTGGGCTCTTTATTTCGTCACAGAACTACTTGTTTATAATTAGGATGAGACTGGTACTACTATTTGTATAGCCTATTGTGTTACATGAGTTTTGTTGGTTTACTAAATTGTCCAAGATATCGAGTATGCCAAGAGGTGTGCTGGTTTGTAGTGGAGGAAAATTAGTTGATCACTTCAAGCTCTGAAAATTTCGGACAGAGAAAGACAAATTATAATATTATTAACATTCCAAAACATTGGAAAACGTTATCCCAAATGCGTGCGGAAGTAACTATCTAACCAAAAAATAAGCATACCGTACATAAAATATATTAAAGCCCCGCCATTTTGCCATGGAGGCAATTGCGCTACCCTACTCGCCAGAGTGCAGTAAGGGATAACAGCTGAAGATCGAAATTAGAAAGTGATAACCATTGGTCTTAAAGGGGCCGCATGTTCGCTGATCCCACTTCATATAGCATAGGCCCTAAAATGATGGTCTGGATTGTTGAGCTCAGGACCTTCTATAACTACCGGACCTGACACTGACGGCAGGACAGAGGAAACATGGCTGACGGTTGTGGTGTACATGCTTTGTTTATATGTTGAGTTATTTTGTTTACGATGTGACAGTGGTGTGAATAATTTCGGTTAACAATCGACTCCCTTGTTTATCTGTGCTTATTGATTATTGCATAATGATATTACACGTTCGTGTAAGTAAATGTCTGCATTAGTGCTTCATAAATACGAGATACTGGTGCCTTCTGTTACCCTTGTGATACCATCAATTCTACTGCCAAACTGTGATCTATTTATTATTCTGTTTACGGTTTATAAATTCATTATGAGATTTATGAGCAAGCATAGTAATAATTAAAGTATTCCACTTTTTGGTCTGAGAAGGTCAGGAACATGACCTACTTTTTAAATTGGCTGCAGTGTCCACTCATCCAGTTAGTTCAAGGATATCAATATTATCACGCACTTGGTGCGGATTCCTGTTTTTGTAAACTGCCAGTTGGCTTACCAATACATATGCAAAAATTGTGGTGATATGCCTCGAAATTGTCGTGTGACTCGATGCAAATCCTATTATTATATAGATAAGACATTGGCGTCTATTTTCCAAATTCCGAACGGGGGAATTCAACCGACACCCAACTGCACGGGGCTGATGACCAAGAAGTCTCAATCCCATAAAATGAATTAACAGCAGACAAATTCACGTCATGATGTTAGGGATAAATGGCCAAGAAGCATTCATCGGGATACTTTTCCTCCGACAGGTAATTCATCAGTTTGTGTCAAACATTTTGTCCCCGAATTTGTTGTTGTTGTTATTATTGTGCAGATGGCTCAGTCGTAACTGTACCTAGGAAAAGAACAAATCTACACATAAAATAAGTCTTCGTTGTCTACTGGTACCGGATGCTTTGTATCGAGTGCACTTGGTACAGTGTCATTTAATCTTATCAATGGGACTAGCTTACATGCTTATGGATTCACATGGAAGTTATTTCTTGTGTATACAGTAGGCCTAATTATAATTTTTGTGTTAGTTGTGCATAAGATATGCCTTTTTGTCTACTGGTACCGGCATATTTTGTATCGATTCTTTCGGCAGTGTGCTACTTAATTATTTGAATATGACTGCCGTAGTTTACATGTTTAAGTATATATACATAGAGGTAAATGTTTGTATGTAGTGTCAATTTATATTCTCAGGTGTTCATCAAATAGGCCTGCATTGTCCACTGGTATATTTTGTATTGGACAGAGTGCCATTTAATCTCATGAATAGGAGTGAATGAATACGACTAGCCTACTTGTTTATGGATTTAGAGGAGGCAGTCCTAACTTTATGATAGGAATTACCCAGGCATTTATCTTCAGTATGTGTGGGAACCCATGGTAAACCACTTGTTGGGTGGCTAAGCGGAGAATCGAACCCAACATTTCCCAGTTTACCTCACTAGTCTGAGTGTACCTCGTTCTTACCCTCAGACTACAATTATATGTATTGGCAGTCAGGAATCAAACATGGACCGCAGAAGTAACAACCAAGAACTACACCACCGGGTTGGTAACATTTATTTTTAAGAATAATATGTACTAAAAAGAAATTGAAATTCCTACAGGAGCAGTTACAACTTTTCCTGTCCACTCAGCCAAGATATTCTGCTGATCTCTCCGGTGGGCCCCCTCATTATTTCATATTATTATTTTCCTGATGGAACTCCGGAAGTACGGTACCTTATTTCAACTTCTGGGGCACCTCCCCATGCCTGTCCCTTATACAGCTACACACAGTGCTTCAGTCATCATATAATAGGAGGAATCCAACCCACAGCCAACTGCACAGGGCTGATGACCTAGATGTCCCAAGCCTATAAAATGAATTAACAGCAGACAAAATCACGTCATGATGTTATTTTGTGTTGTGTTGGATTCTGACGCACGTCATGGCGTTTGATGTCCGACCGCCACCTACGGCGTCCATCTTGGATTGCAGTGTCAGGTCCGGTAGTACTGTAAATTTCGTTGGTTGGTTGGTTGGTTCCTCAGTTTAGGGGCTGCGACAACGCGGTCATGTCGCCCCGTTTACTTTGGGTGTGTGTAGAATCTGTCTGATAACCGGTGTTAATTGTGATGACTGTATTAGTGTGTGATGTGAAATAACATCATGATAACACCAAGCACACTCACTCACTCACTGTATCACGACTCAGTACGGTTAATACGAAATAGCTTTTGTGATTCCACAAACGTAATGTTAAGGTAAAGAAGTATTTAGCGCCGAGCACACAAACAAGCTGCTCTGTGGCGACATTATTGCCGTGTTTTTACATTGTCGATTTGTAGGCTATCGAATGACTGGCGGTAATTTGAGCACTAAGGCATGACGGGAAACAATAACCTGTGCTGTACCCGTAAGTTATTATCGACTGCCGCGAACTCGATGCTAAAAGTAAACGAAACGATGACAATGAAACTAACTCAGACACAGACAGCGGTTAACAAGCGACTGAATCATGAGCAATGCGCTGGCAACGTGTGGTGCTCCAATGATGAGATGAGTAACATCGGCAACAATGAAACGCCACGTGAAATCACGGCGGAGGGAAAAATCAAGTTCAGAACTATATGTCCGTAAGTCTTGATAGCTGTTCCGTTCGGGGCGAAAAGTTGGTATTCTTCGAGGCTAGGGCGAGGAAGGCGAGCTGCAGGATAAAGAGAAACGTCAGCTCCAGTGTCTATCAGAAAGGCAACTTTTGATGATCGTTCGGTCATGAACAGACGGTGATTCGGAGATGTGGGGTCAGGGGCCGTCGCTACTGATTCCCGGAACTGTTTCCCTGATTACATGGAGGCCGACATTGACGAGCATTAGAGCCAAACGTACGTTGAAACCAAAAAATATCCCTGTTAACTAAAGGTGATCGTGGGGAGCGATAACGGTATGGAGAACTACGTCTCGAAGCTGATCGGCTGGATCGAGTGTTTCTGGTTGACTGACTAATTCTGAGTTGGATTTGTTATTAACTATTTACGAGAGGGGATACTGGAATTACGAGTATTTTTCCCCAATTTTAATAATAAAAATAAAAATAAACCGTACAGCTCCAAGTTGTCCATCCTTGCAAATTTTATGTTAGGTTATCGAAAATTGACAACTTTCTCAAGGAATAAATAAAAGTCAAGTTATTATTTACTCCTAGCATTTTAACGACTGCGCATTGTGGGTGACTAGGTTGTGAACTACCGACTTCTGACTTCATCTGCCGTCTGCCCTCAACCGTCTGCCGACAGCGCATTGTGGGTAGAGCTTTAGTCATTGGCGGCGACGATAAAATGCCCTCAACTTCGATAGCTAATTTTTCACTTAAGCTAGCTACTACATGACTATATTTTGTAGCGTGCGCAGTTACGTTAGCTAAAATGAACTGACCTTCAAGTTGGGCAAACCAAAGAGCTGGATTTTCAGACCAAAACGGGGGTACCTTGACGGAAACATGATGCACCGCTGGTTGATCGTTGAGTGCCATGAAGTTAGGTGAATGATATTTATAAAAGAAGGAATGATAACTAACACTGTAAGTGATGTTTTCTAATATTTACTTCAAATCACGTTAGGGTCACCAAATTGTAGCCGATTTATATCAACATTCACTAAAGAATAGCAATAAGACAAAGATATAGAATGATGCATATCTACAGATAGAGCACATCGCTCTCTGGTAAGTTCTCTTCAGTACTAATCAATACCACCTGGAAGCGGCACCTCAACTTCAATGAACAAACATAACCTGAGATCAACATTATAGTGCATCAGCTGCTCCCTCTAGTTCTCCGTAAACGCGAGTGACGCGCTATCTGTAGACGAGAGTCTGAATCATATCTAGCTCATACTTCCACCAATCATAATCCGTTATTTTAGGGCCTATGATATACGAAGTGGGATCGGTGAACATGCAAATATTAATGGGAGATAGCCCAATGGAATGGAGTCCTTCAGGGTGACCCCCTTAGCCCCATCCTATTCAACATCGCAACATGGGACGTAGTAAAAGAGGTAAAAAAAAAGAATAACAAAAAGGTAAATGTCTATTTATTTGCAGATGGTAATAGTATCCCGGCAACGAGGACATCTACAAACAGCACTGTACTGTTTCTCAATATGGGCAAACCAAAATAGCGTATACATCAATAGGACCAAAACAAAAGTGATGATATTTAGGAACGGAGGAAGGCTGCGGAACAACAACAGAGATATTTTCTGCGCAGAAGAACCATTAGAGATACTATCAACATATAAATACTTAGGCATGACACTGCAATCAGTAGAAGTAACCTTCACAGCTCATATAAGAGAACGACATACACAGGCGCTACTAGGCATGAATGACATAAACAACCTACCGCGACTATCTTCACAAACAGCCATGAGACTCTTCAAACTTAAAATCATGCCTATCATCACCTATGGTCTAGCTCTAATATGTGATCATCCAACTGAACGAAACATGGAAATTCTAGAAAAGGTAAAAGCGGTCTTCTTGGAGAAGGCTTTGTGAGTGTCTCATGGATCACCCCCCTCAATGTATGTTAATGAAATGGTAAGAGAGACCTGCTTCATAGAGGATTTGAGATATGACCATCAACTACCAGCAACGACAGCATGGATTAAAGTGAATCAAAGGAAACAGGAAAAAGCAGCTGATATAAAGAAAGACTTCTATGCTAACAGACTACTTCGAACCACGAGACTGGACGGGAGTAAATTATGACCTACGACATGGAGGGACCAGACTTAGCATAAATGGGTTTCATCATAAGATATGCTCTATCAAATTGTTCCATGAACCAAGAAGAAAACGTGTGTGTGAACTGTGCGGCGAATAGTGTGGGAAGTACCACATCTTAACGTGCAATGAAAAGACCAAATCTCTGACAGCCTACAGTAAAGAAACATAGCGAGAGTAGTGTGAACAGTTATTGGTCTACTGAATTCTAATTTAAAGTCAGCTTCTGTTCTTATGTGTACCGTAATTGTTGTGCATTTTGGCCGAAGTCGTTTTAAGAGCGTTAAAAATCCCTCAGTATGCCTTCCATCGGAGGTGAAGTAAAGTCGGCGGGCCCATGTCATAGATTTATAGCTTGTAAAAGAACCTTTCACTAACTAAACTTTGTGCTAAGCTAAAATTTGTATGTTAAATTTCATAACGCTATATTAATAATACAGGAACTGCGCACAAATGTGTATTACATTTCCGAGTAATCCAATGAGTAAAGTGTTCTCTTAGAGCATTCACCAAAATGGTATCGACCACACTGTTTAGCACACACACTGTTCAGAAGGTTCATAAAAGCCACGTCGCCGTGCACAGCAAGTCTATTCAGAGCACTCCTCATTTCATAGTTAGGTTCAGTCCAATTTCTCTGAGACATGGCATCAGTCCCATAGAATTCCAGGTTGATTTCCCGTCGCTTTCTTTGTCTCATCCTGAGGAATTCCTGTTCCTGTCTTGTAGAAGGCAATTGTAATCGAAATCTTAAGTCTTCAACAAGAAACGTTTCCCTAGAAAGTTCATGAACAAGTCGGGAGTGCGTGTATTTTGATACTCCCAGGCCAGCCTTTAAGTATCGCGCATTGACTTTTTCAATTGCTCCGAGATCGTCCAAGGTTAATTTATCCCAGACTATGTCTAACCCATATGTGAGAACCGGAACAAAGAGTGCTAAGGTGGATTTCAGCGAAAGTCGCGATATGTTTCTAATATCGAAAATAGCTTTAGTGTCCGATTCCACCCGCTGTTTTATGTGAATCCTGAAGGATTGCATGGTAGTTTGCAGAGTCAAGCCCATATAGGTGAAGCTATTTACAATTTGAAGGGGAGTTTGTTTCAAAATGTTACTGTCGTCCTTGTACGCTCGTCCGCCTTTCCTGAAGATCATATATTTCTTTTTCTCGACGTTAACCTGCAAATCGTTGGTAGACGCCCATACCTCCAGAGAGAAGACAGCCGATTGTAGCTCACTGATGTCACGGGAGCCCAGAACCATATCAATCGCATAAATGAAATGAAAATCCACAGCCTGCTTCCAGTCTCCGTCCGGGTCAGGAATGGAATGAATGAAGACCCCATCTAGCGGCGAGGATATGAACTGTGCCGGCGGCCGAAGCCTGTCGCACCCCTCTGGGGTAATGATTAAATGAATGACAGATGAAATGAAATGACAGTGGAGAGTGTTGCTGGAATGGAATTTTGACAGGGAAAACCGGAGTAGCCGTAAAAAAAAATTGTCTGCTTCCGTTTTGTCCAGCACAGATCTCACATGGAGTGAACCGGGATTTGAACCACGGACCCAGAGGTGAGAGGCCGTCGTGCTGAAGCCTAAGCCACGGAGACTCATCATTCGCCTAAATGTAGTTTTATTTCCGGTGAGTCTTCATAAATCGCTCGAACAACATCGTGGTTTGCGACGTTAAAAAGGAAGGGACTCAGGGGGTCTCCCTGAAGTACGCCATTTGTTTCCAATATCTCTTACGCTATATTAATTCCTACGTGGCTGCGATGGCATCTAGAAGCAAAGTTTGCAACTAGGTGTCGTGGACGGTAGAATTTGCTAGTTAAAGTAGGAACTACTTGAAAATTGATCGTCTGCAGTCCTTCTACCTGAATCACAGATAACACACACTAATACAGCCATCACAATTAACACCGGTTATCAGACAGCCAAAGTACACGGGGCTACATGACCACGTTATCGCAGCCCCTAAACTAAGGACTCAGCAAACCAGCCAACCGTTGTGCAAAAGTCGATTGATGGCCATTTGGCGGCAAAAAATATTATTATGGTTACTTCACTTCCTAGTGTTGTTGTTCCATGATTATGTCACGTAATGCCATGGGTGCATCTAGAAGGCGGTGACTGAATGGTTGCAAAGCAAAACAAGACTCCTGAAATGTTAATGATTATTTGATTCATTCTGTCAGTTTGGCTTATTTCGTTCTTTAAGATGTACCTTTGTGAGATTTGTTCTCCACAACTGGTATTATTCTAGGTTATAATTAATGAGTTTCAGTGTTCACGGATATAGTTTTGATTACGTATCTAACACGTGGTTACTGTGATGTCTGGATTTACGCTGGTTACAATGAGGTGAGTAATGGAGGTTATGGTAGATTCTAATATGTCTGTGAGTGAGTGTATATCTTCCCATTTATTTAAGAATTATTCAGTAAAGTACATGTGACATATGCAGATTTACTTAGAACAGCCTACACTGCTGTGTGTGAGGGACGTGCACTTTCTCCATCTGCCATCCATAAATATTGTAGATATAATTTTTGGAAAATAAATAATAATAATGGCCGACGCTCGCTAACGGGCATTGCTAGGCTATCGGGGCAAGCTCTCGGTAGACGTGGGTTCGAGCCCCTCCGTCGGCCATCCTTGAAATGGTTTTCCGTAGTTTTAACTCCAGGCAAATGCTAGGACGGTACCTTCTAGTAAGCCACGGCCGCTTCCTTACATATTTTTTTCCCAATTTCATTCATCTATATTAATTTCAGCTCTCATTAACGCCTCTCATGAGGTTGGTGTTAGGAAGGGCATCCGGCCGTAAAAACCATCAGCCACATAGAATGTCATCGCATCTCATCCCCTAATCCCATGGGAAACGGGAATGATGGGGAGTAGGAATACAAATAATAATAATAATAATAATAGTAACTCAAGGCTCCAAGGATTTCAATAGCGACGAATCTTCCCCGCAAGAACAAGTTGCATGCGTCTGATAGTCACACGATGGCAGCAGTTTGGTAACTTATCGGAAACTATCAGTTCTACGGTAGAATAAATATGGAGAAATGGTTCGTGTTCCATCGTAGGTTGGTTGGTTCCTTAGTTTAGGGGCTGCGACAACGCGGTCATGTAGCCCCGAGTACTTTGGATGTGTGTAGAATCTGTCTGATAACTGTATTAGTGTGTGTTATCTGTTTTTGGAAAATAAATAATAATAATAATGGCCGACGCTAACGGGCATTGCTAGGCATCTATAATGAATTCCTGCGAAACATGGGTCCACATAGCATCAGCTGGCTTACTTCACTTTTTACTTTCATCCTTCAGACTAACAACCTACCAAAGCAGTTTATACGGTCAAAGGTGATCGCCCTTCTTAAACCTGGCAAGTCGGAGCAGAGACCTGAAAACTACCGTCCAATAGCACTTCTTAGCTGCATTTATAAACTTTTAGAACGAGTCCTTCTTGCCAGGATAGCACCACTCATTGAAGCTGTAACCCCACCAGAACAAGCTGGATTCAGGAAAAACCGAAGCTGTACTGATCAAGTCTTGGCCCTCACCACTCACATTGAAGCAGGGTTTCAAAAGAAGCTAAAATCAACAGCTGTCTTTATCGACCTGACTAGCGCATATGATACTGTCTGGCGACATGGACTGATCCTCAAAGTGCTGGAAGCTATCCCCTGTTTGGAAATTGCAAATCTTATCTCTAACATGCTTTGTGAAAGAGAGTTCGTAGTATTTCTAGATGATGTTAAAAGTCGCAAAAGGAAACTAAATAATGGTCTACCCCAAGGATCAGTTTTGGCTCCAGTTCTATTCAATCTGTACGTTCATGACTTGCCACCAACAACAGCTACTAAGTTTATTTACGCAGATGACATTGCACTGGTAGCTCAAAGCAGAACTTTTGAAGATGCAGAAGGCACTCTTACAACCGATCTGGAGAAAATGTCAACGTTCTTCAAGTCCTGGCGACTGATCCCAAGTATGTCTAAGACAGAAGTTTCATGCTTCCATCTTGCCAACCGACTAGCAAACTACAAGCCAAATGTTGTATTTCGTGGTGAAAAACTGAAATACAACCCTTTCCCGAAATACCTAGGTGTCACGCTGGACCGAACTCTGAGCTACAAAGAACACCTCACCAAGCTCTCACACAAAATTTCCACCAGAAATAACATCCTGCACAAGCTTTGCGGTAGTTCATGGGGAGCCACGGCGGACTGCTTAAGATTAACGGGTATCAGTCTAGTCTATTCTGCAGCGGAATACTGTGCTCCAGTATGGTTGGAAAGTGCACATGTGCATAAAGTGGATACCAAGCTGAATGACACTATGCGTTGCATAACCGGCACCATAAAATCAACCCCTCGCCACTGGCTACCAGTACTCAGCCACATTCCACCAGAATTCTGCCACCCAGCGACTTCATTCGAGGAGACCAACCAGTTTGTTGGCCGACCAACTTCTGGCAAATCGATTCAACCTAAACCAATGCTGGCAGGACGAATGGTCAAACTCAACGTCTGGAACTAGTGCCCAGGAGATCAACCCAACGGTGAAAATACAAGGATTTGATCTTCCTAGAAAATTATGGTGTCGCCTCAATAGACTGAGAACCAGGCACGGCCGTTGCAATTACCTATGCCATAAGTGGGGTTGGATAGATTCCCCATTGTGTCAATGCAATGAGGAGGGACAGACCATGGACCATATCATCCAGCGCTGCCCTCTACATGCCTACTCCGGGAGCCCTAGTGATCTGTTTCATCTTCAAGAATGTACTGTGGAATGGCTCCAAAACTTGAACTTGGATTTGTGATTTGTTTTTATGTAATTCACCATACGATTAAATAAATAAATCTGTTTTTAATTGAAGTACGGACTGCAGACTATAATTTCAAGTACTTCCTACTTTCGCTACCAAATGCTACCGTCCACGACACCTAGCTGTTAACTTGGCTACTACTAAATCCCATCGCAACCAGCGCCTGGTGAAGAACGTTGGAACTTAAGAGCATTAATCAAACCTAACCTACAAATTTTGCTTCACACAAGTTGAGTTAGTGGAAGGATCTTTTACATTCCATAAATCTATGACATGGGCCCACCAACTTTACTTCCCCTCCGAAGCAAGGCATACTGAAGGATTTTTAACGCTCTTAAAAATCCGACGACTTCGGCCGGGTTTGGACCCGTGACCTTGGGCATGGAAGCTCAGCATGCTACCTACTACGCCACCAAAGCCGCCGTTCCATCGTAGGGCTCCAACAGTCTCACTTGTACGGTCTATGTACGATATAAATAATAATTATCACGATACGATCTTGTTTGGTTCTCACGAGACGCCAACAAACACTGCCGCTGTTGACTTGATCATGAGATTATATCAAACCACGCGATAAATCGTTCAACTGGACCGCTGGGGCATATCAGGAGCTTCGATGTTTGAATCCCGGCACTGAGTGTCGTTACCCCCACGCTCGCTCAACTCAGACCTAGGAAATACCCAGCCACTGGTATTGCCCTAGCGAGTTCAGGGACAGTTCAGGACACGGCGAGTTTATCTGGCATCACTGTCAGAGATGGCGGATTTGCTGCGTGTCGACTTCCGCAGGATTGGTCAAGGTTCATAGCAGGGGGTGTCAACCAGATAGGGATTATTTGGTACCATCGGTGTAGTAGCGCGGCCAGACGTAAGGAGCGGATTAAGCGCTGTATATCGTCTTGCCAACATATGCATGATACACGTTTTAATTGAATTGCAAATATATCCCTATATTTAGTCAATAAATATACACATAATTCCTAATTGACATTTCCTTGCAATTATCTTGCTCACAGACGGTAATTATAGCACATGTCATTAAGTGAACATTATTTCTACTGGGTTGGTGGCATTGTCTATATTCCCAACAACTTGGCGACTTTCATTCTCCAATGCTTAAGTACTCACCTGTAAATTGCCTCGTGGTATTTGGGTTGATTGTAAACCAGTATCGGTATTTCAGTTTCTCTGGTAAGTACCAATAATGCATTATATATTATTCAAATTATTTCTTGATCGATAGGATTCTCATGAGAGCCATGCAGTATTTTTTGGTGAATTTTCTTAGTAGTAGAAAGCTAGGTTAATGACTTGAATTCAATTTATTTTCTATTACATTTTGTATTTCATGCTTTCTGTTTCTGTACCTCATTCTGTATATTTGATATGTAGGTTATGGGAAAATATCACTCGGAATGTTCTGTTGTTGGCTGCAAAAGTAGAGGTTGGAAATACACTCCTGAGGATGGAAGAGCCCTATCATTTCATCGCTTCCCCTTTGATGAAGCAAGGTATGTATCAATAATTGGGCTATTCTCTAATTATTTAATCACGTTCCTTTGATGGCATTTTTTAAATGAAATTAAAGTGAGTAGTAGGCTACTTGGTGGGTGGGTTGTAACGTATATTAACATTGGCCTCTAATTTTGGGAACATTTAGCCTAAATGACCATGATGCGACTAACATAACCTAATCAATGTGCAAGTGACTTCAAGTGTTTAAGTATTTCATAGTAACATGCAAATTACAAAATTACAAATCTGCTAATCATGGTGGTAACTTCTAATCGGCAGGTTATTACAGGTTTCAACATTGTTTGAATAACATTGCTGGTTCAAGTATATACCAGGATTCCTACGTGTCTAGGTTTATTTTATTGTAGGCAATGCCTTCACGGATGTACGGAGGTTTGGTTTACGTGCCTTGAATTGCTGCCATGTTACCCCGCTGTATGAGGTTTCAAATAGTGCATCGTTACATGCAGATGCAGTCACTTGTGTTCAAGAGTGAGGCTTGGTCGTGAGTTACAAATGTTCGTAAATTACTTGCAGTTCAGTTTAATTGAAAATTTGCACTACACTCTTCTAAAGACAAAACCATTGGTCTCTATTAGGTTAGACGACTGTCTGGACAAAATCTTTGACTGCTCCTAGGTTAGGCCTCTGTCTGGATGAAATTTACATTACTAGTTGAAGCGAGAACATGCCTTTGACACTTACAACTTCATTAATACGGATAATCTATGATTTTCAGTCGTTTCTAGGAGACAATATCAATTGAAATTGCCGTCTATTATCACATGTGGTAAATTACATAAATATGTGTTTGTTTCTTGCTCATTGAACGACTGCAGCCATGTTCCTCAAGCGCTGAGCATTCATCAACTGTTACATGGGCGGAGACACTGACGAGACATGACACATTCATGTCATGGTAGTGTTGCCAAAATTTAAGTTATAAAATACATCACCATATGAGGTATGGGTGACTAAAGCCATTGGTCGAGAGAAAGATTATGCTTGTCAAATACCTGGGGTGCATATATGGCTAACGCGGCCCACAGGCTAAACCCGTTGTGAAAATCCATTGTATTGGACAAAACGAAGGTTAGAATGGTTGGGTTGAGGGGCACTGTTGACATGTTAGGCTGTAACCATTGCCAAAACCACTGTTCCTTTTATTTTATATCCCCTAGACTGCCTATACGATTTAGTACCAGCCTATGGGTGGGGTTGGCAATACTGTTCTTGTACATAATTAACACTGATAATGACTGACACAGTTGGAATTTTACTATATAAGTCGTGATATGATTTGGGATGGCGGCTGGGTTATAGACAGTGGAGGAGTGAACTACATCCTTTCCACAGGTATTTTGAATCATTACAGAAAGTATTTATGGCCTATATCAGTAGTTTGGTAACTTTTCCATATGTTCTCTTCTCCTCAACTGTTACCTCCTTATTAACACACAGAATGTAACAAGTATGGATCTTTTAAGCCTTTAATGTCGTTCTTAAAGTCATGGGTGCCGCTATTTTTTGTCTAGGGGATTTTTTTTGTTTACGGAATCGCGATCTTCCAGTTTGCTGTTAACTCATAAAACAGTGTAAAGAAGATTGGTTAATATGTTTATGTTCGACACTGGCGAAATGTAAATATTATGTCAGAAAACTGTACTATAATGAGGCTCATTATAGTACAAGTTTTCATTATGATACAGTTTCTCCCACCAATCAGAGCTCAAGAAACAGTTGTGTGACCAATTAGGTGAGGATAGCATCGCAACTGCGCTCACTTCCATGGCCCCCTATTTTAAATTTCACTGCCTGGCGAGTGTCATAGTGAGGTATTCCAGGAGGCCATGGTCAAATACAAGGTATTCTCTGCATCCCATGCGCTCTGTTCAGTACATAAAACTGGTGAAATCTCGACAGATATTTATGAATATTTATGTTCGAACATAAAATAGTTATAATTATCGTCGAACATAAACAGCCGTATGCAACTCGTCTATAATTGTAATTAAGACACTCGTATGGAAATTATAAAACTCGTGTCTTAATTATTGTCATTATAGGCTCGTTGCATAATGTACTATTAAGTTACAAGGTGCACATATAATAAGCCACTACAACAGAGATCTGAGTGAAATCACATGAAATTTTATTAACAAATAGGTGCAGGCTAGAACTATCACCACTGTGTTGTATTGTTTCTTCCATTATCACAGTAAACAATTTGTTTTAAAGGACTCTTCACCTTGTATTATGTATTATCGTGGGATAGATAGATACAAGATAAATATAATTCATTTATTATATGCCAATGTAATGGTTGACATACCTATAGGTAGTATTTTATTCCTACACGTTACTTACAATATTTTTCAACACGTAGGATGCTAATTTCTAAGCCAGTCACAGCTCGTGCTCAGTAGCGGCTGGTGTAGAAAATTAGTTGTGTGTAGAGATGGGCAGCAGTCGACTGAAAACAGTCGAATTAGTTGATAGTTAAAACAATCGACTTATTCGACTGCTTTTAAAAAACAGTCGAATGAATTCAACGACTACTCACCGTATCATAAACAAGTCGTTTGCAAACGACTGATCTCAAAACAATCGTTGGAAATCATTGGAATGAAACAAGTCGTTGGCAAACGACTAATTCCAAGCGAATGGAATCATTCGAATTTAAGTAGTCGTTCTAATCAAACGACTTCTTCAGGATAACTTCATGCTACAATTCATTGTGCTGTATGTTTATTGTAGAGCTTTAATTAATAAGTTAAATATACCTGTAGGTGCCTATAGTTTTATACAGTTCGTTGATTCTTTCAATGAAATAGCCTAAATCCAGTTGTCCAAGTTATTGGAAATGTTAAGCATTCAATATTTAGGTTATGCTTGAACTCCAGATACCGGTTTTCTGGCCCATCATCCCAGGCAAGCCTCCCAGTCAGATGGATCATTTGGCTGTAATTTTGAATTAGAGTAAGGTTGTAGTATGCGTGGTCAGATTTAGACAATAGCCTACTCCATGAAGGGGTCATGGCTACGCCTTCTATGTTTGTTTATTGAATAGAGTAACTGAAATTAGGGATGTATACTGATTTTAAGATTTGTGGAATGAGTTTATGAATTTTTAATAGAATTTAATGAAGTCTTCAGTAAAGTTGAAGGAGACATGATCGTGTTTAGACAATAGCCTACTCCATGAAGGGGTCATGACTATGCTTTCTATGTCTGTTTAAGGTGTAGTGTGGCTGAAATGAGGGAGGTTTACTGATTTTGGTGTTTGTGGAGTAGTCTTTTCGTTTATAATTTAGGTTTTGTGAAGCTCGCTGTTTTATGGATTTTATTGCTCTGCAAATGAAGTGTATTAGGGGGTTCTGGGTTTGGTTTAGCTGTAGTTTACAGGGTTATGGCTGAGAGTTGTTGTAGCAGGCCTAACAACTGTGTCAGAGCAGTGGCGTGCTGTGAGGGAGAGGGGGGGGGGGGGGTTAGTGGCAAAGACATGAGGGCAGGGATGGAAGAGTTTATGTGTTCCCTCACAGTTGGCGCACTTAGGCTTATCTCGAGGTACCGTACAGATAGAGTGGTGATGTAAATCTCCAGCGGGTACTGTGAGGACAGCTTGACGGCTGTAGGTGCCTATAGTTTTATACAGTTTCTTGTTCGTAGATTCTTTCAATGAAATAGCCTACGTCCAGTTGTCCAAATATATATGTATGTCATTTCATTGGAAATGTTAAGCATTCAATATTTAGGTTATGTTTGAACTCCTTAACACAGTCTATACACTTTTAATGAGAATTGGGTGCATTCTTGAATTATTACACAACTTGAACATGGGCTTACCAATTATGGCTTAGAGTTCTATTTATTTTATGATTGAATTTCATTCATTTATTCTACCGCGTGATAAATGAATTACAAGAAAATTATTATGAAATTCTCCCCATAGCGTGATGGTAATGATCGATGCAAACATAGAATAGATTTTCCAGGAAAATTAAATCAGAAAATATTTTATATTGGGATCCAATATTAATAGCATTTTAGCAAGTCGGAGGGTGTGTGCGCTCAAATTGATTCTGGTTGTCAATTGGTTTGTAGAGATGGGCATCAGCAGTCGACTGACAAAAGTTAAAACCATCGACTTGTTTGACTGCTTTTAGAAAACAGTCGAATGAATTCAACGACTACTCACCTTAACATAAACAAGTCGTTTGCAAACGACTGAACTGATCCCAATTGTTTTAACATGCTCTGAGCGCTGGCATAGTTTTACGTTCTGGTCATAAATTGTTTGTATTCACATGGTTGCCAACATCTCCACTGAAAGTTCGCTCTCGTTACTGTTCTAAAGTGCTCTATTGTCGTGTCTCGTGTGTATTTATTCTAGGCTGTCGTGTTCTTGTTCAAGTTGTAACCGGTACTTTCAGTTCTAGTAATTTAATTAAGTATTGCTCTATTGCTTCACTTATTCAGAGTACATACAGGTAATGTGTCCTATACCAATATCGGGGAACATTTACTCATTGCAACATTGGATATAATGGCTGCACTATACACACGCCGCAACCTCCATTCGAAGCACAGTAAAAATAAATAACTTGGATCAATTTCAATTTCTTTTTAGTACATATTATTCTTAAAAATAAATGAGACCAACCAGGTGGTATAGTTCTTGGTTGACACTTCTGGGGTCCATGTTTGATTGCTGAATGTCAAGAAATCTAATTCTAGTCTGAGGGTAAGAACAGGGTACACACAGCCTAGTGAGGTAAACCGGGAAATGTTGGGTTTGATTCTCCGCTTAGCCACCCAGCAAGTGGTTTATCATGGGTTCCCACACATACAGAATATAAATTTCTAGGTAATTCCTATCTTGACTACCTCCTGTAAATCCGTAAACAAGTAGGTTAGTCGTATTCATTCATTCCTATTCATGAGCTTAAATGGCACTCTGTCAAACGCATACATGTGTCAGAATCCAACACATCACAAAATAACATAATGACTTGATTTTGTCTGCTGTTAATTCATTTTATGGGCTTGGGACATCTTGGTCATCAGCCCCATGCAGTTGGGTGTGGGTAGAATTGCTCCGATTATGTGATGACTGTAGTACGGTAGTGTGTGTAGCTTTATAAGGGACAGGCTTGGGGAGGTGCCCCAGGAGTTGAAATAAGGTACTACCGGATTTCCATCAGGAAAGGAATAAAATAAAATAATGTTGAGGCTCACAGGAGAGATCTGCAGAATATCTTGGCTGAGTGGACAGGGAATTTGTAACTGTTCCTGTTGGTATTTCAATTTCATTTTAGTACATATTATTAAAAATTCTTAAAAATAAATGTCCCTAACTATGGCTGCCACCTTTCCAGTCCTCATCTGAATTACAGAAAGTATAGCCTACACACTACTACAGATACCACAATAACAGAGATTATCATATAAATCCTATACACTTCCAAATATATGGGGCTAAATGAATATGTTATCAAAAGCCCTAAAATTAATATCAAAAACACAATGATTCTACAATAAGAGATTCTTTTAAAATATAGTTATAGTAGGTGCAAACATACACATATCAGCAAATTCAAGTTCTCCATTTCAAGCATTACACATTTATTAAGTTAACTGTTTCAACATACAAACTTGCATGTGTTGTAGGAATTTGCGGTTCATCGGTGTCAGCCATGGCGTCAAGGAGGTAATAGGTCCATTATCATGTGCTGTAGCCTACCGTTATACCTTGGCAAGAAAGAAGAACATGCCTCAACACATACTTTTAAAAGGACCAGATTTGATTACTGTATTTTTGCTAAGTTTGATTTTGGCTCTCCCTGTTATTTTTTCTTCGTTGACAAACTTTTTAAATAAAACATGATGATTTCTAGCAGTATTGAGTGTGTTTCTTGTTTTTCATTGAAAGCCCTATTTCTCCTTTCCCCTTCACAGCATGTCATAGAATTTACTGTATTAGTGTGCCATGAAATTTGTTTATGTACATGTACTTACTGTATTTCACCCTTCAAAATTGGTGGACTGGATATATTTTAAAGGGAATATCAAATGAACTACTGTATATAAATTTTGTGATATCCAATTATTTTTCTGAAACTAATGAATTTGGCATTAATTACACTAACAATTTTAGTGTGATGAGGATCAGGTTACACCACCTATTCCCTTAGTATTCTCTCTTAAAATTTTCCTGTTATTGCGAACAGCATCGAGCATTTTAAGATATGAATATTCTCCCTTCCCAGTAATTTTCCTTTCTAGTTTAATCTCGGAACTAATCGGTTATAATTGGGCCTACAGTGGTTAATTGGAAGGGACCATTTTTTTTTATTGAATAATAATATGCTGCAGACCTTATAGTAGCCTAATTCTTGTCAATGCAATATGCTCCAATTGCAACTGAAAGAAATGTAAACATGTAAATTATTGATGAGGTCATGTCCTAAATGCTGTGATTGCTCATTTCAGAGTTCCGGAATTCACAACTTCCCACTTTGGTATTATTTTAAAAAAAAAACTGTTATTGCTATTTTGAATGTGATTTATTTCGTGTAGATCATATTATTATCTCCACACTTCAAAACGTGTGCTATAAGTATTGGGAAGATTGTGATTTTCGGAACATTGAAGTGGGCAGAGCAGTTAGGACGAGAATATTTAGCGGAACGAGGGGAAGGGGTGGGTAGGCTACCCGCACGGCCGTGCTCAACTAGTACCGCGGTCAAACACCAGACAGCGCTGAAGTCTTAGGTGCCAAGAGTTAGCATGGCTGTCGGCTATCTGTAGTAGTAGGTAATCTGTGGTTCATAGAGTGATTCTATGGTGCTTACAGTTCACGCCACGGTCAGTCCCAGTTTCACAGTCGCACAGGACGTCTGCGAGCCTCACGCATGCGCAATTGATACGTGATTTTTCAGTTGCGTGGAAAACGCTCATGCCTCAATTGCGCATGCCCGAGGTTCACCACCTGTCCTCTGCACGACTGCGAGCCTCACGCATGCGCAATTGATACGTGAGTTTTCAGTTGCGTGGAAAGCAACTCTTGTATCAATTGCGCATGCCTGTACGACTGCACAATCGGAGCTCACCGGCCAAAAAACGTGGCGTGATCTGTATGTAGCATGCTGGAAATGTTATTCTTACGGATTAGGCCTATTCCGATTCATAAAGACGTGATTTTCTGACTGTTAGATTTTCTGATTGTTTCGGAGATGTTGGTTGGTTGGTACCTCAGTTTAGGGGCTGCGACAACGCGATCATGTAGCCCCGTGTACTTTGGGTGTGTGTAGTATCAGTCTGATAACCTGTGTTAATGTGATGGCTGTATTAGTGTGTGTTTTCGGTTTTAAATTCAAGTAAGGACTGCAGACATTCGATTTTCAAGTAGCTCCAATTTTTCTACCAAATGCCACCGCAGTCGGCTCCATGTGACGAACGTTGGAACCTAAGAGCTTTAATCAAATAGTCTATAACCTATAATTTAGCTTCACACAAGTGTAATTCGTGGAAGGTTCTTTATCACGGCATAAATCTACGACATGAGACCGCCGGCTTTACTTCCCCTCCGAAGGAAGGCACACTGAGGGATTTTTAATACTCTTAAAAATTCCGACAACTTCGGCTGGGTTTGAACCCCGCGACGTTGGGCATAGAAGCTCAGCATGCTACCCACTACGCCACCGAGGTCGCTGTTTTGGAGATGTAATTATTTCTGCGTTGTTTGAGGTGGACGGACTGTTTAGTTCGTTGCTAATGGGTATTTCAGATGTTCAGAATATTCCGTCACTAACTTCTAGACAACCGGTAGTTGTTCTTAGTTATTCTGACGGCTTGGCTTATGTCTGAAATCTTGCACATTCAAGATTTTCAGGGAACACGGTGTTCCGAGGTCATTTTCATTACCAGCTCTCTGAGCTTGAAGCAGCGGAGGGAATTCTGTAATGTTGAGAGACCCAGTTGTTATTACAAATTGACGAGCTAAGTCATTCATAATGTCGATTATTCAGGTCCGTATTGACGTAACTATAACTTTGAAAGAATAATAGATTTTCCGCCTTCAATACTGTTTATTTCTATTTTGAGCAGGCTAAGTATAGGTAGTGCAAGATCCACCTACTCGTATATGATGTGCAGGGAGAACCCCCAGTTTCTACATGTGGAGCCGTATTCACCGTGGCCCACATTTTAACCGAGAGTATGGATCTTGCTGATCTACGAAGTAGCCTTTGTCTGTAGAATATGATCAATGTTATATTAGCCGATGACGTGGCGGCTGCTGATCGCATCATCGGCTTTATAAGTGAGACAGGTTAGGGCCATCAATCTAAATATGTAAGTGATATTTGACTCAAAACACTTGTTCTTTTTTTAATTGGTTTTTATTTTTATTTTGGAACTTATATTTTTGTGTTTGTAATTATAATTACTAGTTCTCTAGTTGTGTTCATATTAGGCTTTTTGTATTTAGGCATCCACTTCTAAATTTTATCTCATGTATATTTGTATTTTAAACTCTGTTATGAAGAGCAAATGACCACTTTGTTCCGCCTTTAGACAACAATAATCCTCATCATTAATCTATAGCGCAATCTGAACATCTGCAGTGAGGAATTGAACAAGATGTGCACAGACAAGTCAAAAGTGATTGATGTGGTAAGACAGAGAGGAGTCCTGAACACCAATATCGATGGCAAATAACTGCAACGAGTACAAATATATAAGTACCAGTATCTAAGAGCCACGGTATCCAAAGATCGAACTTAACAAACTCGGCTGGATGTCCCTGCTATTCACTGGGTCACTGCTTCATCAGCAAGAAAGATCGAGCTGTCAGTGTACTAAACCACCCATGTGCAGAAACCTCAAATACAGTTCTGTATCATGGACATAAGGCACGGAACATCTAAACTGACCACCAGCGGTAGAAATGAGCTACCTGAGGGGTGTCAAACTAATGACAAGTAAAGACTGCACTTGAATTCTATCACATATCTGTCTATCATATCAATCTTAGACGGAGCCCAATAGGGGTGGCACGTAAGCCTGAAATATGACGACCACGCCGGACGTTGCAGGATCCCAGAGCAGGAGGCTGACCTTGTAACATTGTAACTTCTGTAGTTTAAAATCGAGAGAATTCCAATGATCAACGGCCCGGTAAAAGGCATTAAATACAGTTGAAAAATCTGGCGATATAAGGGGCAGATGACCTCGTAGTTGAGCCCTTTAAAACAACAATAACTAACTAATTCTGGCTATATAATTGTTAGAAGAGTACCGACTAACTTAAACTATATTATTAGGTCTATTGTTATGCAGTTATACTCACACAATCGCAGACCAATTCAGCACCCCGGGACGTTGGGCCTCTTTTGGTGTCTCTCGCTCATTAATATGGAAGTAGACCTAGCTGTTTATACTATCGCGTATTCACTTGCGTGCTTATAAATCCGTATTAATTTCCCTCTCGACCAGCGTTTACCGTTTATTCTAGTGGAATATTATATTCTAATTATCAGGCCACAATCTAGCCTGTATTCATTAACACGCTACCTGGTGTAGCTCAATCAATACCAGTGGCGGCTGGCGGATAATTTTTCTGGGAGTTGCACTAATTTCATTAAGGAAGGGGAGGGGGATAGGTGGTAGGGTAAAAGACTGTTCGATATCGGAGAAAACTGTATTCCATTACGCGGTAAAACGGATGCACCTTATTCATCATGAATGCCGCAGTTCATAGAACATCACATTGTCATCGGATCAAATGGATTATAAGTCAAGGGAACAAAACAACGTAAGTGATTTAAGAGGGCGAAAAAGAGCCGCGAGTGTCACAAGCCACAAATACGCGCAAATTGCATTGCGAGACATCGACTGTTGACGGAGCAACTCGCGCGTTGACTCCCTTGTTGCAATCGGCGGACAACGACCACCCCATTTAACTGTTGGGATAGGACTTACTCTGTTTAGTATCTCTGCCATACCCTTCACTATTGAGATCTGGTCGGTGCTTGGGGCTGGCAATGACGAAACGGACGAGCGCTCCTGGAGAGTTGGCGAGCCTCGCCTTCCCTGACAGTACTCAGACCTTACTATAGGATTTCCTGAATTATTAAAGTACAAAATAATAATATATTCCTACGCAATCATATAAAAGGAAACGTAGAGCATTTATTACTAAAAATATTATTGCGGAATTAATCATTGTATTTTTGTTTAAAGAAATCTGGTCATTGTGCAACACTGTAACCAGCCACTGATCAATACAACTCTTATCGTTTGAGGATTCCTTATCCGCGAGAGACCCATTGCCATACGGTACTTACAAGAACCATCTATTTCTTTGTCCCATAGCCCCTAATGCTTAACGACTAGCTCCTCTGGTGGTCTTCAGTACGTTAGAGGAATGCTAATTCCATAAGGGAAAGTTTTTTTCCGTTGGCTAACCTGCCGTTGACAAAGCAGGCGATAGAAACTTCCGTTTTCATGGTTATAACATGCTTTGAAAATATGATGTTGTTATTGATCTTATGTGACTTGGTTGGTTGGTTCCTCAGTTTAGGGGCTGCGACAACGCGGTCACGTAGCCCCGTGTACTTTGTGTGTGTGTAGAATCTGTCTGATAACCGGTGTTAATTGTGATGGCTGTATTAGTGTGTGTATCTGTTTTTTTAAATTCAAGTGAGGACTTCAACTTTGAATTTATCAAATAGTTCCTACTTTTGCCGCCAAACACCACCGTGCACGAGACTGTGTGAATGAGTGATTCGCCTTGAAGTTGGCATTTCTACTTGTGTTTTAACTACCGGTACGTTATAACTGAATTGCGAGGTTAATTTTTGTGAATATGGACTTGACTGAACTGGACTCGTGAGTACCGACGGTCTACGAAAAGGCACAATGTGTATGTCAACATAACCTTCATATCAGCTGTGTTGTCCCGCTAACTCTAGACAATTTGTTCGATTTTTTTTAGTATTTTCTTTCGTTATGGCAAATTTTTTGAGTGATAACCAACTTTTAGAACTTCTAGACACAGAAATTGAACTGGATAATCACAGTGACACTGATATTGAGGAAGATGATGATGACGAATTTGACCAGAATCTGTTGCCACTTGCTGATAAACCGGGACCTGATATTTTCAATTTGGTTTTGAATGCTGAAATCAGTAAACTTAGACAGCTAGCAGGAGAAAATGAGTCAGGAAACATTTCAGTAAGCAGCTCATCAGGGCCTATCGTAAATGTGGGTGTTGCATCAGTCACTGAAAATGAAGCAGTGGTTAGTGAGGCAAATGGGAATGTCAGTGTTCCAGCTGATGATAATCTTCAGATAAGGAGCAGGAAATGGAAGAAAATAGAAAAAGAGACCTACATCCCAGAATATGTTCTGCCAAGTGGAGTAAGATTGGTTGGTTCCTCAGTTTAGCGGCTGCGACAACGCGGTCATTTAGCACCGTGTAATTTGAGTGTGTGTAGAATCTGTCTGATAACCGGTGTTAATTGTGATGACTAAGGTTCGGATGTTAAGGAAAAGTCATATTTTTTCCTGAGCTCATTATCTGAAAAATAAGTTTGAATGACGGGTCCCTGACCACGTTTAAAGCAATTTGATGTTGCCTATAAATGCATATTTCGGCCATTTTTATTGTTTTGGTCATATTTGGTCATATTTTAGAGACATAAGGTCATATTTGGTTAAAATTTCAGCATTTTTGTTTAAATTGAGGCGTCGTTAACAAGGTACGTGTTATCTACGTCGAGTTTCAAACACAGGATTTCCGAATAGTGTAGTAGATACATTTTTCTTTCTTCTCCCGGAGCAGGAAGATAGCAGGTTTAGAAGACCTGATTCCAAGGAGGTGCTCCTCTACGGATGTCTTTTAGCACTTCTTTCTGGACACTGTAAGCATTAGGTCACGGAACATGACGATAGTGTGCTTCCACCTTTCAATAGGATGTGCACTCCAGAAGCAATTAGCAAACAAGGAAATGCCATGTTTTAGGTCATATTTAGCTAGTTTTTAGGGCATATTTGCTTGCATATTTTGTACTTCTTTAGGTCTTAAACTTCCGAACCCTAGTGATGGCTGTATTAGTGTGTGTTATCTGTTTTTTAATTCAAGTAAGGACTGCAGACTTTGAATTTTTCAAATAGTTCCTACTTTTGCCGCCAAACGCCACCGTCAACGACTAGTAGTTCAGAACTTAGCTGTTAGACGCCATCGCAGTCGGCTCATGGCAACGAACGTAGGAACGTAAGAGCGTAGTTTACATTCTTAACCAATATAATTATCTTCACACAGGTGTAATTAGTGGAAGGTTCTTTAACATGCCATAAATCGATGACACGGGACCGCCGGCTTTACTTCCCCTCCAAAGTAAGGCACACTGAGGGATTTTTAACGCTCTTAAAAATCCGACGACTTAGGCCGGGTTTGAACCCGCGATCTTGGGCATAGAAGCTCAGCATGCTACCGACTACGCCACCGAAGCCGCTCAAGTGGAGTAAATATGGTCATGTTTGCCCATTGTGAAACTGGTACTGATGTGTTTCTTGAAGTGGTGGGGGAAACATTGGAGAACATAGATGACCAAGGATGGGCTAAACGATTTCTTTCATAGTTGGCTAATGCAAATTGTCAAGAAAGCGCCCTTCTCGATTTGGTGGTAATATTGCGGAAGACGTCAAGGAGTGGTATCTCACAAAACACATTAATTATCGTTCGGTAATCATGAGGTCTGCTACGTGGCGCAGTGGCTGTCATCCCTGACGTCTGGCTTTTATTTCTGCCTCTGTCAAGGATTGCATTGGCAAAACAGGCATTTATGACTAAAAAAACACATTTTATCCAGCAAACATATGAATATAGATGTAAGAAAATTATTTATTAGCCTATTTTCAATTTTGAAAAAATAGGCTTATGAGATCACCTTTTTTCCGTGTGTGTGTGTGCGTGTGTGTGTGTGTGTGTGTGTGTGTGTGAGGTGTGTGTGTGTGTGTGTCCCTAATAAATTTTAAACGGCTTGAGCTATTTCAATGAAACTCGGTAAGTTCATAGCACTATTCCGGGCGACCTCGACCGTGCCCTTCAAATTTTGTTACGTCTCACCAATCCAACATGGCGGCTGTGCGAAATATTTCACCAGCATTCAATATCTCCGAAACAATTACCGACATCACCCTGGAATTTATTACGTTGATAAAGGGAACTACTAGATGTTCACCTATGTGACTTTTGAAAAACTGGTAACTACAAAACAAATATGGCGGCCACGCGAATTTGCGACATTTAAATAGATGTTTCTCGCGATTTAACCAACCAAACGCAATAAAACTTGGTACAGTATATGTTTATACACATTGTAATGCACCGACATCTAACTTGGTTCAATTGTATACATAACCACAAGATGGCGGTTGAGCGAAATATTTCTCCGGCATTCTATATCTCTGAAACTATTAGCTGTATCACCCTGAAGTTTTGTACGGAGATAAAGGGCACTACTAGAAGTTCATCTATAAGACTTTCAAAAACCGGTTAACTACAATACAAACATGGCGGCCAAGCGAATTTGAAAATTTTAAATAGACCTTTCTCGCGTTTTAATGTTCCAAACGCAATAAAATCTGGTACAGGAAATATTTATACACATTGTAATGTACTGGTATCTAATTTAGTTCAATTGTTTACATAACCTCAAGATGGTGGCTGTGCGAATTTAAAAATTAAGTTTTTATTTCTTGTGTCGTAATCATGCGATCGATGTGAAAGTTTGAATAATGAACCTACGCAATAATTTTCCTTTAATGGTACATCAATCTATGGCCTATACATTTAACAATCCAACATGGCGGCTATCCGAAATATTTAGACGGCTCTGAATATCTACGAATCTATTATAGCAATCAAACTGATTTTTTTTTATGTTCATAGGGGCTATGAACTTAAGTTCACCTATAGGATTTTAAATAACCTGGTGATCACAAATCCAACATGGCGGCGACGCGAAGTATAAATATTCACATGGACGTTTCTCGCAATTTAACCATCCGAGTGCAGTGAAACTTGGTACAGTAAATTCTTTTACGAATGTTAATCCACTGGCATCTAATTTATATCAATTGTTTCCATAACCACAAGATGGCAGCTGTGCGAAATTTTAAAATCTCCTTGTTACTTCTTGTGTCCTAATCATGCGATTGAAATTTCAATGCTACACGTACACAATAATCTTCATGTAACAGTATATAACTCTAGGACCTACATATATAAAATCCAACATGGCGACCATCGGAAATATTTAGTCGGTACTCAATATCTACGAATCTATTACAGCAATGAAACTGAAATTTTGTATGTATATAGAGGCAATTAACATAAGTAGGATATATGAAAATAGGCTGTATAGTTCTTCACGGAACTACTTGTTTTATTAACAAGAAAAAGTGCGCTCAAATGGAGCATTAATTTACACACATAGAAGCACATCTTTGCTATATTCTGTAAGAGATGTTGTCCTCTTTACGCATGTCCATATGTGATATTTGTCACAGGTCTGCCCGCACATCACACATCGACAATCTTCAGTCGCTTTATGGTATTTTTTGATATTGCATATCTTGTGATGGAATCCGTGAATTGCAGTTCTTGTGATAACAATTCTCTGGGACTGGCATTCCTTCTTCCATCCGTAATCCATCATTGCTGAGGTGGTGTAGAACTCCATTTCTATCTCCATTTCCTTTTTGTCTCTAATGTTAACCAGATCCTGGTAGGGTCCTATAGATTTAACCAGTGGTGTAGTCTAACATCCTCTATGAAGCAGGTCTCCCTCATTAGTTCATAAACCAGTCGTGATGGCGCCGTTTTTTGCGACTCCTAATACTCGTTTAATGAATAATGTCTTGACTTTTTCAATTCTTTACAATTCGCCTATCTTGAGTTTTTCCCAAACCAATGCAATGCCATGTGTAACGACTGGCACCACTACCGTTTTAAATAACTGCATCACTATGTTCGTCGATAAATTTGTTATGTTGGGAATATTGTAAGAGGCTCTGATAGCTGCGGTTGCTCTCTCCTGGATGTGCATACTGAAGGAAGTTATAGTTGAAAATACTTTACAAAATAATTTGTATGAAGTACACTGCTCAATGGAAGTGAAAGTTGGACTCTGGGTAAATTGGAAAAGAATCGACTTGAAGCTGCTGAAATGTGGACATGGCGGGAAATGACAAGAACGAGCTGGATGGAAAGAAAAACCAACCTGGAAGTCTTATGGGAAGTCAAAGAAGAGAGAAGATTACCGTAATGAAGGAATTGGGAAAGAGAAGAATAACATTTATTGGAGTTGTCATCAGACACAACACTTTCATCGTTAACATTCTTGAAGGGAAAATGCTGGGAATGAAAGGAAGAGGACGGTCTAGGACGGAGTATTTGGAAGACATCAAGAATAGAATGGGAAGTGACAATTACATGGAACTGAACCGAACCGCTAACGACCAAGAGTGTGGTTGTATCGACAAGGCCTTAGCCTTTACAATATGATGCTCAAGAAACTTAATTCAGGTCACAGCGGGGTCCACTGAGTCTCGTGAGGTAAAACTGGGAAGAGTTGGTTTCGATTCTCTCCTCTGCTACCTTGGAAGTGGCTATCCGTGCTTTTCCACTTCTGCCGTTGGCAAATGCCGGGTTGGATTCTAACTTTGACCACGTCTGTCTCCTCCCCATTTCCTACCTGATTTGCAATAAACACACTACCACAATGATACAGGTTATCAGACAGATTCTATACACCCCTAAATATACGGGAAAGAATGACCACGATGTCCAAGCCCTTCAATTGGTTCAACAACAAAGTTAATCATAAGAAGTTATAAAAACTGTCTCTTTTCTTGTATTGTGTTAGTGTAACTAAATTGTTGACCAAGGGCTTTCTATTCTGTGAGCCAGGAACTCTGGACACTGCAGATTTATATTCGTTGTGCGATTTGAATGATTTCAACCTGCTGCGTTTGGATTAATTGATTTCCTTCCCTCACGCCATTTTTAGCTATTTATTTATTTATTTATTTATCGTAGCCTATGGCTTTTACTGCCGGGAGTGTCCGAGGACAAGTTCGGCTCAACAGAGGCTTCCAGCGGACACTCTTAGGTTGAGGTACAAGTTCCGTTCATTTTCAAGTAGTTCCAACTTTCGCTACCAGATGTCAATGATACCTAATGGTGAACGTTGGAACATTGATAGAGCATTCCAACGAAATCTAACCTAAAAATTTAGCTACACACAAGTTTAGTCTGTGGAAGGATCTTTTACATGCCATAAATCTATGACATGGGACTGCCGGCTTTACTTCCACTCCGAAGGAAGGCATACTGAAGGATTTTAACGCTCTTAAAAAATCCGACGACTTTGGCCCGACTTGTACCTGCGATCTTGGGCACAGCAGTTCAGCATGCTATCAACTACGCCACCGATGCCGCAGCTAATTTTAGCTTATTTACATCATATGAAACAGGTACATCCGTAAAAACCTAAACAGGCATTTTCTTTCTACTGGTCTCTTCCATTAACAATTCTTCAGCCTATTACAATATATTTTCCATGTGATGTCCTTTTGGTACAAGACCTATGTCTCCTCTAGCACCATTACATTGAGAAGTTATGTTGTAGAACAGAGGTTACCAACCGGTGGTACGCGAGGATAATAAGATTGTTCACAAGTACAGGAGGAGAATTATTTATCTGCATTTCATACTTTCTCATACTTTTTTGACGAAAATTAAATATCTCCAATGCCGGATGTGCTTCCCGATCTCATTGTTCCCTTGGAAGCACTTCAAGAGAGTTTTAATAAATATTTCTCCATAGATTATTCCAAATTTGACTGGATCAGAAATCCTTTTCCAGGAACCTCACCAAATGAGTTGAAATTAAAAGAAAGTTCTATCGATCTAACAGAAGATAGTTCCATGAAAGACAGTTTTAAAGAGAAATGTTTGATTAACGTCTGGATCGGATGTAAAACCGAATACCCGAGCTCTGCTATTTTTGATGTCATTTGTATTTAAGTTACTTGTGTGTTAGTGTATTTTCTGATTTTTTTTACATCAAAAATAAGCATAGGAACAGAATAAGTGAAGAGGACTTAAGAGTGAAGTTAAGTTCAATTACTCCTGATATTGATATTTTAATCACAGGAAGACATCAACAACAAAGAATATCCTCCTGGGAGATTACAACAAAATCAGCAACAACCGACAATTGCAAATCCATGAGGACATACCTGCCATCCAAATCAACAGACTCCGCTCCAGATATCCTGCAACCAGAACAGCAATCAACCTGGCAAACCATAACTTCAATCTTCATGAAGCCTAGGCACAAGAATGGTATAATAACACTCCACCAGAGCTACATAGTTTTCTCCAAAGCAACAACAAATCATGGGAACTTGATTTGCCCCGTAGGACATGGTGCACTCTGAATAGGATACGTACCAACCATGGGAGATGTGGCGATCTTTCTCACAAATGGGGAAAGATCGCCTCTCCTGAGTGCTCCTGTGAATACCCGCGTCAGGCAATCAGACATATTCGAAGAGTGCCCTCAGAACTTGTTTTGTGGTAACCGATTGGACTTTTTGCATGCTACAGCCAATGCGATGGAGTATGTAAACAGCAGCAAGTTTAGCACTAAAGGTAGATTGTGGATGATGTTGATGTTTTATTTTCGCTTAGTTTGTATTAATTATACAAATTTGTATTGTCTTAGACCTATGAGTAATAAATAGAACAGTAATTTGCAATAATCGTTTTATTTTTTTCCCTTTAATATACAAATATTAATCCCTATATCCCTATATATATTATAATTGTGAAAATCTGTGTATCCGTGTGTGTGTGTTAGTTTGTTACCTCTTGACACTAAAACGGATGGACGGATTTGGATGAAATTTGAAATGGAGACAGCTTATACCATGGGATAACATATAGGCTGCCTTTCGTCCGGAAATAAATCATTGTTCCCGTGGAACGGGCAACATAACTGAAAAGTCACCAAAAATACTCAACCAGGACAAAATATCGAAGTTGTCGCATAAAGTCCGGACAAAGCTCATTTTACTCCCCTCGATGCAAGAAACAATACTCGGTATGTCCCTATGGGACACCGAAAACTACATTTTAAAGCCCTAAAACCAACAGTTTCAAAGATATTCGCAGAAAACTATCTTCGCTCTGATTGATGAACTAATCGCAAGTCCGTTTCCATGGCAACACTACCTCAAGGTATGACATCCGATTTTCTATATATCCCTGTAGGAGGCAATGCCAATCCATTTATTATCTTTTTCAAGATATATTTAAACACAATAAGAAAAGTGTAGCGCGCCTGCCTCTCGTCCGGAGGCCCCTGGTTCGATTCCCGGCTCCGTCAGAGATTTTAGACACTGACGTGAGGGCTGCAACGGGCTGCACTCAGATTCGTGAGGACAATTGAGTAGCTGTGAGGCAGCGCCCCGGTCACGAAGAACAAGATTAATGGCTGAGGGGACACTATGCACTGACCACGCGTCACCACAATATCTGCAGGCCAAATGGCTGGGAAGCGGTCGCATGATAGGCCTAGGCCCTTCATGGGCTGTAGTGCCAGGGGTAAAAACAATAGGGGAAGCGCCTTCTAATACCACCTTTAATTTTTAAACACTACAGTCTTAGCGGCTATTAAATAAAGGTAGCGATATAGCTACGTTCAATTTTATAAACACTGGGCTCACAAATCCCGTATAGGTAAGTACAAATATCAGTCTGGTCATTATTTCAGTAGCAACGAAGCTCTGAGGCAGCTATTGCCGTTTCCTAAAACTTAAGGCATCCCGCCGTCATAAACCTCAATGTGCACTTACCAAATTGTGAACCAGTCTATTTTACTGAAAAGAATTTCTACTAGCGAGTATCCACTCCGGCAAAAAACACACTCACTACCTTTTCCGAAATTTACACAAGACATGATTTTTAAAGCACTCTTCTGTATGTTGAGGTACAGAGACATACCACATGGAAAGATACAATAAAATTTTGGCAAATCTGAGTTCAGGGAACTGCTGTCCATAAAAGGCTTTCGGTACAGGTTATGCGGCCCATGTTCGTAACATGGAATGTTTTCCTTTCACAATGCATCTGCACCATGTGCGAGGGCAACGCATTTCAAAGATCTCTAAAAACACAATAATCAGGAAATTGGAGAACAATTTAAAGTCGGAGTGAAGATTCAAGGAGAAATAATTTCATCTCTGAGATTT